>CM063745.1:7322500-7922500 GCA_032441825.1 Chaetogeoica ovagalla | reverse complement strand
AAAACGCGCGCGCGGTTGACGGATGACGGATACACCGCGTTCGGTGTCCGGTGTGTTTTTGTTGCGCGGCGCGCGTAAACGAGCGGCGGGGAAAGAGGCGCGCTGCAGTGCGCCGCGAGACGTGAAAGGGGTACGGGTTCGTATATATTATTATTATTATTATTATTATTATTATAGAGAGGGATTTTAATGTGAAAAACGTGTTCGTCGGGAATATCGCTTGTTTAGCCAAGCGGTTCGCCCGCCGCCACCGCCGGCAGTTAGTCGCGGGCGTATATAATAAATACGCGGTCGGTATGACGTATTAAATAAACCGCCGCCGACCAGGTCGAAATTTTCGAAATTTCCACCGCCGCCGCCGCCGCCGTGGCGGCAATCGCGTTTTCGCGTGCCGCCACCGCGTTGGCGGAGACGTCGAGGGCACGGCGCGGGCGCGGTACACCTCGCGATACGGACGAACGGAGGGCAACGAAAGGGGTAGCGAGAGAGTTAAAGGGCTGCGGGGGTGGAGCGCTCGCCAACCATTCCCCCGGCAACCGACAAAAACATTCGACCGCGAGTCCTGTTAAATACACACACACACACACACACACAGTACTAGCGACCCATTAGCCTTCTAAAAAAAAAAAAAAAACGAGAGAGAGAGAGAGAGAGAGAAAGTTTTCGATTCTCTCACTCGCTCGCTAACCGCTCGACAAACCTTTTTTATTATTATTTTTGTACACGTTTCTGGCTCGAGAAAATATTATTTTCTCCCTCCGCGCTGCTGCTGCTGCTGCTACACGCCTCGTCGATCTCTTACTGCAGGCCAACACGACTCCTCTCGTTCTCTTTTCGTCCGTGTGTATACGAGCGCGCCGTCACCTCGTTCGCTGTCTACGGCGACGGTGACCCCCTTTTCCGCGCGCGCGCGCGCCGAAATATATTACGGCTTAATTTACTTTTAACCGTTCGCGCGTCTAGACGAGCGGGTGTTTTTAAACCCGAACGACCGTTAAAAGCATTTCGCTGTGAATGGGCGACACACGCACGCTGCACGGTGAGTGAGTGAATGAGCGAACGAGTGAATAATAAAAAAGTGTATACAAATTAAACGAACGTTACATAAGCCCCGGGAAAACAGCGTTTACGATTCGTCGCGGTTTGTCGCGCATATATACGTAGGCGCGCGCGTAATGGAAGAACATTGTCGCACGCCACCCGCCTGTCTGTAGCATCCGCCGCAATCCGAGCGAATCTACAATAATAATAATAATTGATTTCTTCTACTCGCGTCCCGATCCCTTTGAAATAAACGCTCGTTTATGCGGTATAATCGAGTGTATACGCGTTATGAAAAAATCAAAAATAATGTATCGATAAATTGGAAATTCGGAGCGTTGAATACATTTATTTTTTTTTGGGGGGGGGGGGGAGGGAAGAAGGTGATTGAACGCCGACGACTAGACAGAAATCGAGAAACGAAATACGTATATGATAGAACATAGAAAAAAAACTAAAAAAAGTTTAACTTTACATAGCGTTTATCAGGAATAATTTACTAGGTTTGGACACACTCGGAAAGGGGATGGCCGATTAAAAAAATTATGAAACCGAACCGGTTGATCGGATCGGTGTAGTTACCAAAGATCTGAGAGAAATGGACCTGCAGGATATTGTGGCCTACGAGTCGATTTATAATAGAGAGAGTGGAGAGACCCGTTAAAAGCGGCGGTGGTCCTCAATGAGAACTGTGAAGGAGAAGAAGATTTCCATTATTCCAAATCAAATTCGAATTTGTCCGCGTTCAGACGACTACACCAGGCTAATAATCGTGATTGCGTGTCGCATCGAACTCATCGTCTGTTCGCGTACAGGCAACCAGTAATGGCGTTGGATAAACTACGAGTCGATACAAAATGTATTGATATTTAAAAAATACTGATTGACGCTTGACACTTTCATTATAGGGTTGTGATAATAGAATGAATTAACGATTCGAAAAGAGGATTTTAAAACGATTCGCCGTCTGTTTAATTTAACCAAATAATCTAATTGACATAAGTAGTCGAGGTTTACGCGCGAAAAACTCTATGACTTGAATTTATAACATTGAAATAGACACGTTAGTGATATTATCAATTTGAAATATGCCATTATCACTTTCCGAACAAGAGTCTAATACGTAATATAACGAATGAGTTAATTCAAAATAAATTATTTGGCTCCATTATTAAGCATATAGGTACTTTTTTTTAATAGATACGTAAAAACGTGTATATTTTTGTTAGAATTTGTTTTCAAAAAAAAAAATAAATAAAAAATGTTAATTTAAGGTTTAGTTTGAGTTACTAAAATATTCAGACGATTATTTAGTAATAAGTGTATATGTTTTGTTTATTAATACATATATACTCGTATATTACGAGTATTATACATTAGTACAGTCTGTTACAAAATCACAATTTATGTATAATAAAACGCTATATTATAGAAACAGTATCTATATTATATCGTTGCGCAAATTCAAATTAATTTCCATCGTTCTTTTCAAAGCAATCAACTCGAAGGCGTAAACACGCGCTGAGTTTAAAAGAAATAAACAGACAATAGTAACTCGGCCCTTTAGCTGGATTTTAACTATCCTCATCTCGTTAACGATCACGCTTGATTATTATACACGCTTGACAGTTTATTTTTCCAATCTAATTTACATTTCTGCACGAAGCGTTTTTTTTTTTTTTTACACATTATTTTAAAACTCATTGACGAGTTCGGCGAGCCCCGTCGAATTTCGACGATACTCGTAATTTCCGAAATGGATTCAATAAACGTTTATTGCGTATTGTCATAAATACAGGTCGAGATCGCGATTGATCGAATGAATTCTCCAACGGTTTTTAATTTTGTGTACAATATTATAAATCGGAGAGCAATTTAGATTCTTCTTTTTTTTTATACTCCACGAGAATTTGTCGCACACGGGTCATCGCGTTCAGGTGACGTGAAATAACGTTTTGTAATCTCGCCTCGTATCCGGCGTGATTTTTTTTTCTCGTCAAAATCGTAACGGCGCACGTGAAAAACGAGAACCGAATCAGCTATATTGTATGAACACGACAATACAATTTATATAATTGAAATTGCCGCATAATTTATTACACTCTCTGCCGGAGACTTCTGACGGCCGCCACCGCTAAAAATCGTCATCGTCGCGTATGATAGAACAATAATATGTTTCAGCATTGTACACAAGCAAAATTATTGAGTCATAAAATACGAACACTGTAATTAATTCGATCGCGTAAATAAAATAAAATAAAGAACAACATAGGCGTGTCCTTCGTGGTTGGGGAGACAAAATTTAAATTTACAATTAAACGAATCCTTCCGGTCTCCAGACCAAAATTATTATTGTTATTATTATTATTGTTATTAACCATAAATCTTTTCCCCCGGGTATCGAGTCATTGGACCGTTTAGCGTAAACGAATTTCAGCTCCTCGCTCGTTTTGATTCGAACCGAATGCCCGAGTTAAATTTGTTTTTTTTTTCTTCAAACAACGTACGTTTTCGAAAAATATAATACTTTACGAGTACGCATAATGCGCGCGATTGAAAAATAATAATAATAATAATAATAATTATGAAAAAAAGCTCTTTACGTGCAATTTGTTAAGCGCGTGTACGTATTATTCGGAGTGTGAATGTTTTTAAAAGCACTTGGACGACCGAAACGTCGAAAAACGCAAAAAAAAAAATAAAAGTACTCGCTTCAAAAAATATGTAATAAAATTCGGTTCTTAGAACAGTGTGTACCTAAAAAAACGCATTCGTGTATTTTGGATAGCGTATCGTATCAATCGTTTCAGCGAAAAAATGAAACAAATACGAATATAATATGGAAATTCGGGCAGTCCTGGTAATAATAATAATTTGCGCGTGTTCCGCGGTCATGTCAACGAGCGGGTGTCGAAGTAAAGAAAAAAATTAATATATATATATGACAAAAATCAAACAGCCCATTCGTCCGTTTGTCGATCGTGCACCGGAATCGTGCGATGTTTACAACGAAATCGTATAATCCGATACGTATGAGGTCCATTCCAAATAATAGGATGTGTCGCCAGGGACGGCGCGAGGGGGGGGGGAAGCAATAGGGGCAGTGGCCCCGGGCCCTGCGGTTGAAAAATGTAAAAAGGCCCCGGCGGTTGATAAATGTAAAAAGGCCTCGCTAATGAATGGGCCTTATTTTTCTTGCGTATTTGCTGTTTTTTAAATGTTTTGTCGAGTTTCAGGAGAAAAATGTACAAATGAATGAATGTATTGGTTATTTGCTCAACAATTTTAAATAAACATTACCTATATGATTTATATATTATATAATTATATAATTTATATATATATATATAATTATTAATATGGACTAATATATCGTACAAAATAACTATTTAAAAAAGTAAAATTTGGATTAAAATTGTTATTATGACTAAAATCCAATTTTTTTTTTTTTTGGGGGGGGGGGAGGGGTTGATTTTGACAAAGAACTTTTTTTTATGCTTATATTTGGAAGCAATTTTCTGGAGGGAGCCCAACAAAAATTATTTTTGCCCCGAGCCCCGCAATAGTTAGTGCCGTCACTGTGTGTCGCGCTTTTAAATACCGTTTTTCCCCGTTCACACGCGCGACAAAATCGAAAACGGTTTACGTCAGCGGATCCGGCCGGTGACGACGAAACACGCCTAGCTATTACCGCCGGCCGGAGTCGAATCGCGGCGATCATTGCGGATGGGACGAAAAACAGTTACATTCGTATTCGAAACGGGCTACAGCGGGGAAAACGAATAAGAATCGGCGGGTGGGTCTTCTTCTCGGCGGCGCCAATACGTTCGATAAAATCCGAATCGTTGTGTCATCGGACATCGGTATATTGTATATTATATGTATATAAAATACGATTTCGCCGTACGCGTGCGTATCGAAACGGTTTAGAATTGGTTTGTTATAAAACAAAAAAAAAAAAAAAACGAAAAAGAAAAACGCGCACGTACAATCTGGTTCAGAACGACACCGCAGAAATACTCTAATATCGCGTTCGTCGTCAAATGTATACGAATTAATTGACGTTTTCCTGAAATCGCGTTTTAATTACTATATGCTATACGCGCGTTTTCGGCCTCGTCCCCGTTCGCTGCGAGAGACGACGCGGGGGGGGGGGGGACCTAACGAAACGTTCGAACGCGAACCACCGGCGAATTGAAAAAGAAATCGGTTTTTCTTCTTTTTTTTCTTCTTGTAACGCGTAAGTAAAAACGAATTCAATGAACCTCGTATAAATCCGTCTCCGTCCCACCACCGGCGGTTGAAATACGAGTTATTTATCCGAATGATTGTAAATAAATAATAATTTCTTATATTCTCGAAGTAGTATTTCTCCGCTGTGTGTGTGTGTGTGTGTGTGCACGCGAATTGTATTCGATTGCGGTACTCGCGCGGAGAAAACACTTAACGGATTTCTATACGAGTTTATTATTATAATATATTTCATATTTATTTTTAAGAAAATCCGGGAAGAAAACTTTTATTTCGTACGTACGTAATATACGTTCGATACATTCCGTATAAAAATACACGCGTGTTTTTCTTTTTTTTTGTATACACGAAATACTAACATATTATTTTATACGGCTTTTTTATTTTCCCGTAAAATGTTACGCCGTTTTAAATTAATATTTTTGGAAAAACGTATTTTTTTTTTTTTTTTTTTTTAACAAATGTTATTTCGAAAATGGTTTTTTTTTCTGTACAGACTGTGTATTTTTCGTCGCCGAGCGAACGTATTGCGTTCGAAATTACCGTTTCCAGAAATCGTTTATTTTTTCGCGCATAATAATGAAAAAAAAAGCCATTTCTGTCTGGCGCGCGTCGCCTTTGTGTACGATTCGAAATCACCGGAGAAATGAATTCAAAAAGAAAAAAAAAATAAAAGGAAAAACCAATTTTCCGTACACGTCAAATAAACGTTATTTTTATCGTAAGCTGTAGAAGAAATCTGAATGCTTATAATGTGTACGTACAACACCTACGCGTTTAACGCCGTAAAACGTTTTTTTTTTTCTTGACGCGCGTTTACACGCAACAATATCGGTTTTATTTGACGAGAAATCGCCCACAACTTAAAATAACGACCACTTGCCATAATAATAAATCTTTACACGCTATATACACGTTGGGCTTGTATTTGAATTATATTCGCACATCATCCGGCCATTGCAGACCCGTTAAACTCGACGTTTTTCTTCTTTTTTTTTTGTCTTATACAAACAACATATTCATCTTCTGCGGAGTATATAAAAACGGGAGTTATTTTATTGTTCCATAAGAGCTGCCGCGGCATGCCGTTTTTTTTTTTTTTTTTTTTTACTTTTAATAAAAACGGTAATTTGATTTTAATTTTTAACGATAAAACGCGGCAATACATAATCCAACATCCGTAAGAGTTAACGTCCAGCTTTCCTGCAGGCTCATTCTGTGTTTAATTGTATTTTCAACGCGATAACAAACGTTATTTAAAAGCGTAATGCAATTGTAATTTTTAAATATTTCCCATCAATTACAAAACATATATTATATATCGTAGAGATATTTCACGGAGAGGACAAATTATGAAAAATATTATTCCAAACTTATATTTTTCACTATTCGTTAATTTTACGGTTATTATTATAATATTGTCGTATTTGAGTCCAAAAGTAAAATCGTAGAATTCAAGTGGACTCGACTTATAATAACAAGTCGGGAAAAAAATAAATAAATTCGTCTCGTATGCACACGAGATGGATGTTATACGTGAAAATTGCAGTTCTTTTAGATTCGCGCGTTACAGTGGGAGGAGAAACTGTGGTCCGGTCAGAATCGCTAGAGTTCGTAAAACAACGCTAAATGCTCGAGCGGATATTAGATTAACGCGTCCCGTACGCGTATACGCGTTTTGAATTATTAAATGAATAATATTTCAACACAACTTCAAAAAACGCCGTCCGCGGTGTTTCAATACGCGAGAATTCAATTAAAATTAAATAGGGAGAAAAAAAAGAATACCCGGTAAATAAATAACAAAAGTGAGGATCGAGAATTGTTTAATCATTAAGTCCGGTTTATTCGTATGGTGCTTATAATATTCATAAAGAAATTATTATTGGAAAACCGCGTTTAAATAGGTTTGTTGCGGAGAACGTACGTTTTGGACCAATTCGATTGTGTACCTATTTGAAAAGTATTTCGAAAAGACGAGCACGGCGGAGAAATAGAAGAAAGCGGACAGTTTTTATTAAAACTCCTTTTAAATGTCGAAAAAAAAGAAGACATATACGATTTCGTTTTCTTTCGCCCTCTTCGTTCAATTTAAACCGGAATGTTGTATTTCGCTTATTTTCACGCGCATAACACGTAATAATTATAATTATCATTGCCAAAATAAAAAAATAAAAAAATGTGAAGATTTCGCCATTCTTACATCGTTATAATATATATATATACGGCTTTAGACTTGTTCTCTTGCAAGAAAAATGTGTATAGGTACACGCATTTTATACTGCGTATAGTTATTTCTTTTCAGTACTTCACAACAGAAACTCCCTTCCAGCGCGCACACACCCCCAATCGCGTTTATTCTCGCTCTCTTTCCACCGTCATTTTTCATTTCTTCTCTCCTTCTCCTGCCCATCGTATACGCATCGTCTAAACATATATATATATATATATTATTTTTTTAATTAAAACGAATTTGCATAAAAATAAATCTAATTAAATTCAAATTAGTTCGATATATTGGGTCGGGTAAGATTTTCGCGTTATACAAAAAAAAAAAAAAAAACTATATCGGATTATTCGAAGAAAAATTAATTAATTTATGAAACTTGAACAACAACAACAACAACAAAAAATTGTTTTTATCCGAGTTCATTTTTACGCGTTTTTAAATTCAAAAAGTTTCTCTCGGACTCGAGCTATATATATATATATATATTATATACATATATACGCATAATCAAACCGTTTTCAATTTATATCGAAGTCGTATTACTTTTGATAAACTAGAAATTATATACTCAGACGCGTAGTACAACTCCGTTTACAATATCGCGAGATGGTGGCGCCGAAGTGTTTATAAAACTATTCTAAATTCTCAATTATACAAACGTGCGGCAGTACAACGCCAATTGAATTATATAAATTTTAATACGATTTTTTCTTAAGTATATATATTATAATACGGAATTAATGATTTTAATAATTAACATAACGACTATTATTATTATTATTAAATAATATGAGACGACGGTATTGTTCGTCCGCGATTCGTTTAAATTTCTTTGATTTATTTAATTAACACGTCCAACGGAAACTTTTTCTTCCGCCCCCTCCTCTATTATTGTAAAACGTTTTCTTTTTATTTTCTAATCAAACCAAATATGCTCTTATATCGTGAGCAGTGTCGATATGAATTCGAATTTTACAACGATTTATTGTATTCCCTCGCTCTTTTTAACGTAGATTTACTGCATTTATTTTTTGACAATTAACGGCTAGCAGCCGTTATGTGAACCGGACGTTTTAAACTTTTCGAATTTTTTGAAATCGATAAAAAGTTTTCGAATTTGTTGTCGTCGTCGTCGTCGTCTTTTTCCCCTCTTAATATAATTATTAAAAGTTACACGTAAGTGACACGATAAACGAGCGTCAGTTTCGGACCAGACGTCGTCGATTTGTTATCGGAAACGAATCGCAAGTGACCGTAAAGATCGGGAACAGCTCGTTCCCGGTAGAATTTTCGGGTACGGACATAAAAATATCACGTGGTTTTTTTGTGTTAAAACCTATGCGTATTCCTCGCTTCGCGCTATAGCAAAAACGATTAATTTTTTTATTTATATATATATATATATTTAAAAAAAAACGCTGACGACGTATAAGAGAAAAAACGTTTGCCGTGCCGGCAGCAACGGAATGGCTGTGCGGCGGTTGGGCTCCGGGCGAAAAATTATTATTTTACCTCCGCGCGGTAACACGCGCCGAAACAAAAGAAAAAAAGAAAGAAAAGAAACGAAACCGGCGAAACGCATGCGGCGTTCCTCCACGGCACGACGTGTGCACGCTGCGGCGTGGAGGACGGTGAGGAGGCGGTGTGGTGGCGGCGGCGTTTTTAAAACACAAGATTCGATCAACCAACCGCGAAACAATACAGTCTTACCGCCGACTCTGTGGGCGGCGCGCACGTCCTTTTACGCGCACGCTCGTACACCAGGCACGGGGACTCGACACGCCGCAGTCCCACCGACCGTCGTCGTCGTCGTGCTCCGGCGGCCTCCGCGCTGCACCGTCAGCTGTAAAAACAAAAACAATATTTCCGGAGACGAAACTCCACGAACCCTCCCCCCCGGGGGGGGGGGGTCACCGTTATTTTCGTCGTCGCCCGCGTCGAAATCACATCGCGTGTATATATACCCCCGTCTTCCTTCCTATGCACTACGACGACGTCCCTTGTCCCGGTCCCTGGCAAAACGCGTTTATCCCAACCCTTATATTCGTATACACGTATATAAGTGTAATACGTTATCACGAGTATTATTTTTCGTTTGCTTTTTTTACACCTACACGAATATTTTTTTATCGTACTTAGTCGACATCGGATTCAACGGCCATTAGTTCCAACGCATTCGCAGATTGCGTTACAATTTTACAACTTTAATTAATTGAATTATTAAATTATACACGTATGATTCGAAATATAGTAATAGTGATGAAACTCGAGTGCTGCTGACAGTGTTAAATTAGGTAACGTCTTCTGCACGCGGAATCCTAGAAATACGCTTTTTATTGTGAGATCCGTTACACGAATTACGATTGTGATAATTGAATTATGTCGGTGAAATTCTCACAGGTTTACTACGCGTATAGATAATGCCAACGCTATATACGCGTTAATTAAAGTATATTTTTAAACGCGATTTTGTAACACACGGGGGAAAAATAAAAATATTTTCAAACACACACGAACCGCGTATTAATTATACGCAATTTTATACGCTATTATTTCTATGGACTAGAGGTTCCCCATAGGTATAGTTATTGGACAAATTCGATATTTTTTCTGTTCATTATCGCCATTCTATCGGTAACATTCGATATATACATGTACAGCGAGGCCGTATTAAGACGTCTCATACGCGCCCTCTCCCTTGATCCCGCGGTTCCGATCGAAATACATTGTTTCCGATTCAGACTGTTTATCGATTTTAAGTTTAACGACGAATTCCATACAAATTACGTTTCTCGAACCTGCCACGTCGGAGCGTTTGTCGGTTCCTCAACACCAACCAAATGTTATTTGAAATGTATTGCGCAAGGTTGTAGTGAATCCGTATGTGATCATTGAACGTAACGTGCGAGAAAAAACTGCATAAAGTACGCGTTAGCTCGTAATAGTTAAAATTCGTTTGTCGTGAAACGTTTAAATGTAAAGGCGCCCATTATTTTTATTATGCGCGTAATACACGCACTATATAATTCACAATTAAATTTATATAATAAAAACCCTTCGAAAAGTACAATTGTTTTTTAGCCAAACGAATGTTACAGATCGTTTTTTTTTATTTTTTTTTACAACACAAGTCAACGAATACTACTGAAATGACGTAGGAACTGTTTTCGTACGCGATTGGCAGCCCTTAGAATCCGATCGCTTGAATTGAGTTCAACGCGTACGAATCGCTATGACTAGTCCGGGAAAATCGGAAGAAATTTTTTTGAAAATTTTACACGGTGCGTGTTCCGCGTGAACACTGAAACAATTGTTTCCCGAACGTTTCAGACGAAATACATTATCGAATTCCGACGAAATCTCGTTATTTCTTTTTTCCTTTTTGCCGTTTTTTCGTTGACGGTTTTTCCTTCGACCGCTCACCAAAAAAAAAAAAAAAAAAATTCGCCACGGGACAACCGCGTTCCGGCAGCGAAAAGTCGTGCGCAGAAATAACGATTTATTCGTCGTCCGTACCGCGGAATCGTTTCATTCTTTTTTTTTTTCTTCTTTCCGCTCGAGCCCGTTTTCCGTACTTTCTCCTCTCGCAGGCCGTCGTTTAGGCGCGCAGTGCCTATAAACACGACCGCGTCGCACGTTACGGTATTTATTTATTTTATTTTTTTTGTGTATTCCATTTATTGTGTGTACACGCCGCGCATAGGTGTGGTGCACGCACTACTGCCGTGTGTGCGGCGGCAGGGACGCGCGCGCGGCGTGCTGCAGGGACCGGCAATCGATCCGACTGGGTGCCGCCGCCGTCGCTCGACGAACTTTCCCGCCCGCCCCGGCGTCTGCGGGCCTACGCCGGCAACGTGCGCGATCGAGCGCGTGCGCGCCCTATCGGCTGTCGCCCCGCCGCGCCGGCGGCCGCCGTGTAGCCGCGCGCACCGCCCGCCGCGAACGTTAATGAAAATGTCAATTTTTAATTAATTTTTTATAAGTAATCTCCGCGCGCCAAAACTTTCCCGTTCCCCAGCCCCGTCAAGCCCCGTCACGCGGATCGCGAGGCAAACGAACCGTCCGCGGGCACGGGGGACGACGACCACGAGGCGAAGGCTCTCTAAATCGCTTTTTACACGATTTTTTTTTGCTTTTTCTTTTTAACTCGCTACACACACGAGAAACGTCGTTTTTCTCACGATTTCCCACCCCTTCTCCCCCCCCCCCAATCTCAAGTTGTTGTACAGAATTATTTCGACGGGGGTTTTTTTTTTTTTTTTTGCACGATTTTACGAAAAAAAGTTTCTAATACCAGCCAGCGATTGCCGCAACAGTCTGCCGCTGACGTTCTACGAAGAAACGAAAATTTTCATTCTATTTTTTTTTTTTTTTATTTGTTATCGAAATTAAATTCTCATCGGCGATTCCGTATTATAATAATAAAACTGAAAATTAATAAATATATATATTACACAAAAAAACTGGAAGTGCTTCTCGCGTAATCCGACGGCACTCACATAATCGTCACAACTATTGCTACACCGGTTGATTAAAAAAAAAAAAAAAAACGTTTCAACGGAAAACATATAACGTGTCTCCTAAACGATTATTTTTCAATGTACACATATTATATTATACGCGGTATCGGCTACTTTACACGGTGGTTTGAAATTAATAATTCGGGAAAACATCCGTCAGATTTTTAAAATATAAATTTAAAAAAAAAAATATTTTAATACTCCTACGGTCTCTGCTCGTGGTCACCGTTAATACAGTGCCGGCGGATACTTCACTGCTCGTCTAATTTTTCAAACACAATCCCTTCGGTTTCAAATGATTCACAGTTATTTTCCAACGAATCCGTCGCGTTTCGTTATTTAACACACACTCCCGTTTCTTTATTTGTACTCCACGCGAATCCTCTGCGAAACCAAAGAAAATAATATAATCCCAGAGACGAGAAAAAAATCGCCTCATTCGCGTATACAGTCAAGAGTTAAATACCCTTTCGATCCGAGCCCTAGTGTTCGTATCCGCAAGGAAAGGGGTACGTTTTTTTTTCTTTTTTAATACTCGCGCGTTCACAAATATTTACCGGATGTACGTGCGTACAATGTGTTTGCGAGCTGCAAAACATACACACACTCGAGACAAAATAATACCGTTATCGAAATTACACCTCTTCACAGTAGTGCGAAAAAAAAATAATAATAATAACTACATCGCCGTTTGTGTACACAGAATTTCGAAACACTATCGTTTATTGAGTTTACATAATATTATAACGCACAGTACGAGTACGTGTCATATAGGTAGGAACGACACTATACGACGACGGCGGTGTGTCGCGCATAAATTATCTACTGGAGCCGACGAAAAAAAAAATATTATCGATTTATTCGCCCGGGGCGAATATTTTCCTATTGGAGGAGAATCGCTTGAAAAACGCGATGTATTTTACACGTGTGCGACGAACGTCGAGGAAAATAACGTGTAGTAATAATAATAATAATAATAATAATTATATTGTGTAATTGAAGTATAAACCGAAAATAATTTTTGCGTACACAAAGTGTAATCTATAAAATACGCGAGGTGGAAAGAACTTTGTGCGAGTATAAAAAAAAAAACACGTTGAATTCAATTATTACAGAAAAAATTAACGTTCATTTAATAACGAGTACGGTTTTCAATTCGTAGACATTATCCTATTACTTTTAAACGTCTTATATACGTACAGAAACGTGTACGCGCGTAAATCCTCGTTCTCTCCTAGAATTACTTTACTGCAATATCATTTTACGTTAAGCGCAGAAATAATACTTACAAATAATATTCGCGAATACACGCATTAGACGTCGTTATGAATAAATAAATGTTTTGTTTTTTCTTTTTCTTTTTTTTTTTGCATAGTTACGATGAGACGATGACGTTTCGCTTTTCTCTTATATTATACGCACCGCATAATTTATAAATTATATAGTGGCCTCGCAACGAACGAAACAAATTCATCATCGTCTTCGTTGCGTATATTATTACAATCGTATAGTTTCACTTAACCAAAAAAATAAAAAATACGTTACACGCGACAATATAATATAAATTAATCGTTTAAAATTGTACACGATTTATCGTTTCTAACAGGAGGAATGGCTTTTAAACGACTACACCGCTGTTATGTTTTTAAAGAAACGAAATTTTTTTTTCTACGTGACTGTCAATAAAAAAAAAATTATATTATAATTTCGTTGTCGTACGACATTATAAATCGTCATAAATGTGCGGTGGATAAATAATGAAATACATCGGAATTCGGTATCGTTAAATACTGTTTGTGTTTAAAATTTTTAAATATAGCGTAACGTGTGAAAATTGAACAGGTCAGTATATGAAGCTAATAAGTAGCCGAAGTTTGGACATTAGAAACGAATACGAGAGATCTATATAGTAAGCGTTTTAGTCGATTACAAACAATAAAAACGGATTCTATTCGATGTGGCCGAGCAATACTCGTTTAGGCTATAGTTAAAAATCACGATGATTTGGAAACACTTTTCAACGTTTTCTCCCGTTAAACCTATGAAATGTAAATTATAACCACTAATAGTGTATTCCTTTTATACGATCGATTTCTTGCCCGTCATATTATATCTCTTCATTGGCGTTTCTAATGACACTGTAATACATTTTTCCTTCCTTTAATCGACCGTTTTTAAACTAGTTTTAATAATAGTTTTAAAAAATAAAATTACAAAAAATAAATAAAATTCGATTTTCGAAAACCGACCGAAGAATAATTCGAAAAATTCGCACTACTGACGCGCGAACACTCCCCGCCCCCACACCATTGAATCGCTATTGAACTCGGTCCGTAGTAATTTTACTATTTTTCTCCGCGTCTGACCGCCGCCGTCGCGCGGTTGTCTGCGCAAAGAGAGTAAAATGTATGACAAAAAAAAAGCGACGAGTGCGATACGCTACCGCGACGGTTGACTACGAAAAAGTTTACGCATAAAAACGTTTGTGTGTATAACGAATAACACGATCAATTGCGGCGGTTATAGATTTTTATTTATATTATTATTATTTTTTTTTTTTTTTTTAACTTTTTTGTCGAACTGCGCGAACAAAGCGCGACGACAACGCGTGTGCGCGCATCCATTAATATGTAACACGAGTAAACGACCCCGAATCGTGTCGCGCGCATATTATATTATTGTAATATCTGCAGTAGGTTAATAGAAAAACCGACGTCACATTCAAATAAAACAAACGATTATGTTACGACGTCGCAATGACTACGCGACACCATAGACATTAGCTGCACAGGATTTGCTCTGCAGACACACCCCCCCCCTCCGGGATACTTCGGAAGAAACTCTATTTGTTTTTTCGTCAGAAAATCCCTACTCACTAGTAATATTTTAATGGCGTTCGATGTTTTACGGAAATACCGTTTGAGTTCCAACAAATAATATAAATAAAAAAGTAGTGAAAATAGAGAGGAATTTATAAAATTAAAAACAAAAATCAAAAGGATATGTAAAAATAAATGATCAAAAAGAATGAAATCAAAAATTATAAGTTAATACTCGTAATAATGAATAAAAAATATATATAAAATAAATAAATACACACATATATATATGTGTGTGTGTGTGTGTGTGTATTTATTTATTTTATATATATTTTAAATAATATAAATGAAAAGAAATGATGGAATCCCCGAATCCGATCGTCACTCGATATCGTCGAGATCAAGTCGTTATTATGTTATTAAAAAATAATATTTATTGTAATAGTCTAAAAATGTATGTGAAAAATAATGTAAGGGGGATCCCTTTCCTCTGAATTAATTCATACAATTCGTTGTTGTTCGAAAAATTGTTAATTATTAAGTTGTTCGAATGGGTTTTCAAATTTCGTAAAAATTGTAAATTTTCAGTATTCTTTATTCGATAAAAAAAAAAATGGCAGTTTAATACACATTATTTAATATAAATTATTATATATTAATACGTTGTTTCGCGTTTCCTTTTTAAAAATAGAAAAACTATCGCCGAACAGGGAATGGGACCCCTCGAACACGTCCACGATGAGCAATGTCAGTTTTTATCCAGAGATCATGTACACGGCACGGCTTTACACTGATTTATATTCCGGAAAAATATAATATATAAAGACTATAAAAAATTCGCGTAAAACCGGCCGTTTTTTTTCCTCCTCCATAAAAATATCGCGTTTTATCAACTTACGTGTTACGTCAACGCGTTACGAGAAAGTTTTTTTGAGATTTCAAAACGTTTGTTACGAGGGAGGAAAGACAATCTTATGTAAACAGGTGTATATAAATCTACGCACTCTACGCGATACGGTTTTATAATCTGTAATACGCGATCCGACATCTGTATAGTGGTACGGTGTAGTTTATGGGTCGAAAATAGTTTCGTTGGACGTATATACACGCGCGTGATCGTTTTACTAAATCGCTCTGAACACACAAACACATACGAATAAATGTATTTACTTGAATCTGGACGAATTATTAAAAACGATAAGGTTTAAGCGTAAGTCGGGCGGGGGCTTATATTAAAAAGTACTGCACTTACAATCGGACGTAACAATTCTTCTTCTTCTCGGCTAAGGACCATTGCTGCTGCCTTCAACAGGTCTCTCCATATCTCTATCATAAATCGTCTCCACATATTATCTACGCAGGTCTATTGGCAATTACATCGGTCCACCGGGTCTCCGTAGAAGTATTGTTCCGTTTATTTTTCCACAAGTACATTTTTTATTTTTTTCAATCGGTAACTCACTCACAAAACGTGTCCAAACCGCTCAAGTCGTTAAATTCCTGACAAGCGCATTAAAACGTTTCGTCTCTATTAGTATACTAATAAATATTCACTATGGCGGGTTCAAAATTTGTGTGTAACCCACCATTATATTTTATACGTATAATATATAGTCTGTATACTAGTAATCCTACGAAAAGCACACGTAACAAAACAAATGATTATACATTAAACGAGAGATTGAGTCTCTATAGAACAACACAGAATCCATCATAAAAAACGGAATGTGATTCGTGTACGAAAATATTCAATAGGAAACCCGCATTGATTAAACATATAAAAATTCATAGCGGAAAGAAACCATACGAACGTGATGTGTGCATGAAAACATTTCGTAACAAATCCAATTTGAACATTCATAGTAGAATACAAACTGGAGAGAAACCGTACACGAATTGTGATGTGTGTATGAAAACATTCGGTGGTGACAAACAGCAGTTTTAATAGTCGGCGTAAAATACGCGCCGCGGTTGAGAAATCATGAAGACAAATATTGCGTAACCTGTAAATAGGAAATTATAAATTACAAACAAAATTTCTAAAAAAAAAAATATTTTCATATATCTGTAAAGCATTGATTATTTAATAATCAATGCATAACTATTTAATTATGCAGCCTTCGATATAAGAATAATTTTTTTCATTTTCAACGAGCGAATTAAAATATATATATATATATAATTAAATAAAGAATACAACACAAGAAAATAACCGTTTTGTTTTTGAAAACTCCGAATTTAATAATCTAAAAAGTCATAATGTACACAAGGATTAGAAGAAGTATACAATATTATTTCGGTTTTCCTAAATGATATTTGTTTCTTTTTCTTTTCTTTTTTAATCAACTGCCCGAACCGTATGTCAATATTAATTTCACGTTTCCGAGCAAGGCACTTTAAGGTGTACAATACACGGTTTATCCGATTTATTTTAAACAAAGAGTGGTGTCGAAACGAGAAAACATAACAATAAGATAGTGTACCGTAGAATGCTATTCACATTCGAATGTTCACACGAGAGAGATGCGTGTATGAATTAATCATAACGAGAAATTTTCGAAGGATTATAATTACAGTTATTTCGTCGGTGAGAAAGATTTAAATCTCGTACACTCTGTATTGTACAGTTTCTGCAGTTTTTCCCTTTTTTTTTTTTTCACTCTCTCTCGTATACGTATTTTGTCACTCAGCGGTCGAAAAGTGGGGTCTTTTTACGTAATGCGTTTACCGGAGTACAAGTTTCGATCAAATTGTTAAATTAACTCGTAGTGCCCATACTGTCGTCGTTCATTGTGTCTTGTGTCTTCGCGACGCGTTCGCTCCTAAACATTTAAAATCGTCCGTTACGCAAACCTATAAGGAGGAGAAAAATTGACTACCCGGTGTATTAAGCAGTCGTCTCTTTCCGTGACGTTTACTCACAGTTTTCCACGCGATTCCATTTACGCGTATATCGCGTTTAAAGAATTGCTATTTCACGGCTGTTTGAACATCGTGCCTGACCCCGGCGCGTAACAATAATATCGAATAACGATCGCATGTACTCGCTAGTAGGTTGAAACGGCAACGCGCATAGTACGAGAGTCATATATATTTATTTACGTTATAACTACGAGTGGAAAAATTGGCTTTTTCTATTATATTTCTCCGCCGCCGCCGCGGTTTAAGTGCGCGCGCGCGCGAAACACGCGCAACGCACTTTTAAACATAAAAGAGGTATTAAATAATGTGGCTACGGCGATTATTATTAGTAAGCATATAATAATACACAGGGCCGTGCGCAGGATTTTCGGGATCACACGCCCAACCCCCGCAGACCGTTGTGCGGCTTCGGCGGGACGACGCGCATTAGACGCGGGACGAGGGCCGCGCGCGTATAATATACCGAAACGAGTTCTCTCGCTCACTCGTTCCGCCGTCCCACCCTTTCTACTCTCGACACACGCGTCGACTGCGGTTCGCCGCAACGCAGCAGCAGCAGCAGCAGCTCGTTATATAACGTACACTGGTACTACGGGCCAGAGAGTACTTTTTGATTTTCTAAAAAGCCACGAGCAGGAGGAGTAGAAGCTGCACTCGAGAATCCGCGCGTTATTCTTGTACGCGCGGGACGTCGGAAGAAAAAAAAACGCAAACCCGTTCGACGGTTTTAATTCGGAGAAGAATTGCTGCTCGAGCGTATTACGGAAAGGGTCGTCGTCGTCGTCAATGGCATTTTTTTTTTTTCTACATACGCCGAAGTGTATAATTCATCGTTTAAATGCTTGTGGACGGTGTACGCGGTTAATCGGGCCCGGGGATTAACAGCGAAACGACGAAGGGAAAAGGGAGGGGGCCTCGTTACAAGCGTAATGTCGAGCGAGTGCGCGGTGCCAATGAATATCGCCGCGGCCTCTCTAACGGACGAATTCGTTGGACGCACATCCGGCGGACTCTTTGAAAATAAAAATATATACGGCGCGATTATTGGAAATACTATTACGGTTTAATTTCTCGTCTAAATTAGACACTCGCAATGGAAACGAAACAGTTATACGTATATTTAAAGAATCGTTCTACGATTTTCCATAATAAACATTACGCGCGTATAATGTCCGATTATACGTTAATCGTTTGCGCGTACGTATGTGTATACGCAAAACAAAAATATTATTCGTGTTCTCGGTTTTTTTTTTTTTTTTTTTATGATCATTTACGAGGTTACAGAATTTCGTTCGTGTCTCGGAAAGAGAAGAATTCCCGATTTGTCCCGTTATACATGCGAGTTTTTCTGTCCGTACATTTCCGCATTACTACAATAATATTATATCATTTAAAACATTTATATTCTCGCTTACACGCGTCGATGAATTTCCGTCTAAACCGCGGTTGGGCAGTGATGATAACACATGGGAATTCAATTTCCACAATAATAATACTCTTCACGCGCAATTCTCGCTTATCGTTTTTATTATTATTATTATAATTTTTTTATTTTATTTTTAACTATTCCATCGGTATCGTCGGTGTATGCGTGAAAAACAAAAACGAACGAATTCAATATACGAAAGAACCCCTTTCGTCGTTGAAATTATTCGATACGCGACGATACTTTATCGCAAAGTCACCGTCGTGACTGTTAACACGTCACTCAGTCATACGAGTCTAAATTCGCGTCCAAATCTATCAACGTGCGCCGAGTATCGTTGATCGGAAAATTTCGTTAGTAAACCATCAAAATAAAACACTTTTTTTTTTCCTCACAATAGAACAAACTTCCGCATCATATCGTCATGATGTATAAATGTGTATAAAACGTTTAAATAGGTTTAGTTTAGGATATGACAGACCCGTTAGAATATTTTCGGACGCGTCTTCGGTCCATTCTATTCAATCGTAGAAAAAATAAATACTCGTTAAATCGAGACGTCTCAATGAAATCGCGTGCGCGTTGATTGTGGTCCGCGATAATAATAATAATAATAATAATAATAATAATAATAATAATAATAATAATAATAATAATAATAATAATAACAATAATAATAACAATAATAGTAATAATAATAACAATAATAATAATAATCGCGTTATAAATGTACTTTTTTCGCGTCACGTTTTTCCGTAATTAATTTGCGCACGCCTACACTACAACAACAGTAAAGATAACATCCATCGCGGTGTTGAAAATCATAATTTAGATTTTTTTTTGTCCCCCCGTCTATGCACAGTCGAGGAGTGGCCAGAACTCGAAATTAAAAAAAAAGAGGAGGAGAATAAAAAGGAAAATAACCGTTTCCGCCGTAATTAACTCGACTTCAGTCAATATTTTGAGAATATTATTAAAAACACGTTACTTTTACACGGTAGACAATTAATAACCGATCACTAATATTTTACTAATATTCGGTTGTTTGTTTTTATACCGGGTTTCGAAATACGCCGGAGCTTTGACAGATTAAAAAATAACATAATTTTGTAATGATGACACATTGTTCGGTTCGCCGGTATCCGGTCCACTTATATAAGTATATTTTTGTTTATTTTCCACACCGAATAGAACCGTTTGAATGAACGCGTATATACGACTTTCGAAATTACTTATGAAAATGTTGTTTTTTTAATGTTTACGCAGTGTCTATTTTAGATACGTTAAATTCTCGTATATTTAAATCTCTGTTTGATCGCGTTAATTCTTATAGAACATAATACGTTTACAAAAACATTCAAATGTATACTTTTACGTTTAGCATTCGTTTACAGTGCGCAATATTTTATCGAACTGGGGAAAACTATGAAAATCGGCACTTCTACCAGTAAAAATTTATTCGTGAAAAAAAAAAATAAAGCCTCCCGCAAAGAAATTTTATACTTCGTCGTAACACCAACACGCCGTCCCCCCTGCATACCGATTTGAAACTTAATACGTTTTATGGAGAATACGGATTTATATGGAATTAAATTTTTAAAAAATATACGAAAATATACGGGGAGAAAAAAAGACATAAATAAAAATCTATTATAATTTTATTGCGTTACACATTAGTGTATTAATTTTTTTGCGATACGTTTTTTAATGAACTCGTGCGAAAAAAAAAAGAAACCCGTTCCGCACATACGATTTTTTTTCCCCGTGACAAATCGTCACTTCGTTATCCGACGGCACAGAAAACTATTAATAATAAATAATAGACTGTTAATCGATTCATATAATCGGGACGGATGTGGTGGAAAGTAGAAGCCCCGAACCGTCATTACGTCCGTTATACACATTTACGTATGGGTCGAACAAAACGCGACTCGAGTGTGCTATAAGAGAAGACAGGGAAAGAATATTAGAGAAAAAAAATGCTCGGAAAAGGTCCCCCGGCCGATTAATGAACCGACGACGATGTCGGAAAAGTGAAAAAAATTATATGATAAATTCGCGATAATATCCGTACGACGCGGACGCTACGGAATTCCGGATATTTCCACTACAAATCGAAGTCGAGAATGTTCGATTTTTAAATCGTTTACGAAATACGAGATATAAAAGAGACAACGTCCTGCACCTATAGCGGAACGATCGATCGTTTTTACACTCCGCGTCCGTCGAAAGCGGTGAACAAATGTTATAACACCTCGGACTGGACGTGTTTCCGCGCCAAATTATTATTGCTTTTCGCAGGACTCTCGAAGAGGACACATTTCGAATTGAGCAGCCGAAATGGCACGCGGAGTATCCGCCCCGTGTTGATCCGGTGCGTACAAAACGTACACCGCGGATCTTATCGAGTCGAGTTGAAGAAGCGTTATGAACGAAATTCGACCACCGACTGAACCGGCCACGTTCAATCGTCGCAAGAGACAAAATATTATTTGTAGGTACACACACGTTCGTGTCCGTACACGCGTAACGAAGGACTAGTGAGATATCTCCGGAGCCGTCGTACGCGCGATGGACCGTTTTGAGCCGCGATGACGAAAAATAGTGTTTGTGTTACGAGTTGGCTTTTGTGAAAGACTCCGAGTTTCCCCACATTGATAGAGTGAAATCCCATTGTTTAAAAACCGCCGACTTCACAGACCGTCGACGCACCAAGAGCGTCAATCAGACTTCCTGTTCGAATAAAAATTTTGCTGCGAACACCATGACGAAAATGCGTATCCCGTGTATTCCCGTATTTGTATACGAAGGCGTGTCTAATTGAAGCGTTATGATATCTGCACAACGATTCACTGCTGCGGCCGTCCGTAACTAGAATCATTACAGTGGGACAAGAGAGAACCGAACGATACATATTTCTTGTAACGGAAGAATCCGAACGCATTGACGTGCTGTACAGCAGGCGGCGGAAAATGCGCGCTGATTCGTTCGGTATCGATTGTTTTTTGAAAAAAAAAATAAATAAATAAATAAACGGTTCGTTTTCTACGAGTACGGGACGAATACAAAACTCGTCAATCGATACGTAATGAAAATGAAATCTAATAGTCGATCGTTGTTAATATTTTTACACGGAATCTCCGCTATAACGCGCCCTGCTGAGCGCACACAACGGGCGCAGACACTTTCCGGGTGTCGTCGGAGGGTGCACGCGTGGTGGACTACAGACGGAGGAGAACAACCGCCGTCGATAACCGTCGTCGTTAACAACGGTGTGTTGGTTTTTGCTAATAGTAGTAGCGCGCGGTAATAAAGAGTAATACGAGACAGGCGAGAGATGAACGGTAAATAATTGGCCGGTGCGTACGACGGCGATTATTATTATTGTACGGAGGGTGTGTGTGTGTGTGTGTGTGGTGGTAGATATTCCGCGTGAGATTCTGCGGTTTACAAACGTCTCGTGGAAAAATGGATTAATGGGAGGGAGAAAAGCGTTTAAATGATATTTTATGCGACGGCGATTAACCACCGGCGGCGGTCGAGAGAACGACCAGCAGCGCGTTAAAAGCGTCGTGTCGCCGCCGCCGATTGTGGTGGTGTAAACGTGTGATTTTTGGGGTGAAAACGGTCGGACCGCGTAAAAGCGTTTACAAATCGACGTGGTGTCCGACGACGACGCGGTCGACGACGGCCGCGAAACGAGCGAAAGGATAGGAGGGTGTTCGTTCGCGCGTCGTCTCCTCGGTCGTGAATCGTTTTTACCGCCCGTGCGTTTGGATCGCGCGGGAGATTTAATTTTTTTCTCCTTACATTATTTCATTATTTCGCCATAAGAAAACGACGATTTATATTCATTCGACAAAACCCGTTTCTGTTCGGGTGAAATTTTCATTTTTTTTTTTTTTTTGAAAATTTCAAAAACCCTAATAACGGTCGACGAATTCGTGAAATCTCTCTCTCTCTCTCTTTCTCTCTTTCTGTGACGCGTTACAATAATTCTATTCGAGAAAATCGAAAAATCATTAAACTCTGTGGAGTATCCACGCTGTGATAATTATTTCTACTGTGATAGATATTTAAAAAGAAAAAAAACAAAAAAATCTATTCTCGCCGCCAAACATTTTTTTTTTGAGATTTTCTCCTCTTTGCTCGACGCGTCATTAAGTCGAGTGTTTAGTATTTAGTGTGAAACTACAAAGTCACTTTTTTTATTATTATTTTAATCCAATATTTTCCGAAAGAAATTCGTTTTTATCAAATCCGCGATAGATAAAACGCGACGTACGTTATTTAACCGCACGCGGGGTTTGAACCGTTGTAAAATGCCCCGTCAGTTGTTTACGTCGACACGGTTTTTGAATCAAAAGACAAACCGACGGTGAAATTCTTTTCTACAATCAGAATACAATTCGAATCGTTATTGCGATTTCGTTAAAACGTTAAACGGGATTTACGAGCTGACGTGTGTACAAAACGCGAATGGATTTTGATTTTCGAACGTCCGCGCGCCGTTCGCGGTCAGAACGCGTTTTATTATTATTATTTTTTTTTTTTAATGTCAATTAAAAAAAAATAAATTATTAATCAAGAGTCGGTCCTGTGTTCAAAAATAAACTCGTTTGTACTACAGGCGTCGTAAACGTAAATCCCTTTTTCCGCAACGTTGCTGTAATATCGTTAAAATATTATATAAATCAAGCGAAAGTTTGCGTTTACTGCTCGCGTCCTGATATTATAATATAATAATAATAATAATAATAACAACAACAACCGAGTAAAAACAAGACCAACGGGTTTTTGTACGAATTAATTTTCGCTCCGCGCACCGCCTGAAGTAGTCGAACCGCCGACTGCGCCGCAAAGTGATTTCTTATTAATTCCGAAACTTTCTTTCGCCTTGCGCCCGGAATTAATATACAAAACACACGCTTGGTTATATATATATATATATAGTAGCGTACTTGTTCGGCCACGGACTTTTCGTATTATTATAAATATAAATATAAATATATATATATATATATAAATAACGAAAGTTTCGCAGAAACTAAAAAAAAAAAAAACAATAATAACGTGCATTTACGCGCGATAAGCGGATACGTTGACGACGAAAAAACACCGGACGATCGGGGAAAATTTTTTTTCAAACCAGATTTCGTTATCGGATTAAATATAAGATGAGCGTGTTTAGAAAAAGAAGAAAGAAAAAGTACGAATTTAATTCTAAACGACTTATACTACAAACGAATTTTGATATGTATATATAATATATATATATATATTTTTTTTTAACTCGTCGATTTCACACTGCAGCGGTGTTTGTGAATTTCAATTGAATAACTTTTTATTTTAAAGACGAATAACCAAACCGCGAAGGTAAGACGAGCGGAAATACACGAACGTTTCAACACCGTGATCCGTCCCCCCCCCACCCCCTTCCCGTCGTAATACAATAATTTTCGTTTTCCATCCGTTTTCATACGAAATCCATCAATCCATCAAAGTCGATAGATCCGTATCGACACGCGTATAACTTCTTCGTACGTTCTCGTATAGTTCGTGTATATAGTGGCGCCGAGACCTTAAGTTTAACACCGGGCGGCGGCAAACTTGTATTTCGTCGCCCGTTCCGGACATAAATTCAATGTCTAAAATCTGCACGGTGCCGGAGATAGGGACAAACGCGAAAATACTTCAAATAATCGTTGTCGAATCTCGTAACGAGACGGTATCGCTAACGAACTCTGTCGCGGTTTATTTCTTTTCCTACCACCACCACCCTTCATCTATGCACGCATGTATCCGTGCGAATAGTTTTATTTTTCATTTGGGAGTGGGCGGAGGGGGGGGGGTTGGGGAGAGAAATTTTCTTCCGCGGTTTCGGCAGTCGATTTCCGGAGAAGAGACGCGCTGCTGTTACGGTGGAGAAGGCGCGAGATGGGACGGAATGAGACGCGAATCGCTGCCGTTACGTTTTAACGTCTACTGCGTGTAATGTAAGGGGAGTAGTAATGTGTAAACGCGATCAATAGCCCATTAACAACCTTCAAACTCCGGTAATGATAGGCTGCATAAAGTTGAGCCCACGACGCACGACCGCGCACAATGGCTTCCGTTGCACCACACATCGTCTGCGCCGTTCTCCGAGACTCGCACCGTCTGCGCGATATAACTCGTACCTATATAATTAAATTGCTTTTGATAAATCACGCGCGCACACACACACACACAATATAATAATAATAATAATAATAATAATAATAATAATAATAATAATAATAATAATAATAATATGTTATAACTATGAGACGGGACGGTTTTTACTAAAAGGTGAATGCTTCCGAATCGGACAAGCTTTCTAGACGACGATTCGTTTGCCTACGTTATACCGAACACTGTTATACAAACGTTTTTTTTTTCTTTTGCGCGCATAAAAGAGAAAAAAGCGTATTACGACGGACAGTTAGAAAACATTATGCGCAAAAAAAGCGACGTGATGATATTTTTCACACTGATATTCGGGCGTAATTTGAACGTATAGCCATAAAAATAAATTAAACCACTTTAATTAAATAAACTGATTGTAGCCCCGGGATGATGCGAACAACGTGTCGTTTAAACGAATTACACGGATAACGATTTTACAGTGTATCGTTATTTCAGTTATGAATTCTTGCGAAAGCGTTGCGATTAATCGTTGACATTCGATAATACGATTCTGAACGGACTTCAGCGCGATGTAATATTTTTCGTGTGCGCATAACGAGAACTAACAGTTTTCGTGAATTTAATTACCTTGAAAATACCTTGAAAACCTCGATAATCCCTATAAACAGTGTGAAATATTATGAGAAATTATTTGTTCCTTAATATAAACTATAAAGTTATACGTGATATTCGATGAATACTTTGATGTCTGTGAATAATATAAATTTATTATATTTTGGCTACGATTGAAATTGTAATTATTCTACCCTTTTTTTTTTTAATATGTTCTTAATCCACACGCGTATTATTTAACCTAAATTTATTTTACATTATATAAACTCGTATTCTTTTTTCTTTTCTTCATTTATTGTTATTATTATTATTATTTATAGAGAAAAAATATTTATTTACAGAATCGAAGTGTAAAAAAAAAAAAACGCTCGCTGATCCAGAACACAATAAATCTGTACTCGTCTCGCAGAACTCTTTTATATCGCCCAACGATATTCACATCAGTAAGCAGATAAATCGTATAAGTACGAAAAACAATATTATTACACGTTACTACTGCAGCGTCTTGTATTCATTATCACTAGACGTCCAAATAAACGAACGTTTACGGTTTAAAAAAAAAACACTCTTGAGAAAAGAATGTGTTTTTAATTTTGACCGTATACATAATATAGGAAATTCAAAAGACTTATTCGATTTTATACTGTCCGAAACCATTTTAATCGACGAAACGATGACTGTTCAAGTGGAAAGGCTCGTTTTTTTTCACTTTTATACGCGATTACGTACACGCGGGTAGTTTTTCATCCGCGAACGTGTTCCGTACCGAGACATTTGGATATATCGTTGTGATGTTTCGAACGAATTCGCGTTTGAAAGTTTTGCATTAAAATGTAAAATACTTATAGGGAAAAAATTGGGTATTTGTTTTTAAATTACGTTTTTTTTT
Source organism: Chaetogeoica ovagalla (assembly GCA_032441825.1). Taxonomy (NCBI): domain Eukaryota; kingdom Metazoa; phylum Arthropoda; class Insecta; order Hemiptera; family Aphididae; genus Chaetogeoica; species Chaetogeoica ovagalla. The sequence continues at coordinate 7,895,622 of CM063745.1, read as the reverse complement.
TTTTTTTGCCGTTTAAAATATTATTTGTATACAAAAATACCGTTTTGTACCGGAGACGACGTCGAACTATTAATTGTATCGACTTATATAAATGAAATTTTCGCCTGTAATCTCGTATATTATGTGTGTGTGTGTGTGTTTCCAAAAATCTTTCCGGGTCCCGTTTTACCTCGTTTGTTTTTTTTTAGTTTTTATTCTCGCGAGTCTTCACACGATTAAACGGTGTATAATAGAAGTTTTATACCGTATAATAATGCGAATAATAATAATAAAAAATAATATGATAAACGCGCGTGCGGCGGCGCAACTAGTGAGTGGAAAAAAAAAGAACGGTCGTTTCTTTCCTCTTTCACGGTCCATTTTTTCGCGACACCATCGGGGCGACGATATTTCGCGGTGACTCTCCCGTCGAGCGGTAGAAAAAAAAAAAAAAATTAGTTTGTTTTATTTAACGTCGAAATATTAGGTATAATGGGAAAACTTTTATTGTTCGCGCGGCCCGAGAACGCGCCGGAGAACAGTTTTTCTTCTCTCTCTCTCTCTCTCTCTCTCTCTCGTGGCGTGTGTGTTATGAAAAGAAAAAAAGGGAGATTTCGCTCCGGTCTGTTGTCGTCGTCGTTGTTTTATTTATTTATTTTTTTTTTTTTTAAGAGGAGGGCGGCAAATTTTAATCTGACCGGGCCACCGAAAAACATAAATATCCCCGGGTTGAATTATTATGCGGCATTAAATAGGACTAACGATTATTATTATTATTATTATTATTATTATTAAAGTGTTTGAACACGCGAATCCGGCGCACCGGTTTAAATATACAATATATTATCGCAAAAGGGTATACAACGTTTTTTTGTTTTTTTTTGTTTTGGCACGTCACTTTTGTCTTAGCGTTAGTGGCGAGGGCAGGTGAGCGTTAAAAAAAAAGAAAAGAAACAACTTTGGCGATTCGCGTACGCCGACCGCGCGGCGGCGAGTGCGTTTCATTTGGGACGTCTCACGGGGGCGGACCGAATGGAAAAATACAAAGGAATGGATTAAATTTTCCGTACGGGATGGTTTTTTGAAACAAATAACGAAAACCACGGTACAGAGGGGAAACGGAAATTTATAAGACATATATATTATGCAAAATAGTACGATTTTCACGAGGTATTCAGATCGACGCTCGTGACGTTAGCAAACGAGGGACATACGAGAGTATCGTCTCCGCCGTGTGAATCGTATTATTATGTATTTTTTTTTTTTTTTTTTGACATTTTTACGTTTTTACGTTTTTCCACTCCGAAAACATCGGACACTCACTTCAGACAAATAATGAGAAAAGTGGAACGAGACGTGGGGGGTTCGGTTTTTAGCGCGAAGAACGTCAATAAATCTGAAGAAATTTCAATGTCCGTTTCGAGTCGTTGCGGAAATATCCCGACTGTCGCACTGGTCAGAATAATTTTTAATAATAATAATTTTAAAAAACGTGAAAGTACATTCGCTGCAGAACGTTTATGACTTGCCGACTCCTTTAACTCGGACAGTACCTAAACGATGTCGACCGAAAATTAACGTTTTTTTTTTTTCTCGCGAAAAATCAAATGGTATAATATATTTGTAACCCAAACAAAGATAAAACCGTAATTAGTATTTTCAAATCGACTAAGAGTGATATTACGTCATAGCGGACGAATCCGTTATGACGGTTTACTCGCGAATCACGCTATTCTAAATAACATAATATTATCAACATTCGTAATGCGCTCCGAGTTCTCCGCTATTGTACGGCATAAACGAATATTATAATATTTATATCGAATTATATAAACGCAGATATCGCCGTTCACACAAGACGTAAAAACAGAATTAAATCCGATTTATATTAAGAAAAAAATAAATAAAATTTCGCCCGTGTTCAAATGACACGAATTCGTTATATTATACGCGTAAAAATATACGTTTTCTACTCGACTACAATGCGTACACAATCAGTACGAGGACGTGTTGCCGCAGACATATAATATAATATAATAATGATTTTCTTAAACGTGTCCGTCCGCGTAATATCGCCATTGAGATCCGTACAATCGTGAACGGTCAGTGGCTATTTAATGCTCGAGCACATGCCTGTAGGTGATGGACAAAAAAAAAAAAATAATAAATAAAACACCGATGAATCGTGTTTGAAATTAAATGTTTACGAAATTGTTTGAATTTCAAATGTGCGCGGCACAATATAATGCCCGTCAGTCCTCTTGTCGCGTTTAACCATATAGCTATACAGAAAAACGCGTCAAAATAATATTGTTTAGTCGGAACGTAATAATTTATTGTTTTCGTTTTTTCTTTTTCTTTTAACCTGACTAAAACTATACGTGTAAATCTCAAAAACCCTCCTCGCTACGTAACGATAATAATATTAATATAATTATATAAAAAACTATATATATATAATATATAGTTGTTATCAGGGCCGTAGCCAAAAATTTGGTTCGGAGGAGTGACCATAAAATAGTTGTTTCAGAGGATGGGTATCACATGGATACTTCTGTTGTAAAGTTAGGAGTAATTTAAGTGAAAAACTGCTTTTTTACATTGTTATTAACATACTCCGTGTATTTTATAGTGTCAATTACGCGCATACGTGTTTATTGCCAATAAAATAACGCAAACATCAAAGTGGAACAATTGAAGAATTCAATTTTCGAGATTTCCTTAGTTGCCGTAATGTCGAGCTGTTATACACGTTAACTAAGTCCCCGTTGACTGACGATACAACAAGTGCGTCATGAATCTTTCGTTGCCCGTTGAGTTTCGTATATAAGTTGTTATATCTATTCATGTTACCAATGTCAAGTTTCGGATCGACAACATTCGTCTTGGGGAAAAGCGTAAGTAAACGTGTCAGATTGATTGAAAGTTTGCGAATAGATGCCGTCTGTAATACGAACAATGAAAATTTATTTTACTGAAAAAATTAAAAGAATTATCGTGCATTTTTCAAGAGATCGCGAGAAGATTTAAGAAATCACAAAAATGTACCGTGAACGCCTAAAACGTGACAAAATACATTTTGCTTTCTGGTAATCTGATCAATTATACCGGGTGAGGTTCAACGGCGTTTTGGATGATTGCAAATTTTTTTTGAGAAATTGTACAAATGTAGATTAGACAAAACATTAATCGATCTAAACTACGATCGTGTTACTTACCAGGAACTTTTGAGGTCGTAGGAGTTGCATCGGATTTTTGGTTCATTCGACACGTTTCTCTGTGAATCACCGTCGTCTGTAATATTTCAATTCGAATTACAGACGCGCGTATGAACCTATAACAAGCCAACCACGACGGCAATAAACAAATAAAATCGTAGAATTCACTCGACATGTATCATGTATCTACTGTATAATCGAAACCCAAATTATTAGGCGAAGGAAAAAAAAAGTCGAAATCCTTATGGTAAATTCGGTCATTTCTTTTTCGAAGAAAAATTACGAATCAATTTCACAATGAGCGTACATAAAAACGATCCGTACGAATAAAAACGTATTTATTCGACATTTATGACGCTATTTTTTTTTCTTCAAATAATTACGCGTTTTAACCGTATCCCAGGGAAATAAAATATAATACACGCGTGCGCGCGCGTATAATAATAAGCGAACAAATATAAAAACTCGGTCAGACTCATAAAACGCGTTCGGCGTTTTTAGGGTTATTTGGTCGCACATCACGTACACAAGTACGGCACATATATATAATATATATTTATGTGTGTATTTACCGTATATTATGTTTGTGTGCGAGTAAATTCCTCCGGGGTGGAAGCACGGAAATGAAAGTCAATAAATAAATAATAAAAACGGGTGGAGAGCAAAAAAAAAAAAAAAAAGAAGTATAGAACGATAATAATAATAATATATACGAGTTAAGTACGGACCGTTTCAATGTCTCTGTTGCAATAAAACGATAATAAGACACGATTTTATTGTACGTCACAACACCGTAACAATATATTTCACATAATATCAATATATACAAATATATATATATATATAAATAACACTGCGAAAGAACGAGTATTTACAACGTATATATAAATATATACCCACGTATCGGAAAATAAAAATAATTGTTTCTTTTTTCAAAAAACTTCACGCATTCCGTCGGTACGTTTTTCCTTTCTCAAATTATTTTTCCCGCCCATTTTACAAAATTCTTAATGGATAAAAAAAACACTTGTTGAAAATCCCACGAACATTTTCCGAACGTACACTAGAAATGGAAAAGATGTATAATGAAAATTCGTCGTTTTGCACAAGACGTTTTTAAGACCTCGGGTATTCAAAAGTCGTAATCTAATCAACGTTAATATCTATGTCGATTATAAGAAAAGAAAAGCCGTCGGGTTAGGTTAAACGGCCGTTTCCGTTGAACTACGCAAAAGAACGATTCGTTTTCGTGTATAATAAGATTTGTTTAAAATCTCGGCTGATAGTCGCTATAACTCCAGGTGAAAAAAAAAACACAATATAAGAAAGCCCGTGAAAACGAGACTGAGTGAACGTTCGCGAATATTTGACGATTACAATTATTATAAGTATACGCTATTCGAAGTGCCTAGGATCTAGTTATAGTATATATATACAATATATACTGGAGAATGATGGTTCTGGAGAAGACGTGTGAAAAACGGGATAAAGCTTGGATGGATTATGGAGACAATTCAGTCAGGTGTGTTTTATGCTATTGAAAGGGGTGACGGTATAAAACGGGCTTGAGGAACGTCGAAATGTCGGGCTTTTGGGAAACGAAACAGAGCGCACATGAGTGTAGTGAAGACGCTTTAAGACGAATGTGAGTATCTACTGCGAGTAGGATAGAATCTGGTAGAGTAAGAGCAGCGCAGGCGGATCTGTTGTGGAAAAAAAAAGGGGTTCGGAGTCGTCGTATGATGCGGAGAGATTCAGATGCTGTGAGAGGTATTACAGGAGAATAAATGGCTGATAGACGGGATGATTCAAAGTTAGACGAGAAATCGTGCTTCGTTATCATATTGTAGGGTGGCCGACGCCGTGTACTGGACAGTGTGAAAGAAGACCAAGAAGGTATAGTTATGTAAATGCGTTTTAATACACCAGGCGCGTATTATGCGGCGTTTTTAAATCCTCTCCTCGTCGTTTGGTCGTCTGGTGTAAATTATATTACATCTGGTTCATTCCGCTACGCATATTAAGAGCGAAGAACGGCGACTGTGCAGTGAGCCGCGGATTAAATGACGTTTCCACTATTTTTTTTCTTTTTTTTTTTGACGACACACACACACACACGAAGTCTCCCTCTAGATCCGCTCCTTCTCGATTTTCCACTCTCCCGCCCTGGGGATATGCGTATATTATTGAATAATAGACACAATATATTGGACGCAGTTATTACGTATTATATATTATATGTGTGTGTGTCGTGTGTGGTATAATGCCTTAGGGGTAACAGAGCGAGAGATCCAGCATCGTCATTCTCCGGTCGTTTGATCGCGAATAAATAAATAACCCGGACGTGGGTGTGTAAGTCGCAGTGGAATCGATTCGATAATCTTCTTCCGTTTGATTTGACGCGACGTCAGTCAAATAATTACGTAGTAGCTACTGGCAGCAGCAGCAGTGGTACACATAATATTATTTCGTTATTAATAATAATTATTATTTGACGCCAGTATTAACAACTGTTATAATATACACTGCTTACGGGTATAATATAATATTTAATAAAACATTAACAATTAAATTTTGAAAATATAAAACGGATACGTGTGAAATAAAAATTAATACTTTTTTATAATACATTTATAAGACCGAGCGAAAAAGTATTATGACATAAGAGTTGTATTTAATTGTATGTAAGATAACGAATTTCAAATATTCATTAACGTTATATTTATTTATTTAAATATATAAATATATATAGAAATTAAATAAATTATATTTTTAATTATACAAAACGGGTATTCATTAAAATATGTTAATAATATCAAATTATTAATATAAAAACGCGATTGTCTTTTTGTAATTCGCCGTGTTTACATAATTTCTTCGCCGTTTTTTTTCTTTATTTTTAAATTCTTAAGTATTTCCATCGTGATTTTCATAATTATTTTTTTTCCGAGTTATTTATTTAGTTTTTTATTTTGTAAAAAAAAAAGTTTTTTCTCTTTTATATATATATATATATACGTTATATACTTGACGATCGACCCGGCGTGGTAGTCAAATGAATTGCACGTTTAACAATACCACAACACTCGCGTGATTTTGTTTTTTACAATTTAATCTTTGAGCGTGTGCGCACACGATATACGTTTTACGTTTAACGAATTCCCTATAAGAAACCGTCAAACCGTTGTTGACGATCGAAAAGCGAGTGGCGAAAAATGTTGAAACCCGTCACCGGCGTGATGAATATCGAATAATCCGGATAAAAATCATTAATCGCGCGACCGGCGAAACGGAGACGTCCCCCGTCGCGATGCGGTTAATATTCCAGAAGCGGCGGAGAGTCGGCCGCGCAATTAAAGTAGGAAAAAAAAACCGCGGTACGAGACCAGCGCGACGGGTGGATACGCGGGTGCGGTACGAGCAGCAGAAGAGCACTTTCGAATCCCTCGGACGACTCGTCGTACACGCGGTAATTATCGCGCGGTTTTCCGATCCCTTTTCCGAATAGGAGCGAGCTGTGCAATCGGCGGCCGCGCAGCGGAGAACTTCACCGAAGCGCCCGCTGGCTGTATATTATTATTATTATTATTATTATTATTATTATATCGGTTAACGTGGCACGGCGTATGTTAACACACGATAAAAACCGCACGCGCGCATTTGAAAAACCGACTTTTTAACGAGGGGATGAATAAAAAAAAAAAAAACGATACGCGTGCGACCGAGAACGGTACCGTGGGCGCGCCGGGTACAACGGGCGCCCGCGCGAGCGTGCGCGTGGTGTGTATACGCGAAATTGATTTCTTCGGGTCCGCTCGCGGTGCGGTAAACACCGCCAAAGTAGTTATTGCAGTCGTTGTGCGCGCGCGGTGTATTAAAAGCGAAAAAAAGAAATCCTCCTCAATCGAAATCCTCAAGTCCAGTTTCGTAATCGCCGGTAAAACGATAGATTATTCTGACTGTTGGGTCCGTACGAATCGAACGGGTAACGTGGCTGGTGGTGGTGGTGGGGGGGGGGGAGAATCAAAAGTAAATTTAAAAATAGAGAAATTTTACACCGATACATCGTATGACCGAGTGAAAACGTATAAATATAAGAAATTAAATTTTTTTTTTTCTATTACAAAAAAATTAAACCGTAATTTTGAGTCTGCGTCCGCGGTTAGGCCGTATGCGAGAAAAACATTAGCGGGTTACTAAGGAGACTCGAGGAACGAGCAGACTCAAAATTAGCGCATTCGAAATATTCAGGTTTCCGTGATTTTTAGGACATTAAAATAAATAAATAAATACCAATTGGAAAAAAAGGCCGAGCGCAACTTGTACGGGTAATTTCAAACGGTTTACTGTCGTGTTCGTGTTAAATATCGAATGGGGGGGGGGGAGGAGGAGAAAAATAGTTTTAAAATAATTCATATTCTTATCGACTAATATCAAACGTGTATTTTTCGACTTGTATCAAAAATATATCGTATTGCAATTGTAATAATTTACAATCGTTTTACCCGCTTTCTAAGTGCAATTATTAATCAGTGTACATGTGTGTGTGTGTGCGCGTGTACAAATAAATAATAATTCTAAAGTTACGTGTTATTAACCGTTTGGAAATGTATGTGCTCGGGGATGGGGGAGGTGGTGTGTAATTCACCGTGCGAGTTGTTGGGAAATAATTATTAATTGTTATTAATTGTTTTTCGGCAATTCGATAACACCGGTCACGAGTCTAATATACGCTCGTACATTTCGAATATATATTTTATAATGCGTAATGAAAAAAATGTAACACCGTTAATTGATATTGGTGGACGTACTCGTGTATTAGGAGCGCGAACACCGCCGAGCGGGTCGAAAACGATTGATCAAAACTAATTATTTACATTGATATCCGTGATACGATTAATGTAAATAATATCATGGACGTATAATGAGCATCCGAAATGGATATTTTTCAAACGCGTCGTTTAAATTGCATTACGCATTATCTTATGTTTTTGAAATTACAAAAAAAAAAAAGAAAAAAAAAGACGAGTATCGTCGTAATAGAATTTGTTCCACTTTTAAACAACAGTCGTATTGGACCGACCGAATTCCCGTTTCATTTCGATGGCCGTTTTAAAACCTCCGTTTGCCTGTGACCAAAAAAACTACCGCCCGTCCCCGTGTACCAGGGACGTCGGTCGTCGTGTTTTCGCTAGCCCGTTGTACGCAGGAATTATTCGGGAACGCGGACGAAATTAATAACGGCGAATGCGTGGTGGGCGTTAGAAATGTCTTTGTTTCTCGGCACTCGGAGACGCGAGAATTTCAACTCGGAATCATATCCAGTGGACGGGTCCAGCAGCAGACGTTAACCCGTTTCCACACGGGATTTCGTTTTTTCTTTACTTGAAAAAAAAAAACGCGTTTTCAAACACTTCTGGTACACCGCGAGAGTTGTTATATACACCGCCGATTGCGGTACCGCGCTCGTATTGCAAAAAACAACGCGGAAATGAAATGAAAAGGCGCGCGCGGTAAACGGTTTTTCGTCGATTTTATTCTAGTGAGTTTTTTTTTGTACATTTTCGACGCGTTCCGGGCCGGCGATAAAATATAAACCGCCGCCCGTTTATCGTTCTTATTACGGGAATACATATTCGTCAAATATCGTTGAGTTTTTTTCATTTTGTTTTGGCCGTTTCGACCGAGACCGGCACACCAGAGGAGAATATTTACGACGGAGTGCGTAAAAGCTCCAAAAAAAAAAAAAAAAAACAACGGGCGCTGGCCGGTATCGAAGAAAATCGGCAAAGGAAACCGATAAGTGTGACGGGGGAGCGGGTTTTATTTTATTTTCCCCTGCCGAGTATAATTTTTCTCTCTTTTTTTTATTTTTTTTTTTTGTCGTTTTCCACTCGCCGCCCCGACGTCGTCGCGCGCGCGTACCTCGCCCCGCGTCTGGTATAAACTCGCGGAGTGCAGGCAGGCAGGCAGGCGCGCGCGCGCGCTCCCGTAGGTGGCGGCCGGCTGATAAACATGCGCAAAACGAAATACCGCGTACCGTTGCCACGGTAACCTGCGAGGGATGGCGTGCAACTACATGTCACCCTGGCAGCTCATTATCGACCGTCGGCCGCCGCCGCCGCCGCCGTCGCGAGTCCCGTGCGCTGCGAGCTTTGGCACGGCAATCTAAAAAAAAAAAAAAAAAAAAAAAAATGATTTCGAATATAACGCCGGGAGGGAGTTATCCCTGTTCTCGAAACGTTCGGGAGCAGGGGGACACGCCGAAATAGCTATTAATATAATGCGTTAAAAAATAGTAATAATATTTGCAAATTTAACGACAATTTGCAAATATTAAATTATCGTTTCATTTTTATAATTAAATCGTATTGAATACGATTTAGTTATAAAAATGAAACGACGTTCGTACGAGAACGGCCGAACCGATTTTGTGTAACCGCGACAGTCCCGTGTGAGTTTATGGGGGAAAAAGGAAAAATTGCAAAACCAATCCGGACGATGAGCGTTCCGTTTTGTATTATCGATATTTGTTTACACGAACGTCGGAATTAATATAAACGTAAACGACGCACGCGTTGACGTCAATTGTAATTTGATCATTTAACGAAAGGAAACGAATCGTTTTGACGGTTTAAATGAGATTCACGCTGTTATTTCACTGGCGACTTAAATTTCGGCGAAAAAAACTCCGCACGATTCCCCCCGCCCAGTCGATTGCGTTTCTCGACGGCGTCTCGACTGCCGACAATAATATTCGTCGCGAACGTTACAATTTCCACGCGTCGAATTCAATATCCGTGGCAACAATAGTCGCTAACAAATGATTTTCACCAATACACATGACGTTTTTCTAACATTTTCACTCGGTGCTCGCCTTCGCGCGTTTCCCAACGTAGGCTGTGTCGCAAATCCGCGAAACGATCGACGACAAAGAAAAAGACAAAAATTTACGACAACGTCTGGCGGGCGGGGGTCGGCCGATTTCAAATAATATTCTATAACTAAACGGAATTATTCGTTTTGATTTCTGGTGACGAGCGCCTTTCACCGGCCGTAATATTATAGGATCCGCATTTCAAATGCTCCCCTAACAAAAATTGATATCTATTACGTTACACATGACTTACGATTTATTTCCCTTTCATTTTTTTTTTGTTGTTTTTGTACGTATTTAATTTTTTTTTTTTATATAATTTATTTTCAAATTTTAAATTATTTAATCGAGTAAAAATCTTTAAATATCGCAATTGCGAGTTTAGCGTACAGTGTAAACACATTTGTTTTTCGGGAGGGAGCGCGGGGGAATCGTGCGCTAAATCCGGCCCTGTACACAAACATTATAGACTTACACAAAACAGTCGTTTCACTCGCGTTTTCGGTAAATTTCAACTCTTATTACTAATATATTATTATTATACACAAGACGAATTAAAAAATTAGCAGTTAAACCATGTAACGTGTCTAAAATATACGGCCGTATACGGAAAGAATTTTAAAAAATTCCCAAGTCTTTACTATTTCATCGACGTCTTTTGAAAAACGGTTATGGACCTGTTTTAGAAACAGAATTACAAACAATTACAGACAATCAAATGCAGGAAATTGTCCATTGTCAAGTGATGACGATTTTTTTTGTATATGCACACTTGATTTTCTCGAGATACATTTCGTGCACGTGTTTTAAATTGTTAACGTTTATAAACGTGTGCGAGATATTTTTTTAAGACTATTTCACTCTCACGGATAGTTTTCCTAAACTAAGCCTAAAAATGACTCTACAAATAAAAAAACCGTAACCACATATCGATATTTTCAATAGTTTTTGCACGATGCGCGCACGGACAGGCGAGTTACGATTTTATTTCAATTACGTTGTGATAGTATTGAAGATATTATTCGCGCAATCATAGAAAAGTACGAGGGAAATAAATTGCGTAGTCGGACTGGCTGAATGGTACATGCTTGTAAGTACGATACGACTGATATGTAGGTAAGTTATTTCGATTGCTTCAAAAACCCCCCACAGTAACGTGGCACCCAGCTGAGTTCAAATCAACCGTATACGTAGGGAAGGCTACTGCAACTACTCAAAACCGTAAATCCCGCAACACTCCACGAAAATCAGCCTTCTGGTAATCTCCAACAATCGTTTGAATACTTGTCTCGATAACGATACATTCGATTGCTGTTTTATAGTCACATACTTATGAACACGCGCACGTCTTGTCGTTAAAAATCCGAAATACTTTCCAATATTGTCGCGTGTAACATGAATCGCACAGATACGCATTACCGCTGGATGTATAGTCGGCTGATTGTATAGGGACTTCGACCGGTGACAGTTATAGAAAACTGAAAATCAATCACAATATAATAATATATACGTGCTCGAGTTTTAATCACGTGGATAAAATTATCACTGTAATAGGGTTGTACGCCGTGTTTCTCAATTTAAAAATTAATATGTATTACTGAAATTAACCTAAAATCAATCTAACTATATTTTTATAACTAATGGCCGCATTAAATCGAGAGATCAGACGGAAATTTATAATAATTATCCATCGTTTGAACTGACAAGGACTAATAAAAAAATTTGTCAGAAGGCTGACATGTAATCGGTTCCGTGTGGTTATGAGAACATACCATCCGATCCTATATAGTGTACTACACATTTCTAACTAAACTTGGAAAAGTGTGTGAATCTGGGACAACAAAAAGGAAATAATGACAAGGAAGTGTCGTAATAAAACTATAGAACGATATATAGGTACGACAAAAACTATAGAAGAACGATCGTTTGGTGACGAATTTGTTAATAAAAATTTTATAATTTCACGTCTTATACATCTTTATCGAGCTAAATGACACTGGGAGACTGTCTCGCAACCCGTCGCCGTCGTAGGAAATTAATATTTGTAATAAATACTCGGGCTACATGTTACGATTATAAATGTTGTAATAAAACGAATATACACGCGTCCTTATGGGGTATATTGGTAGAGAGAAAGATTCTGTGTGTGTATGTTCGGAGCAATTAATAACACGCATTATATAGTGATGTGTGTGTATATATATATAATATCATGTACAGATCAATGGAAACTTTATATTATACGCTTGTAATTTCGCGCGCTATATAATCGCTATGCAATCTCCTCCATCATTCTCGTAATCCTTATATTACCGATTTAAATAATATATTCTAAAACGGTCTAAATTTCAATCCAGCCCAATCGATGTCCTATACTTACCGAACTACTTTCCGAACTAATACGCATTTGTCACTCCGACCTGAAACAAACTTATACGTCTGTCGCCTTTGCAAACACGCATAATACGCGTGAAATATTACCACAAGTCGTTCATTTATAATAATAATAATAATAATAATAATAATAATAATAATAATAATAATAATAATAATAATAATAATATTGTACAACATTTCAATCGTTATTCTCGAAATATTTCAACGATATATATAGTCTGAGCGTTAATATCGGTAGAACAACATACAACAAAACCGTGTTCTCGATTCATTAAAATTATATAATTACGACTCGGTATATGTTTATGCGTGGCGAGTGTCTCTCGACGATTTTTTTTTTTCAATTTACTATGCGAGTAAATAATATGATAAAAACAAAAATCGAAATATTTCACACACATATATAAATTATTATGACTAGAGTTGTTGGAATTTTCATGCTGAAAATAAATTCCAATCCACTTTCCTCGTTTTCAATAAAATATTTTTTTTTTTTTTACTATAAAAAATTAAAATAAATAGTCGGCATGTTTGGTGCGTATTTTAAAATTGCTTTAACCATAATGAAAATAACCGGTGCGGGGTAAAAATCGATTGTAAAATTTTTAAATAATTAGTAGAGCAAACAAACAAATTAATTAATCGTTTGGCGTTTTACAGCGAATTCCGAATGTATATATGATTTAAAATAAAAATTCCTATTCGTTATATTGTATTCCGAGTAGCATTTTAGGTGCAGACGCCGATTCAAATCATCAATAAGTGATGATGGTTCAATGTACTGGTTCTTAGCATCGCGTATTTGACAAAAATTAATATCGAATGGATTTTACATGGATTAATCGTGCCATGAAAATGTTATTTTCGATTTAAACACAGTAGTACTATTCAAACTAGGCACACGAATCAGTGTGCGTTTACAGTACAATTATCAGTCGAGTATCGACTTGTAAGTTGGTCCAATTTTGTTATGGATTATACCACAATTGGATATTGATTCCAGTATGGATATTATGTTACGGTTATGAGCCGTTTTCAATAAACTTATTTGAACACCATGTATAAGGCTGAAAAAAGTGTTCGATCGACGATCAGCGGATATGGTATGCGCTGACCAGCGGTCGTGATCGAGCGTTTAGTGCTTAGCTGACGGTTAACTCGATCGGTCGAGGAAACGCGTGAATGCGAACAAACCAGTAAAAGTTAATAAAATGGTAAAAAATGTAAAATAAACGAGTAAACTTGTAAACGAGTGTACAACGAGGAAAGATGAATCATTACGTTAATCGTTGTTTTCTCGTTGATTGTGCGAAAGTAATAGCGAATTTCAGTGCTGCATATTATAACAACATTATTATAATTATATGAATATTGCAGAATCTATACGTATGTGAATGTACGCAAAACATAAACAATATTGATAATAAAAATATCGCTTTTTGTTTTTTTTTTAATCGATTCTAGAGACTTAAGAATATTCGAGACTTAGACTTTATAGACGAAATTCTGTACAAGATAATTTCTGAAACAGTGTTATATCTCTTGAAAAGTCTTCTCTCCGTAAAAATCATGTACAATATAACGCGATTACTGCGGGAAAAATTTTTTTTAGATAATAAAATAATTAATATGTACACAACAATTGGTGAGTTGACGTTATTCTGTAATTAGGGCGTTATTACCTTTGGTTAAAAAGCAATTGATAAAAGACATTTTTATTTTCCAAAGTTCCATTGAGCTCTAGTAAAAAAAATCGTATCTACGCACCACGGTGTTGCCTAGCCGTTGCGTTTTTCTTGACTTTCTGGTATCTATCGTTGTCATTCGTTCGTTTATTCGACGTAATACTCGTTCGTTTCGTCATCTATCCAGTTCATATTTCTGTCTATATATTATATATCCGATACCAGCGGTGTAATACGCATATAATAATTATTAAACCGGTAAACTCGTTCTACTCGTGTTTTTTTTTTTTATTCTTTTCGTATTGAAAAGAAACGAATGACTGACAACGAATATAAATATATATATAACAATTTCTACGAGAGATACGCTTTAAAAATCAAATGTGTTTCGACGAAAAACCCATTGGATTTCAATGAAGTAATCGATGAGTTGTACTCGTCCAAAAAAAAACCGTACGGAAATAAGAACGAAAAATCGTTTAAAACTTGAGTACAATTCAGCACGCGAGCAAAAAAAAAAAAAAAAAAATGAAAATGAAAATAACGTATCGACGGAAAACTATTTATAAAATATACGCGCATAAAGTATAAAGGTAATGCGGTGAAGTACAATAACGCAATTATATTACGGAACTTTATTTATATTTTATGAAAAACTCGAATGGGGAATAAGAACTGTATAAATACGAGTATAAACGTGTGAATGCCAATACGCTATTTTCGTGTAGAACCCCGGGGGGAAACGTTTTATTATTACACACGCGTTTGATTTAAAAATAAAAATCAATTTTCGACAAACGGTTTTACGTTCTCCCTGCCCAAATAAAAAAAGCTTCTTGAACGTTATACGCGTCGGAGGAGGGAAAAACGTTTACAGTAGAAAAAAAAATACGCCATAAGCGGTTACACGCGAGTTTTATAGGTAAATTCGTCGAGTTATTACGACGACGATTGCGCGGTAAAAAATATTAAAAAGCTATCGAGCCGCGAATGTCGCTTATGTGAATTGCTCGGGTGAAAAAGTGTATTGTTATCGTTGTAAATTCGGAATCAACGCGATACATAACAGTACTGAGTGGATTACGTCCGTGTAATATTCCGGATTTATTATAATGAAAACTAACGCGTCTCGTGAATAAAACGTCTGAAAACCCATACGATTGTTAATAAATAATCCAAAGAGAGTTTTTGAAATTTTTTCCATCCCTTTTAATACAACATAAAGTCGCACGTTCGATGTATATTTCGAGTTTCCACAATTAATTAAAGTATTAAAATTACGAAATAATAACGATAATCGATTTCGACGATCAATTTGTCGGTAATTCCGTGCGTTTTAGTCGCTTTTGAGAAAATCGAAAGATGACCTCTTTAAAGATCGGAGCACTCGTTCTTTATTTTTTTGCGGTATTGATATAAGAACGCATCATTGTAAAACCGATAGAATCCTCGCTCTGCTCGGAATCTAGAAAAAAAAAACGCGGAGAATTTTTTTTTAAAACGAAATCTCTCGCGTTTCAATAAAACCGCGGAGAGAATAACGACATCGATTTGTCAAACGAAATCGGTGTCCGCGTTTTTTCTTTTTTTTTTCACTCCTCTCTCTCTCTCTCTCTCTCTTATTCATTCCGACACGACGCGCATTGTCTGTTGATTAACGACAACAACACTCGGAAATTATTCAGAAACACGTAAAAACGAAACGTGAACGGAATACGTAATCGTCCCCCGCGCGTCCACGTAATCCGGACGCGTGTGACAAAAAATAAAAAATAAAGCTCGAGCGCGGCATTTATTTCCAAACACACGCGTTTCTATTTTGCGTCGTGCGTTGGCCGCGGCCACGAGACAAATAGTTGTGAATCGCGCGTACGTTTTATAAACCCTCTACTCACTCGATCGCGTTTTGTTTTCTCGTTCGGCTCGCCTCGTAAAATAATATTAAAAAAAAAAAAAAAAAATGTATTTATCCGTTTCTCCCCGGCGAATTTCTACGAATGTTTTCATTGGTGCGTAATTTTTTTTTCTAAATAATCTCTGGGGGTGTACTCGCTTTAATTTCACAATATATTACAATCAGTAGGCGGGCAGGTTTTCGCCGATATTTTAGTTAATATTAATTTTTCTATCGTTCGTAAAAAAAAAAAACGTTATTTGTCCTATTGTGTTCTGTGTTAAAAGTCACGAGATCGATTTCTAATATAAAATTACATTTTTTTTTCTTTATTTTAGTAATAAAATATAATTTAATGATTAAATTAACGGTAGTTAGTTTTTTTTTTTTTTTTTACTTTATCGCCCTCCTCTCGTTAATTTAATAAAAAAATTTTAAAAGATTATACGCGATTAAATTTTTAAGTAAATATCGCGATATTATACAGTCAACGGATATTATTTATTAATAAATAAACCACGTGGATGAGATTTGGAAACTTATGATGTCATTCCTGATCACTTATCAGTTATCGCGTGCCGACTAGGACTACGCGACACAGAATACTCTCAGCCACCGTCGAATCGTTCTCCAACGTAACAACTTCGAATCGGCGGTGATTATTTTGTATTTATTCCGTTATTCAATACGAAACAGCGGCTGCGCAATGTTTGTATAAACCGCGTTTACACCGCGCGAAGATTTTCCGCTTTTATAAATAACCGGTGTAATAATTATTAAAACGTTTGAATCAATAACGTGTCGAGTGTCAAAAAGTGTATTGATCTTCGGTTATTCGATGATATTTGTAAAACGAACCCCTCCCCCCCCGGCACTGTACCACGAGCGAATTTTTTTTTTCTTTACGCACAACAATCGACGGGAGGATCGATAAGCGCGTTTTACGCGTTACTGCGGGTTTTTAACAGCACGCTTATTGATTTCAAATGTTCGTTTTAGTCATTTCCCAAATATTCTGTGTTCGCCAACTCAACCGCGTCCGTAACGTCTCGCGACGACGACGTTTGTTATTATCATTCCGAGAGGGTTCGGAGAATTACAATAAGAATAATAATAATAAAAAAAAAAAAGATTGTGACGTACAGGTGGTATACATAAGAAGGTTTAACGGGCTCGGATGAAAACGCAGTTCTCGCTGCGATACGCTCGCGTTAAAATAGTGTGCTGAAATTTCATTAAATTTGTTATGCCTGCAGGGTTGAGAACCGGGAGGAGTCTCAGGCTTGTACGGACGAGATAACAATATTTTAATATACGTGCGGGTAGAAGAAACGGCGAGCGAATGAGACAGAGATCGTTGCCAGAACGGACGGAAGGAAAAGCGGTGATGAGAAAAAAAATCGACCGGCCCGCCGGGAAATCTCCCGCGATCTCCTCGTCCGTCCGCTGTTTCTCGTGTACCGCACATTTCCCGCCCTCGTCGTCACAGCCTCGCCCTCGTACGGTTTCTCTCTGTTGACGAGAGCTTTTGTATTCCGAAACGAAACACGCTTCTTTCGCTTTGAATTTTCGCGCGTATTTATTGTTTATAATATCGTTCATGATAATCACACACACACACACACACACACGTGTATTCGACTGTATAATATACAAAAAAAAAAAAACCGTTTAAGCATACATTTCATTTGGATCGGCCAGAATTACCGATTGACATTATGAATACGTACATATAAATAAATCAACAATGTTTTTTTCTTTTTCAAAAAATATACGTTAACGAAAATTTGTATTTTATTTGTTTTTGGGGGAAGACCGTCCGAATTACAAAGTCATCTCGTTCCTTATAATAATAATAATAATAATAATAATAATAATAAATAGTCCTTATAATCGTCGAGTTCTTGTGATCGGACGTAACGAAAATCACGACGCATATTCAAGTATGATTTTTGTTTTATTTTTTTTTTTTTTTTTTTTATACATACTGCGTATGGTTAATCGTATTTATTATATACGTACGCGCATGATTTATTCAATACCATTACGGTTAGGAGAAACATTAAAAAAAAAAAAACGACAAATTCTTATATATATATATTGATTATAAATAATATAATTTTGATTATATTAGTAATATAATCAAATATCGATCAATATTTCTCGTTCGCGGTCGATGATCCCGCGAGTTCGCCCATCCGATTTTAAAAAATGTATCGACCTAAAGATTTTTAGTTATTATAGCATATTGTAGTGAGTAGAAGAAACTCCGAGATATGTTCTGAGGTCGAATGTTCTTACAATACACATTATAGTACGTCTCTGTAATAGATATATTATACTGAAACGAAGAAAAAATATTCGATTAAAAAAAAAAAAAAAAAAAAGTGCGTATACGAATAAAACGAATTACTCGTTGCCACCCACCAAGAAAAATTAATTTCCGTGTCGAAACGCTAAAACGTATTATACTGCAGAGCGTATTATTCTACGATATTACGTATTATATTAATTATCGAAACGTATAACGGATAAATTTAGATGATAAACACTAGGTGCACAACGACCGCAATGTGTGTACAATAACCGCGGTAAAAGTGTATAATTTTTTTTTTATCTCATTTTTATCCGACGTTTATAATATATGCGGACGGTTTTTTCGCGTACGAAAACACTCTTTAAAATCCATAATCGACACGGTGGTAATAAGAGAATTCCACAAAATTCCTATGATTGTACCCGTCGAAATTCTTAGCATTCGTATAATAATATACTCCGCTCCTGACCGTTTCCGTCGTGACGCGTAAGGATTACGACGGGCGATGTGTCGTCATCGTAGCAACGAACGAGAAACGTCATCTACAAACACCGGGAGTTCATTGTTTAATTTAATTCGTTCGCGTTTTCGAAAACGATATTTTAGAAAAAAAAAAACAAACAAACAGATAATTAACACATGACGTTGTTGTACATCGAAAGAGAAAAAAAAATAACGCGTTTTTATTATTATTATTATTCTGGAAAACGCCCGAAGATAATACACAACGCGTTTACAACGATGGGAAACACGAGCGTTTTGAAATTATCATTTCTCCCGCTCCACTCCACTTTCGTTTTTCGTTTTTTTTTTTTTTTACGCGCAAACTTTTCACCCCTCGTTTTTTCTCTTTTTTTTTTTATTCCTAATGGACTTAAAAACCGTAATGCGACCGTGTGTATACACCTCGCACGCAGTATAATACGCGCACACCAGTACGACTCGTGTACGCGATATAATATAATAGTAAGCGCAGGACTATACACCGCACCGACAAGGACGACGCGATTATCTTGAACATTTATTCTCCGAGGAGTTCTTTATCTACCCTTCGCGCTGTAAAGCCTCCACCGTCGTGTCTACACACACACACACGCCGTATGAAAATGGAATTTTTATCACTCCGAACGTATCTCGTCGTCATATACACGCAAAACGGACGCGCTGGTTTCAAAACTCTGAAAAGGCGTTTTGAAAAAAATAAATAATATATACGAATTATACGCGACGAGGTTTAATGTGTATGAATAATAATAATAATAAAAGTCGTCGTAGTCGCTACGCGGCGTGTGTAGCCGAAACACCGGTACGGATTACATATATATATATATATACGAGTATAACGTGATAATATTGTATGCGAAGTGCGTAGTGATGCTGTAGAGACGGACGACCGTTTAGGATTTAATACCGTCGTCGTCTCCTATGTGTTGCGTACTCTGCAAGATGTGTGCGCTCTTCGCGTGGACAAAAAAAAAAAAGATTTTAATAGAAAAATCGATACGTCGAATAATCGATTTCGCCGGCGAGAGTTTATTTATTACGCGATAATTAATTAATATATTACGACGATTTTTTTTTTTCGTACATTTACTCTCGTCGAATTCTCCAAATCGTTTCGTCGTCGTGTAATTATTACATGATGACTGCGGCGCGTGAATCGCGTCTAACGATTGTGAAGAGGAAGCTATATTGGCGCGGGGGGAAGGAACGAGGGAATCGCGAGATACAAAGTTCGGAAAGAACGCGCCCGTATAAAATGTGTACCGCGAGAATACATTTGAAAATCGAAACGTTCATACGACGTTTAAAATAATTAAGAACACCAACGACAATGTCGTATAGAGTTTTTAACAATTTAAAACCGAGAATGACCGCTTTTACGATTCGAATACGGGCGGCAGTGTACACGCCGGAAAATCGGTAAACGTCTTCTTTTACGCATATATTAATACTGCGTTCGGTGTACATTTCGAATTTCGGTACACGGGAAATTCCGCTCGCATCGCGAAAACGAATTCGATTTTTTTTTTGTTTTTTGCTTTACCGTCGTCAATACGAGTCGTCGTCATAATGGGAAAACGTTTGTTCGCGCGCAACAGGTCACACTCGTACACTGGAAACAGGTACGCGCGAGGAAAGTATTCTCGAGACA
Organism: Chaetogeoica ovagalla; assembly: GCA_032441825.1. Lineage (NCBI taxonomy): Eukaryota > Metazoa > Arthropoda > Insecta > Hemiptera > Aphididae > Chaetogeoica > Chaetogeoica ovagalla. Next base: position 7,875,100 of record CM063745.1, on the reverse strand, counting down.
CGCGAACGTCTGCAAGCGAACGAAACGCGCATTGAAAACGGGAAAAAAATTCTCACGCGCCGGCGGGACAACGAAAACGCGCGCACGTTTTTCTAATCGTAATTCGAATTCTCTTTGTCCCCGTGCTAAAATTTTACCAGATTTTTATGGGGGGGGGGGGAGAAAAAATAAAAATGTACGTCGTTTTATAACGATACACATTACTCGTTACGCGCAGCCGTCGTGCCGTCGTTGTTGTTCAATTTTGGATTTTGGCGCGCATTCGTCCGAGTATATACACACATGTAATGTCCCGTCTCCGACCGCATCGGTAATTTTTTTTTTACTTCTTTACGGGGGGGGAGGGGCGTTTACCGCACATCGTCGCGCAGGCGATTGGAAATTAAACGATTCGTTTTTTAATTGCTTCTGGTATCGCGACCACGCGCGTATCCCCTCGAGACGCGACGTCCCTTCTCTACTGCGCGTCATCGCGTCATCCGTTGGACCGTCGGCGAGACGACCGCGGCGTTTTCCAACATTCGGAATCACACGCGCAATGTTATTAGGTAACGTTCATTTACGCCCGGGGACAAGAGTCCGCGACGACGCGCTTTATCGACTACGTTAATATGATTTAAAAAAACAAATCGAGAAAAACGATAGAAATCCGAAATCGTTTTGAGAATCATTGAATTTACTATTGCGTACATGGTAAAACTACTAACGCGCGTTGCAACGATTGCGATTCGTTTCGTGAAAATGCAAAAAATAAATAAATAAATAAAAACGCCATCCACATTACCGTTCCGTTCCATACGTTTCATTCGATTATCACGATATCTTTATCGCATAGCACTCAATTCGGAAATAAAACAATCTGTCTTCCCGCTTTGCTTGCGTTTTTTTCGTTTTATTATAATTGTTTTTTTACACCTACGCCTTTTGGTTTTCACAAAATCCCCGTGACTTTCCACTGCGGGTCATGTACGGAGACCGGCAGTATAGTTTTATGCAAAATCGATAAACTTATTAATATATCCTTTATCGCCTCCCTCCCAAGTGCTATTTCAGATGATGCTCCCGACCTACTTTCCTCTATGAACTTCCGCGTTCCTTCCCACTCCCTTTTTCGTGTTCCTTTTCATTGTACACCCTACAGCTATAATGATACTTTGCATCGCATGCTGCGTCGACTCAACAGTTCTTAGTTCTGTGGGCTTGAATACTTAAATTTTTTCCTTATCATTACTTATATATTATATCGATTGCCTCCCTCCCACCCTCTCGGGCGTACGTAAACGAATGAATATAATAATTACGTATTTACACGACAACGTGTAAGGAAAAAAAAAACGTAGTTTTCCCGCCCGCCACGAGGAGACTTGCCATTGAGAGAATATTCGTATATTAAAATTTACGGAAATATAATTTCTGTCCGAGTGGCCGGGGGGAAGACACAACGCGCGTAAAACGATAACAATCGACTGGATCCGGTCGGTTTCTCGCGATACCGTTTTCATCGCGACGGGCCGCTGCTTGTCAACAATCGTTCGTCTCTTCCGCACAGAGGACGGACGGACGACGTCCCCAGACACAGAGAAAACTGCCGCCGGTAGACGTGGCCGATTGGATTTTTTTTATTCATTAAAACGGGAAAATAATATGTAAAGGAGGGATTCGAGTCACACGTATAAACACCGCAGATCTGATGAGCGGTACGGCCCGAGCACAGAAGAATAATCGCAAATACGCTCTTCTTCCGATTGACCGACACACACACAACGTGTGTTTACCGCGTCTGTATTTTTTTTCTACGTAAGTAACGTCTACGTGTACGTATTGTGGTACCGTGTATTCGGATATAACGCCCGACGAACGTGGTCTTCAATGGATGACGTCGGTTTTTTTTCCTATACATCGCGAGTAATCCGTGTAATTAAAGTTCTCGTATGGTTTTCGAAGAATTATTCGCGTTTTGAATTCGTTCGAAGGTAAATATTCGTCACAAAAAAAAAAAAAAACGATTGAGTAACACGTGTTTTTTTTTTCTATAACGTCTCAGACGCGTGAAAAATATTATATAATCGTCTCGCGTTCAGTGTTTACACGCGGTATCGGATTCGACAATCACATTTTTACATCGATTTTTATACGCGCTACAGCGGAGTACGAACGCGATTCGTTTCTCTTCGCGCTTGGACGTCTCAGCATGTGGCCTGACGCGGGGTAATAGTGGCCGAAGTCTATTTCGAGTATTTTGAATTTATTTTTTTTTTTTTTTTTTGTTTTCGCTATAATCATAAACGAAATACGTACTCGACACTGATACGGAAAAGAAAATTTCGCGTACGAGCGAACCCGACATCGCCGGCTCGTAATATTTGAAGCGCTCGACGAATTATTCCGCTAAATCCCTGGCCCGGACGTAAGCAAAACACATATCAACGCACGTTCGGTTAAACTTCAATCGGAAAGCGACGGTCACTTTTTTTTTCCTTTTCGAATTCCAAACTCGTATCGACTCGTTTATAATATATTGTTATTATTATTATTATTATTATTATTATTATTATTATTATTATTATTATTATTATTATTATTATTATTATTATTATTATTATTATTATTATTATTATTATTATTATTATTATTATTATTATTATTATTATTATTATTATTATTATTATTATTATTATTATTATTATTATTATTATTATTATTATTATTATTTGACCGCAAAATATTGGCCCGGCCGTATACACGCCATGGGCGTATATAAAGTCCGCATATATTATTCTAATAATACGGAAATATCGTCGACGCTAATGGATTTCGCTGCGGCACATTCGACCCAATTGCCGACGCGCACGCATAATATAATACGAGTATAAACGTAGAGTGAAAATATTATATTATTTAACGTGGGCATAGAAATCCGTTACCGGCAGGCCGCAGATACAGCCTAGATTTTCCTATATTTTTATACGCGAAATCGACAAAAATTAAATATAAGAAAAAAAAAAGTATTATATACCATTTTATTATGCGTAAAAATAAATATTACAACGCGATTTATAGGCGGCCACGGCCCTTGCAGAGAGGTAGGGGAGTATACAAATATATATATGGAAATCCGGGTGTGTGCAGGGGGGGGGAAGCGAAAATTATATAAAATATATACACACACCGAACACGTTCGTTTTCAATCCAACCGTTTCGAATTATTGCCCTGCAAAAGACCGTAACTATAAGAGGCGGTTCATATTATTTTTACACTTATTCCACGCGTGAAATGCGCATTTTTACCGATTTTTCACGCATTGTGCTAATGAAGAAAAAAAATTCTTTAAAATATGTTACGAAAAAATATTGTTTTTATATTTTATAGTCATAGTATAAGTGATATGAGTTGCGCTTGCTGCTCTGCCGATATGAATTGCTAATATTGATCCACCGCAGTATATACTCGTTTAGACGAGGTAGTCGCGAGAGTCGTACAAAGTTTCACGTATACTCTAAAATATGTGTGATGCACCCTTAAATGTAGGTATAATCGGTAGAATTACAGGACATTCATTTTTTACAGACGTAATAGATATTTTTGTTATTATTTTTTTTTTTAACGTTAGAGTTTACAATCGCCCAGTAGCGATCGAATGAAGAGTGTTTGAATGACCAAAACAAAAAACCTCGTTCCAATAACAAATCGAAAATTCCATTTATCTTTTATACTTTCTATATATGCGATGTACGTAAATTTTGGTTCGTGTTGTTGTAATCGTATAATATTATTAGAATTGGTACAGACAAACATAATATAATAATTTACTTTATAAAATACGATATTTGTAATATTAAAATATTGTTTCGTAACTGATTTTACAGCAATTTCGTCGTTTCATTTACGCTCTGCGTTTTTACTTGAATACAAATTAGTCACACATATGTATATATATATATATATATATACGAGAGAATTAGGTAAGTTATATAAACGTATAATATTTTTAAAGAAAAAAATGTTCTTCTTCATTACGTAAGTGCGAATGTGCGACGAATACCGTCGTGAAAACAGATTCCCATACAATAAAAAATCGTTACCGTAAAACTATAGTATTCATATTATTGTAAAATTATTTCCAGCTGTTTTTTTTTTTATGAAATTTAAAAATTAAATTTATTTTTAAATATAAAATATTCGCGCATTATTACGAAGAGTTTAAATTTGTGAATAAAAAATAATAATATGAAAAATATAAAAAAACGAAAATTATGTATATATAAGTTTTATTTTTATTTTTAAATGGAATTCACGTGATGAATTTTTATTTAAAAAAAAAAAAAAAGTAATAATAATAATAAAACCGAGTACAGTAAATATATATTTCTCGTAAATCGACCACTATGGACCACTTTATTGAAGAGCCGAAAGAGCTCAAGCAGGGGCTCCCACACTTTTGGTAATTACATTTAGTAATAACGAATCGTAACAGTAACAGATCGTTGAAACACACACATACACTGTTATACTCCGATGGCAGAAGTCGATTGACAATCGATATTTACGAAAATAATCGCGGTGTTTTAAGAAACACGTCGTTTTTCAGAAAAGAGTTCTAGGATTTATAAGTTTATCCGTTTTTTTTTTTTTTTAATTTTCAATTATTTACATTTCGTCGCAAAACTTCGTTAAACGAAATTAAATAGTATAAAAACAAGGTGACGATAATAAATTATACGTACGTACGAGAAACAAAATTTAAAAAGAAGAAAAATATATTATATTTACGCCTCGTTTATAATATTCTTGGGCCTCCAGCGAAATGTTCATCCAAACGGTGTTCGTCAATCGCACCAAATGTTTTAAATTGCCTGTAATGTATAATAGAATCAATTGCGCCAGTAAAATATCAAATGCGTACACCGTAAATGGGTAATAATTTTAAAAAATCAACGCCAATTTAAATAAATAATATATATATATATATATTAGTTTTTTATCGCGTCTAATAAATATAATATAATTGACGTCATTTCATTGCTTGCAATGGACAATACCTACTGTTTCGACACGTATTATCGAATTCTTAATACAATACCGGACTTTAACGCGTCAGTGTATTGAAATAAAATGTCGACTTGCCGAAATCGACGTATACACTCTTTTTTTTTACGCCATACAATTTTTTTTCAACCTGAGATTTTCCACGCAATTGATGTACACCCCAGCTAAGATGTCTCCCCCCTCCCATATCCCGGCCGCATACACACACACACGCATTTAATAAATCCGTCCCCGCGACTGTTACTGCACGCATGAAACGTTGCGACCGGACGATAAATTATTATTAAATAAGAGAAGACGGCGCGTTAAACACGATGGTTGATGGGGTGGTGCACCGTCGTCGTCGGACCGCGGGCCGGGGACAAAAACGCGTAATATTATTATCGTTGTTGTGTAACTCGTGCGCGCAGCAGCCCGAATCGATAAACGAGATCATCCCTGTAACGCGGATGGTCATACAGTCGGTGTTGCGTTACACAAACATAATAATAATAATATGATAATTGAATAATTGAATAATCGTCGTTGCGCCCTCCGCGACAATATGTTGTTCGCGTTATTAAATCTCGCGACGCGCGCGGGTGGTAAATGTAATTTTTATATTTCGTGTTCTCGACGGCGAGCAGCCGATGTGAAAACGGTTTTCGGTTTTCGCAGCGAGAACGATGATCTCGACCGCGGGGTGTAAACGCGATTCGAGAGTTAGGCTACGGGAGGGGGCTAATTGATTTGTATCTATGTAATAATACGATGTAGTTTAGTGTTTGGAAAAGAATATTGTTCGTTCGAAGAGAAAAAAATTTTTATATATTTGGTTTGATCACAATAATAATAATAATAATATTATCGAAAAAGTAACGTTGTAACAATAATTGTTCCGCGGTCGTCACACCTGGTGTCCTCCGGCTTCTATTGACCCGTAGAACACCGTTCCGGTGAAGCAGATCCAAGATATGCTTTTTTTTTTCAAATTTCGTTTATTTGTGGAGAAAGTCGACGGGCGAAAAACTCCACGGCCAAAAAAAAAAAAAAAAAAATTAACCGAAAGAGAGAGAGAGAAATGACAAAGAAAAATTTCTTGTGACCGAAATAATCGTTTACGGTTTGTGAAGGGAAAAAATGAACTAATTTATAAATGAAATACCGGTGAAAAAATAAAAATCCGTCGTGAACGGCCGGTGGATCATTCATGGAATCGCATAACCGTCTCTGTGACACACCGTTGGGAGAGATCCCTAAAGGATCCGCTACGTGTGAAAAGAGAAAAACACGGAAAATCGTTTTTTTTTTTCGACGCGAGAATCGAATATAAAGTAAAATACAATATAATTAGCCAGGCTTAATAATGATTATAAATTAATTACGTCGCCGCGATATTGGGCAGTGATTGTCGGATCGGCGTCGATGGCAATTATATGTATTTTTATTATTCTAAAAAAAAAAGACTTATACGTTTTCATTAAATTGATTTTTTAGAGCGTTTTTTTTTTTTTTAAGTACTCCGTGTGTACGAAGTATACGGACAAATAAATGGAACTCGAAAATCGGTTAGAATCATTTCGCAACACTGACGTTTAAAAAAATTAATAAATAAACGTATATCCACGTTTTGTTACGTTGAAAACCATACGAGTAAGTACCAATTGCGAATAACTGTAGAAAATACAAAAACCGTCGGTGTCTCTTTAAAAACATTCTCGTCCAGTAACCGACAGTACGTACGAGATTTTCGACGGTACTATTTGCGACTCACCACCGGGGTGGAAACTCGCACGAATTTCCCACCTGTTCAATATTCCTGTTTCGAACTCGACGATTGTTCGACAACAATCTCTTTTAAGATGGTTTCCCAAACACATTTGAAACCGTTCACCGAAAAAGAAAAAAATGTTTTTTCAACCGTTATGTTAGAAATAATTAAATTTAATTCATATATTTTTTTTCCGCTGTATTAAAATTTCAAGGATACTGCAGTTAACAACGACGGCAGTACGACTGTTTGGTGGTATATATTATTTAGAAACGTAAATAAATTATTTTCGGGTGTTTCAGTTGGTGGAATATTACGCGTATGTTAATACGTGAGTGGTTATAAAAAGAAAAAAAAGAATTCGACGAAATTTCGACGGGCTTCGTTCACAATATATATATATATATATCGTATACACGATGGTCAAGAAAACGCTGTAATATGGTCTCATAGCATAAGTCCTTTCTGGCATTCAAATAATAATAATAATAACAACAATAATAATAATAATAATAATAATAATAATAATAATAATAATAATATACTCGACCGCGCGTTGGACAACTTCAAGAACCGTACAATATTCAAACTGTGCGAGAGAGGAGACCACCTGGAGCGACGACAACGCCAGTTGCCTGCGAAAGATCAATGACGGCCCCGGTTTTATTGACAACTTGTGGATGTCGCACAGGCGATGCTATCCGTTTCCAAGCAGTGTGTATACTCGGATACCCCTAATTTGTATCCCCAAAAGATTTGACCCGCTACTCAGCTGAAATCGCATGCAGCATCCGAGAAAGACTGGAACACGTGCAGACCGCGTGGAACGCGCGAAAATTAATGGTTTTCTTTTCACTCGTATTCGTGCGAATGTATATATTATATATATATATATATCTTGTTGTAAAGTGGACTATGGGGTGAAAAGAACACAATATTTAATCGTTTCGCGTATTTGCAACGATGATGAAGCGCGAGTGTATTGTATAGACAAAACATTCGTTTTTTTTTTTTTTTTTGTTCCTTTTCTTCACGAAACGCGTATTCAATTGGGATTATACGAAATAACACGTCCTAACGACCTGCAGCAAATGTAACGCGGACGTATTAAAACGTACCGACGCTACAACGCTCCTCATTTTTAATACCAAAAATATTTATCGCGCCTATTTATACACTCGGTGGTCCCATGACGCGAGTAATTTATTTATTATTTTTTTTTTTTTTTTTGGAATTTGTTTCGAGAAAACGAAACGCATTTTACAAATCCCATTCACAGACGTGAAACGTGGAGAGTACAGAGTCTTTTATTCCCCTTCTCTCTGTTATACGCTCAGATCCAATTCAAATGTGTAAACAGTTTTTGAACACAAATTAATATTGCAAACGTATTGTACGACATAATAATTATTATTCTCGTACAATTCGCCGTTCAACGTGCAAATAAACGCAAATGCGCAGGTCATTACTCCGATTATAAGTATATAAATACTTAAAATATTTATATATTCGATTATTTCTACGCCTGCTGCAGCGATCGTTGTGTTGTGAGGATTTCAGTTTTGATTCGTAATGTTTAAATAAATAGTTTATAGTTGTTATCGAATAACCAAGATGGACAATAATAAGAGTTGGTCAAACTACGACTGTGTTTAAAAGCCGGCGTTTCGCGAGTCGAATTATTGTAGTGTTATATTATAAACGAATGTGTATTTTTCGAAACTGGAATTTGTTTTTATCTATTTTACTAAGCTCTATTATTACGACATAATAATAAATATATATATATATCGACACGCTCGTACTGTGCCATTCGTACTATTCTTGCGCGGTTTTTACCGACAATTTTTCGTTACATATTACATGTCCGAAATTTTTTTTTTTTTTTTTTTTGCTTATTCCAGACCATGCAGGTCCATCATCGCAGCTTCCATTACGCACCTCCTCCGCGTTTCTCTGTCCTTAGCCAGTCGTTCTCCATTTCTCATTCCCAAAAGCAACGTTCCCAGGAACATGTCTGAAATTAGTTTAAAAAAAATATCAATAAGTGTATCTATAATTTTGTCGCCACGTGGCAAACGATACCGTGCTGTAGGCTATACACACACACACACACACACACCGTGTGTTAATACAGTCTTAACGTCGTTTCACATAAATTCATAATTTCATATAAACAGAGTCATTAGGCAGGCGCGCGCGCGCACCGTAATGGTGGAACCGACGTCGTAATGGTTTTATTCGAAGCGGCTCGCTCGGGTTCGCGAACACGGGCTACGGCGGGGTGTTATACAATATTATAGGACGTGCGCCTGAAATTCAATGGGAAAACTACGTTGCGCGCTTTGTCCGGAGCGGAGGAAGCTGGAAGACACGCCAGCGCGGCGTGCGGTCGTTGCGCGATGATGAAGTTTTGATTGATGAGGAGAACACCGCCGTCTAAGAGCCGGGCCTAACGGCGCGAGAAACACGCGCAGAGAGAGAGAGAGAGAGAGAGAGAAGGAGAGAGGATAACTTTGGGAAAGTCACTTAGGATAAGAAGTGTAAATCCGAAAACGGATATCATCGAACGCGAAACTCGTTGGCGGCGAGAGAAAACCGTATAAAATATTTTGTATTCGCTCTCTAATAATAACAATTCGATTATTATAAATCACAATAGACTCGCGTAGTATTGCGAGTACGTTTTAAAAATACCCCCGAAAAACGTTTTAAATACTTAAAAAAAAAAAAAAAAAATTACTCGTAATTATTTCGGAGAGAAAATACGAGCGAAAACTTGAGTAGAGCGGTTACGTGTTTAAAAACGAAATCGACAGTCTTGCCCCGTATTCGATGTTTGAACTCAGACCAGATGATAATCGAGGTACATTTGATCGCCGCCCTATTTAATATTACAGTCGTGTTATATAACTTATATCGGTAATGTTAATTTATACTCATTAGTCGTTACTAACGCATTAACATTCGTAAACGCGGAATTTTAGCGAAAAAATTTGTTACATCTCCCGAATACGTAATACATCCGTTTATATTCCACCGAATAATAAAATATTTACTATACTATTCGGTTATTCGTATAACTGAAAATCTTTTCGAAAAAAAAGTAAAAATGCATTTTAAAAGTGTTTGCAGGAATAACTTTTTGTAAATTACTCGGAACAATACGTTATGGAATATTATTTTCAAGAATGACTCAATAACTGTTAGTGATTTTCTTTCTTTCTTTACCCGTTCTAATTGTTTTCCTTTTCGTATATTTTTAATCGTCGAAATAAATTGTATCGCAAAATTTCTAATAAAAAAGAAAAAAAAAACTTTTAGCCTTAAAGTCATTATGTTATTAATTTTTTTTTTAAATTAACTTTTAACCCGTAATAGTTATTATTTTTAAAAAACTCCACGTTTTAATTGTACGTTGACTTTTTACAAATGTACCCAAGTGGAATTTTATTCGGAAAAACAATGTACGTTTTGTTCAACGGCATTGAATATATATATATATATATATATATATATATATATATATATATATATATATATATTTTAATCTTATAATATAATATTCCGTTTAAAATTTGTCTTTAATGTTTTAGAAAATAATTTTAACTTTTAACTAAGTCGAGTTACATTTTCAGAGTTAACTTTTAATATATAAAGTTAACAAAAAAAAATATTGATTAACTTTTACCTTAATTACTTTGAATTACCTTAACTTAACGAATTAAGGTCGAGTTGCCTTAGTAAATTCTAAACGAGCCTGAGTTAGGTTAGGTTTTTATTCTTCTATCCTGTTAACCCCACACATTTTACTGTATATATACACGCAGTATAAGAAGAAACAAAAACGAAACTAGTATTTATTTTTTTTTAAACGAAAATGTTACTATTACTGTACGCCGGTCTCGAGCGTTGCACCACACGCATGCGCAACGAATGTAAAACGAATGTTTAAATTCGAGAAGAAAAAAAAATAAAGACGAAACGAAATGAAAAAAAAGGGGGAATAAAAAAAAAAATAAATAAAATAAAATACGTTTCCATTAAAATAACTTTTTTACCGGGTTCCTGGGATTTTGCGCGCGCGCGCGTATCTTTCTTCGGTATCTGGTAAAAAGAAGAAAAAAAAACGGTCGGTACCCGCCGCGTATAAAACGTATTTTTCGTTCTCGAAACAAATAAATTGAATTTGCTCCCTCTCCGGGTCCTACAGGAATCGACAGGGACGGCAGTGGCCGGTATACACCGTGAGAGCCGACGAACGTGTGTTGGAAACAAATAAACACACGCTCGCGAGCGCGTGTACGTGTGTCGAGAAAACCGAATAAAAACTTAAAAAAGGAAAAAAAACACGCGTCTTATGAGTCCATAAACGCGATTCGGTACACACTCAGATTTCGCAATATATTAGCTCAGACTCGTGAGGGGTTTTTTTCCCCTGTATTATTAACACGAGTGAGAAAAAGAAAATTCTATTTTACGTTATATTTACGAGTCAATAACGAACTTAACGAACGTAACGCGAACTACGGCGTTCTCTTTTTTTTTTTACCGATTTTCACTTCGATATTTTACAACGATTTATAATTTACAAAGCGTACGTGTTTTATTTATAGTATTCTTTTTGATAAACCAATAACGAGCGAAAAAAATTCGTTGTGCATTGCGTGCCCGCGGTTTTATTAACAAAACAATTTTTTCGCCCCGTAAAAACGCGTCAGGCGACGAAATATTCAATACAATATTTCGGAAACAAAATGTAGAGGATTTTCTGGTAATTTATAGTGTTTAACGCGTTCGAAAGGATACCAAATTTTAAATACCTTAGAGTTCATATTGCAGGCCATACGAAGAGATCAACAATGACTGGAGAAGAATAACGGCAGAAAATGCTCAAAAGCAAAGGTACGTAAGCTGGACCGGAAACGCGTTTGTAGTGTTGAGAGCCAAATATTACGTAATAATACAATACGGAAAACGGATAAATATTTGACGGGGAGTACGATTACGACGATGGATTGATCGAATCAGGGGAGACCTCGAGCTTCTATAAGAATATGTGATAGAAAACAACTGGCTAATTTCAGAGAGGCGCGGAGAGACCTACAAGGCCTATAATAGGTTTACATTATCGAATAATATTAAATATATAATATTTAAAATTTTATAAAAATTGTTATGATGAAGATTTTATATCAATCCCACAAAATGATGTATAAACGCAGGAAATCGGAAAGACTTATACCGCGAGGAATACTGCGACATCAACTGTATGGATACAGTTTAAATCGTTTTTATTTAAAACAATATGTTAGTTTAAAATCGGTTATTATATTTTTAACGAGGAAGACTAGTTAATGCAGTACACAAGTATATGCTCACAATTGGCGGAAAGTTCTCACACCGGACTGTCCGGAAAAAATAGACATTTTTTTATTACATAATTTTCTATTTTCTAAATGCTTATAAAAAATAAAACCTAGTCGTATTATTAATGTTTTATTTACATGTAAATATACTACTTTATCACTAAGATAAAAAAAAAAATACTTTTATTCAAAATATTTTGTATACAAAATCGTTCATGGTGGAGACGATAAGTTTCTAAGTTTTAAACTTCGTCACTGGACTATATACCATAGCTGTAAGCATATAAATTTACATTATAAACGGTTGTGTTTTATGTTTTTTTTTTTTTTAAATAGTTTAAAAATTACCTTTCGAAGGAAACGCGCTTTACGTGTACCATATATATATTAATAATGACATGTGAAACTCGCACGAAAACGCGAGAGAAGTCGTGGAACAAACGTGTTTTATTTCAACCGCACCGTCTCTCCCGTCTCCAGTGCAATAGCCAACACTGGCATTAACATTCAATTTAAATAGCACACGAATACGTAACGCGCAGTGACTATATGTTGTTATTATTATTATTATTATTGTTATTATTATTATTATTATTACTCGTATAATATATTATTATTAAATATATATTATTATATACTAATTGACTGTTATTGAATAGCGCTTAATCGCGCGGAGCGATCGTTTACACCAGCGTTTCTTAAACTTTTTTATCCGTGGAACCCTTTTTGACGTCCACTTTTATCGTGGAACCTTTACTTTGTATAGTATAATTGTAATACTAATAATTGTATATAATATTACTTTAATAATAATTACTTAATGAGATGCGTGAAATTGCTTTTTATTATTACAAATATTCTTAATATTGGGCTTTATTGATGAAAGTTGTATTAACATAATATTAGGTTCGGCATCAAGTCTGTTTTTGTCGATACATTGGTGGAGATCCCCGTTTCACACATATAAGTGGTTGCAAATGGTAAAAGTGCCAATACGGCCTTTTGTGACAATTGAGGATATTGAGTTCACGCTATCGCTATACATTACTAGTACCTATGTTACTCATATGCTTTTCGTTATCGACGGTCGTAACCAATTAGTATTTTTATCAACAACGTTCAAATATTATTTCTGTGTACAAACTGTATAACTTTATAAGCACTATATAAGTACAACTATACATTATAGAAGTATAGATAGAGTATAGAGATAGACTATTCCATATGACATACAGGTATACATAATTTTAAAATTTTCTTTGAAATATTTTATAGTTTACCGCGAGAAAGTTAAAATATTTTTTTTTCACTACTGGCACGTTGACAATATCGAATAAACGATCGATCTGCACATTATAACATGTAGCGCATAATACAATATATTATATACACGAAGTCTTTGGTCATCGGAAGGTTGGCTCGGGAAGGTTTCTATATCACGAAACAAAATTGATTGAGTTAAATTATAATAACTGACGAATCACATTAGAATTAAATAATAATTATCATCTCCGATTATTCAAAAAATATGGATAAGAATAACGTATAATAAATCCGATTGCGGACACGCGATGATAGTAAATCCACTACCATAAAAAAGAAACAGACTCAAAGGAAAACGAGGAAGCCAGAAAAGAAATCGGCGTTTCGGAACGTTCGCGACGCGTTATATTTTAAGAAGTCTTACACGGATATCAATAATAATAATAATAATAATAATATCGTTCCGGCGATGATTCAAATCGTGTACGCGTACCGTACCGCAATAAATACAACTTATCTGTAACGAATAATATATAAATATACAATTTATATGAACGTTTTTTGAAGATTCGAATGCGAAAAAAACGAATTACATATTTCCGATGGCGTTCACATTCGCGCACCCCACTAAAAGTTTGTTAAATAAAACGTGTAGAAAAATTCCGCGCTCGATTTATATATAAAACGGGAAACGAAATTGTAATTTCCTCGGATTTTTACATATGCGAAAATGTTAACGTTACAATAAATGTTACTACAGTTAAAAAAACATATTCATAATACAAGTAAATAAATCGAATAATACAACTGGTCCCGGAGTCTTGACGGACATTATTATAACAGGTTGCCTTAAACACCGACACAGATGACGTAAAGAAACTCTGCAATTCATAATACAAGTAAATAAATCGAATAATACAACTGGTCCCGGAGTCTTGAAGGACATTATTATAACAGGTTGCCTTAAACACCGACACAGATGACGTAAAGAAACTCTGCATTTAAAGTAACAACTCCGGGGCTTTGGAAAACGCCTCAAATCAAAACGGAGTTTTATGCGCAGAATACACCCGATAACAACGCAAAAAAGATCGCGTGGAATGTGGGAAATAAATGAATGTATTTTACCGGTATGGGCACGTAGAAAGTCTACCGTCAAGACATGGAGTACTCTCAATCGACGTGTGAGCGAGAGTAGCCAGAACGAAATGAAACACAGTGAAAGAAGACATAATGACAGACGTGGATATGGAAAGCGTCTAAGACGAAAAACATCTATTGGAATCTGTGCGAATAAAAGGATCTGTTCAACAACCCGCGCGGTCAACTAGCTCTGATCAACTGTACTGGACCGAAAGAGGAACCCATATAAATAGCTGACTGACTGACTATAAGACGGATGCAGTTGAATATCGAGTTCGGTTTCACGAACCTAATAATTAGCTTATCGAGTACCGACCGAATTAGCCGATATTGTACGAATAAAAATGCCGACATTTATATAGAAATACGTGCTGGGAGTGAAAAATGCTACATACGTTATGAATGCATTTTCTATATTATATTTCAATTATACCGACTCGAATATCTGAAAATTATTAAAAAAAAAACACAATATTACCGTAATGACGATTGGTGAGCGCGATTTCGAATATGACTTGATATGTTTGAAATTAATTAAATTTACCCCTACACGCGCGTTGACGTCAATCAAACGGAATAAAAACATATTGGAATTATTTTGCACAGTTCGCGGGGTAAGAGTAAAAAATTTCAAAAATCGAATTACGTGTATTTCGACTCAATAAATAAATATACGGACCAAGCGATATATTCGCGAGCGTTTGACAAGCGTGTTTTTTCACAGCAACGGCAGCCTTTATTCGAAGGCCCCGAAACCTGCATTTTCAAAACAGATCAATAAAGAATTAAACATTTTCCCCCGTATATATATACGTATATATGGAAAGTATGCGAGAAACTCGCAGTGCGGGAGGAGGGCGGCGAGTGTTTTTCTTCGCGAATGATTGATGCCGACGATTAATCTTTTGCCCGGGCAAAAGCGAGCTGAAGGTCATCAATAAAAACGTGATCAAAAATACGTTTCAAAAAAAAAAAAAAAAAAATTCGTTTTTTTTTTCTTTCTTAAATTAATCAAACGCCGTTAGTACTACTTTACGTATAGAATTTTCAAAAAATATATACGCGTATACATAATCATAATAATAATAATAATAATAAATAGAATAAAATATAGCGCGGTCCGTACGATTTAATGATTGAAACGGTTTTGCCACATCATCGGTTAATTAGAAACCGAAGAGAAATATAAAATATATAACGACGGTAATATACGCGCACGGTATAATAACAATAATATATGATATATACAAAAGACAATATTTAGTGTGTGTGTGTGTGTATAATGTGAGTTGCAGCATTCTTGTCCGAAGGATATTCGTCACGCCGAAATGTCATGGGGAACGCGAGAAGACGATATTGTGCGTGCCGTATGTATACCTACGCGTAATGATATCCCACCGGCGTTGGCAACGGTGACGACGACGCGTTTATATAAAAATTCATAGTCACACATAATATACGCGTCCGTCGGCGGAGAGATGAAAATAATAATAATAATAATAATAATAACCATCTAACGAGAGATTCTGCGGGTGTTGTAACGAGAGTGAGAGAAAATCTTACTTCTTGCACCATACATACTATACACATAAATTAAATAATAATAATAATAAAATAAACGAAATACAATATTTAATATAGGACTCGCTGTTACACAGCTGTGTGCCGCAAGAGTACAGAAAACGTTTGAGAATTATTGAATTGTTTATACCACCAGCGATGGTTCTCAAACTGTGGTACGCGAAAAATTTTCTCATATGATTTTCATCCTATTATTGGTCGTTCAACATTATTTGGTTTTAATTTCATATTAGTTGATTTATAAATAATAACAATAATGTTTTATTCGTCTTGTTATTGACGATCTCGTACAAAATAATATCGGGCCCCCCCCCATTTATGCGGGGGGCCCGTGTTTGTAACTAAAATACTCTTTCTAATAATTTTTTTTTTCATTATTATTTACGTTTTGTACAACGAAATATTATTTAAAAAAAAAAAATACACAAAACATTTGGAATACATCCTTTTTAAAAGATTTTTTTTTTTTATTTAAATAAAAAGTGTTGGAAAACTTATTTGAAATATATATATATATATATATATAGAGAGAGAGAGAGAGAGAAAAAATGTATCCTCTCAACACGTGTTTTAGCTGCGTGTCATTTATGACGTAGTGGAGCAACGGCACCGCGTCGTCGTCGCCAAGCGTGTCCCATTCGCGGTAATCCTTTTTACTCGTATCCATCGTATCCACGAACAAAATATTCCGTTTCGTCGGAACGTTTTTATTTTTTTGTTCTTGAAAATTAAAACATAAATGAGCATTTTTTTTTTTTTTTTTATTACGAAAAACGTACAACGGTATATAATGATATTTACAAAGGCTTACAACGGTTTTTTCCAATGGGATTTTCATAATGTCCACGTACAGGGAGGAGAAACAAAATTAATATATAACACGGCGAGTTTTAAATATTTTTGTTTTTTTGCGCGCGGTCAATTCACCTGTAGTTTGTTTTCGACAGTATACGATACACGGTTAAGCCGTATTTTGGCGAGAGCCACTTTCAACGCGCGAATTTTCGGTCCCTGCGCAGACTCGTCTCGTGTTATACGCGAGATGACCGCGGTGTGTCCCGTACACTCTGAGCACATTTTTATATTGCCTAACACACGTGTCTTTTTGGTGTTGGAGGAGGAGTGTTGGGCAACAGCGAGTACTCGCGTATGTAACGCGTTCTCGATTTCTTTCGATTTCGCGCGTGTCGAATCGCTCCTCGATTTCGTTACCACTGCAGATTTAGCGTGTATAATAGTGTGCGTGAAGCAGGCGGGACAACATTATTGGCACACACGAGTCTCTCATTCATATACGTGACTCCTGCAGGGATCCGTATCGGTATAACGGTATTTCGGGGAGAGAAGAAAAATAATAATAATAACGTACTGCGCAGGTATTGTAAGACGGCGTTTTATTCCACGACAATTTTTGTTTCTTTCTTTTTTTTCATTTCCATCCCACACACAGGTGGGCACTTGTGTTACAAAGGTTTTCTATTTTAACTTATAAATAATAATAATAATAATAATAATAATTTTTTTTTCCCCCGTTTTACTTGTGGTGTTTTCAATCGGATGGCGCAGCACGCACTCGAAGAAAAGACCACCGTCGTCGTCGTCGTCGTCGTATTGTACGCACAAAAATATTGTGGAGAAAGAAGAGACAAAAAAAGAAAAAAGACGACACGGTTTGATTTTTCTGGACCGCACCGCAGTGGCGACGTACCTCCCGTTGTTGTTGTCGTCGTCGTCGTCGTCGTATGTTGTTATATAAATGCGACGCTAGTTATGGCCGGTATTCATTATATTGTACAGGTATACCTTTAAAGGTTTTTGACATTTACACGTGTTTTTTCGGTTATATAATGGATGTCTTTTGACCATACGTATATGTATACATATATAGCGAGTACAGTATTATATAATAATAATAATAATAATCACGAAGGATAATCGTAAAAAGTGTTAAAAATTTAAGTGTTAAAAGTTAAATTATAGAATATTAAAAAATGAAAAGACGTAGGTCATTTTTCTTTTTTTTTTTTTTGCGTTCGCCGTAGAAGCTAATGCGGCTACACACACATATAAGGAAACGGTTTGTCAACACCGTTGAGGAGGAAACAACGTGTTTCAAAGCAATAAAAGCGACCGGATTTTCAGTTTTATTTTATATTGGAAATTCAACGTGTAAACGTAATAAAATAAAAATGTAAAAACATTACACGTTCGAATATTCTTTCGTCGTAGAGTGTATTGTCTAACACTCGAGTGTTCTACAGAAACGACGCAAGCGATTGTTACAGATATCAACCGATCGGTCAATAAACATAATCGAACGCGTTTTTAAAAAAAAAAGAAAAAGAAAGGTCGACTAAATGTGTATGAATTATTATTATTATTACAGCAATACCGCGGTGGTGGACGTTCGTTTACAGCGGTATTTAAACATTTGACTTGGAAATTCGATATAATATGACGCGTTAAGAATTTATCGATTGTTATTGTGCAGGAAGAGAAATTTCTAATAATATTTTTACGTGTCGGTGAGATGTAAGATTTTGTTCGCAGTAAATTTAAATCTCATTCAGATTATCCAGACACGATTTTTTTTCTTATTATTATTGTAATTATTATTATTATTATTATTATTATTGTAATTATTATTATTATTATTGTAATTATTACATTTTCACTTACAATAGACGATTTTTCGTTTGTACACATACGTACGCGACGAAAAAAAAAATGTTTTCTCGACAAAATTCAATTCGGCCCCCGACGACTGTATAATACAGCGATGCAGTCCCGGCCCTTTTGCTACTGCACTGACGGTTGTGAAATCGGTTTCGAATTCAAAACGAAAACCGAACAATTTTTTTTTTTATATATATATACATTATACACACTACGGCAAGTACGCGCAATGACGTACTCGGTCTACTCACCGGCACCGCGATATGTACTAAATTTATATATAAATATATTTCATTCCACGTGATATTATAATACGAACGTCTGTGGTGTTCTCCTACGGCCGACTCGCAACCCGCTCGGATCACACGTATATAACACACGCCGACAGTGAGCCCCCGCCGACACTCTGAAATCGATATCCCCGCGTGTGGTTACGCGTTGTTATTTTATATACAGCATCATCATCTGCAGGTTTTTCGAACAATGTAATACGTGATATTTCCTATCCACCCATATAATACCCTTTAACCTCTTCGTCTCTATTTCGACCGCGCGCGCGCAGGAAAAGCGTTTTACACGCATACGGGCCGTGTACACCGTCGCTGCGCGTGTGCGCCTGCAAATGTGTCCGTCCGGGGGCGGCTTTAGACAACAACGCGACGGAATTTCGGTTTTTTATAACCATCGTTTCTTTGAACTCGCCCACGCGAGTCTTTGAAAACTGTAAAGCGTTGTGTGAGTTTGTAACTTTTAGCTCTTCTCGAAGTTTATAAGGCCTAGGTGAAAAATCAACGATTTAACCGTTAAAAAAAAAAAAAAATCAAAAATCGAACGATTTTCGGTCGTGTAACACGTGTAGACCGCGGTGATTTTCGCACGAAATAATAGCTCGATAGAAAAACGGATTTTATATTGTACAACGGGACGTGTGTGTTGTACTGGTGTTTTTTTGCGCGTTCCGTTTCCGTTTTCTGACCCGCACACACACCGCAGCCGCAGCCGCCGCCGCCGAACAGTACACGCCTGTATAGACAGGAGACGCACACCCGCAGAGCGACCCGGAGACATTGAGAAAACGGAATTATCGCCGTTATGGTGGGTAGGGGGGCGGTTTTGGGGCACGGCTCGACACGAAAATCGTTTTCTCCGCTTCGCACTGGTATATAGCAGCGTGTGCGGCGCGAATACGTGGCGACGACGTCCGGTACCTAACGGCGGTGGCGTCTCGTCACGGAATTTCTTTCGCCTCGGAGCCGGAGATTTTTTTATATATATATAATTTATTGTCCGCGTATATGTGGCGTCTTTTTGCTCCCGCCCCCCCTGCCCCTCACCGCACCACCTAACCAAGTAAAATCTCCGCTATTATATACATATTATTTAAAACCGTCGTCCGCAGACACGTGCATATATGTATGTCTTCCGGTTCGCACGCCGTTACAATAATAATATTAATACGTACATATATATATATGTAGAGAGAGAAAGAAAATAACATGTACGTTGTAAAATATATATATAATACGGCGTCTATAAAAATGCGGTATTATAAATATAATATTATATTATAAATATAATAACGTGTCCTAATGCTGCAGGAGTGTGTCCTAATCTCGTGCGACGCGTTTGGTCCGCCACCACACATTGTACGGTGCGTGTACAATACGGTGGTGACTAGAAGAGTGGCCTGCAGACGCCACAGATGTGCCACTCTCCCTCACCGCGGTATATTTATTTATATAGGAAAATCTTTTGTCCACCACGCGTCCGTTCCAAGTGTACAGCATCAGCAGCAACAGCGTTTCGTATACAATATGTGTGTGCGCGTGTACAGCAGAGTACGATTTTTAGAACGTCCCCCCCATCCCCCGCCGTGTGATTAACGACGATTTTTATACTTCGAATCGTCTCATTGGTTTTTACTAAAGATCCGTGTCTTTTTTTCTCTTCTTCTGTTTTTACAGTACACGAAAATTGTACCGGAAGTAGTGCGACGCAGATCTTTATTGCAGCGCGTCATATATCGTATACAGTTTGTTACCGGTATTTTGTATTTTAGGAGTCCGATGAGGAGGCCCGTTTTCATTACACACCCGATATATCTTTAAATCCGGCCCCGGCGTCACCACCGAAACAGTGTACATATGCGATATGAAAAAACAAATTTATTGGAAAACATATAAAAGCGTGTGAGACAAATCGAGTTTGAGAATTCGTTTTAAGTGTATATCTAAAACCCCGGTTATGGTTGTATTACCATAATAATACCCGGATGCTGTACGACAAAATTAATGTCGGGCGTGGAATTGTTTACTTTTGAAACGGGCGTACGCGCAACGTACGACTGATAAACGTATAATCGATCGACACTATATACGGCGTATTTTCTCAACAATACTCTTCTCTGACGAAAATTCAACGACTGTTTTTCTTTCTTTTTTTTTCTCGTTAACATTATAAAGTAATATAATATTCGTAATTATATTTCGGATTTTACAAAAATGTATAACTCGTTTTACTGGCCGCATATCGAAAATTCAATGTCAACAGCACGTTATTATAGTCTCCCGTCGCCGCTGTAATTATCGGTCGTAATACATGGCATCGTCATCTTCTTCTTGTGGTTGTCTATTTTTTTTTTTTTTTTTACCGTACGCGTATTGAAGACCGGGGAAGGGGAGGAATAAAGGGGTTCGTCGTCGTGGAACGGTTGCCGCGTCTGCAGCAGCATCCGTATCGGCAGCAGCGAACAGCAACAGCGGCAGACACGACGTCTCAATCAGCGTGAGCAATGGACCGCGGAGACGGAAAGCCGACGACGGAGATGATCGTCTTCGTCGTAGTTTTACGGTTTTTTCTTTTTTCTTTTTTCTCTCTACTACGCGCGCGCGCGCTTCCTTTCACACCACGCTCGCTATAATAATAATAATACGCATCGGTTACTTTTCTCGCGGTGTATGTGTGTATTATTATTATTATTATTATTATATCTACGCGCGCGGTATAATATTTATTCCGTGATCACGACCACGTTAATTAAACGGTTCACGGTGCGGTTACGCGGAAGAGGAGAACACGTGGGTCTTGTAAAGAAATGTCTATGGGAGTGTTGTTTTCTCTCTCTCTCTCTCTCTCCGTCGCGGAAACGACCGATCGGTCCCGGAGAGAAGAATCGAGAAAAAAACAAAAACAAAAAGATAGCAGCGGACTCCGGTCGTATCGCCGATAAAACGATTTTGGAGCGTAAAATATTATCAATAATATCGAAACGATTTATTTTTCAAAATACATGTAGAACAATAACAACAACGAAACAGTGTAATTAAATGGAGTGGCGCCGAACCAAAACACAAGTTTTCAAAACTGCACCGCAAAATTTCAAGCGAAACCGAGTTTAAAATAAACACGAAATTTTTTATGCGTCGAATACGTATTTTGAGGCCACCCCACCCACCTCTTAGGAAAAAAAAATGGTTTGACTCGTGTCGCACCTTTAGAGTGTGTTCTCGGCGCCACTGTTGTTCAAACGAACACGACAAATTGAAACGGATACTAACACCACATACGTGGCGGCTACGAATCGGCTCGGCCGGCGCGCCGTTCGTTCGCCCGAGAGAAGAAGTCTTCATTATCGTAATACTTTCATATATTTATTATAATAATAATGATAATGATGATAATAATAATAATAATGATAATCGTCGATCGTCCGCATTAAAACAATAAACAACGAACAAGCCGAGTTTGCGCGGTTTCGTCCGCAAATTTCACTACGGGGACGTTTTATTAAACGCTCGGCTCATTGGCCGACTCTACAGGCAGCAGGCTACTGCATGGTCTGTCACTCGTTTCTGGTTTAGTAAATGAGCGCACGTTTTTTTTTTTTCTACTGCGAGAACCCGTACAACACATAATTTATAATACATATATGTTAAAACATTCGCCCATGGTCATTAATACGTCGTTAACGAATTAAGAAAATCATAACGCGTACGACATTCGTCCGCACGTCGCGTGAACAACGACGCATTATTATTGTAGCACTATGACGTGTATGTATCGAATTTGGACTATTTTAATCCCAGCTGGCCGCCAACTATAGGAACGTGCGAAAAGGTGATTTCAATAAGACGAGAATGATTCCAAAGGAATCGTAACGAAAATAGAAACGTTCCGGATAAATCGTCGTTTTAACATGGTTTGTATTCGTTTGCTTTTTTTTTTTCGCTTTTATAATTCGCGATAGACGTGCGTCACTATTAGTTAAACGTTTATTTCGATTGTAAAAACACAATATTATTTCCTATATCCATAATTTAGTCGCAACGACAACGAATATAATTTATCAGATGTGTTTGTACATGACGAAACGCCGTTGAAATCGGCGTCAGTGCCTTGTCATACAATAATAATAATAATAATAATAATAATAATAATAACAATAATAATAATAATAATAATAATAACAATAATATATTATTATTATTATATTAGACAGGGCGTATATATTACTCGGAGACAATACGATTCCGAAAAATAATTATAATTTGTTGCCCGCGATTCCTCCCCTCCCCGACACTGTTTTCGAAGTATTTGTCGGAATTGATCGGAAATCATAACGCGGCGTTTGTTATCATTTCTAAAGAACTAGAAATGACATATTTTATTCTTGTAAATCATCGTTTGCGTACCTATCACCCATCCCTGCATATAATATACGATATCGTATAAGACATCAAAGGCGGCTCTTGAACGTATTATTGTGCCCGGTCGGTCGAAAACCCGGGGTGAGTATTGTACATAATAATGACAAATGAGAAAAATATGTTTGTTTTACAACCTGTGGCGGTGTATTTTCGATAATAAAAAAAAATAATAATAATACACGTCTTCATACAGGATAGCAGCAACTATTGAGAGGGGATAAACTGTGTGTGAAGCTAAAAAAACTCGAGATTTTGGATTTTTTTTTTACTCGAGTAAAACCCTTTATTTAACGTCTCGCATCGGGACGCAATACGTATGTTTTTTTAAATTATACCTAAGAAGGGATGAGCGTTGAAAATCAAAAATATATATTTTTTTTTATTACTTTCCATCCGCACGGATGTCTGCAGTGACGCTGAAATTTATCACTAAGACGCTAATTTTCTATACGACAAACCGTTTTCACCGCGAATATTTATTTTATACGCACAATATTTTATAGCATACACGTTATATCAGTTCTGATAGTAATTATATATGTATTAAAAAAAAAAAACGGTCTTTTACGCGTCACTAAAATTCGTTGACGTAAAGAATACACTCCGGTTCGAACTCGACAATCGCCTCTGCATATGTTTTTATTATTTGAGTCCATCACACAAAGCCATATTCGCCTTCTAGACGTATAACGTGTTATCCGGAGTCAAGTACATTTTTTTGTTGGTGTTTTATACATAATAGGCGACATTAAATTATTACATATCAATCTATTTTGACGTTATTGTCTATTGCGCGAAATTGTTCGAATTATCTCGTGTATTAAACGAATAACATGCGCTTGTTCGTTCCTTCGAAATTACACGCGAAATTATTATTATTATTATTATTATTTTCATTAAAACGCTGTCGGTACGCGATAATTATATAAACAAAGTTTGTTATTGCAGATCTGGCGCGGACATTCGGCCACCAACACCAGTTATAATGAAATCAAGTGCGCGATTATTTTTATTATAATATACAAACACACACACGTTTTGCGCAATTAATTTTACGGCGGAAACCGCAGGATTTCCTCGCGAGTTCCGGCCCGTTTTATACGCTTTCTCTTTCGAAAAAAACAAAAAAAAAAAACGATTCGAGAAATTAAAAATCAATTAAAGTTTTTTTTGCGCCCATCCTCGCCCGCCCGCGAAATAAACTCTGCGGCGCGTAAAAGTTTTTCAATTAAATTCCCCGAACGATACAAATATGAAAGTATAAATATATATAGTTACGCCATTTACATGTTATATTCTCTCCGCGTACACTTGTAATACATAACGAAATAATCACAAAAACCGTACCACACCTAACTTAACACAATAATTATAAATTATAACTATAGTTATAATTATAATTATAACTTATAATACTTACGTCTCTTGTGTACCGTCGTCAGTCGAATGTATTGCGCGGCACATATTGTACGGTTCGGTTTGGTGTTTCGAAGACTTTGGAAAATAGATTATTATTATTATTATTATTATTGTGAAGTAAACGACGTGTGCACGTACCCAAGTATAATAAGAGTTTCTGGAAGGTTTTCCGTTGAAAAACGGCGGACGGACAAAAAAAAGTATTGCCACTCGTTAAAATTCATTAATTTATTAAAAACGCGAATTTCCTCCCTCCCTACATAATTATAATACAAAAATTACAGTGTCGAATATATAATAGGTTTTGTCGCAAACTCGATTTTTTTTTTTTTTTTTTTTGTTCTCTCGCCAAAAGCGTTGTACAATGTGCGCCGCGGCGAATGTTTTATTATGTCACCGGTCGTTGGAAAATCGATCGAATTCGCTTTCGGTTAAACGTCCATGCGGTGTGGCCCGTTTTCGGGGGAAAAAAATTCAATGTTTACACTGGCGTGGCGCGATTGAAAAAGAAAAAAAAACAAGAAATATTATTTCTTAACTGAACCGTTAAAATTACAGTGTTGTGTTTTAAGCGATTTGTTGAAAATCATATATTCGAACCACGTCGATATTTACACGATAAATCCTTATTGTTCGATTAGGAATCGTGATAGAGGAGAGGTGTGAGAAGATTCGGACGGTTGACGGACGGCGTATTATATACGATGGAATTTTTTTTTTTGATAGAAGCTGTACACACAAGAATGAGTTTGATTACACGATGCCGTAATATGAAAGCCAATCTCGCACAGCTCTCGCCGTCCCGCTATTTATCCGACGGGCGTACCTAATGTGTGTGTGTGTGTGTAGAAGGGAAAAACGCCGTTTTCGAGGGGGGAAAAAAAATTTGCGATTTGTAACGCGACACGGAAAACCAAGCGATGATCCGCTTCGTCTCGTCCCTCGAACAGTGATTCTTCTACGCACACCCGATTATTACTGAGAGCGTCGCATCGCAGTGGACTAGACACAACGTAAACGAATGTCCATTGCGAGAGCACATTCACCGGTATACCATACGTGTGTGATATACGTCAAGTAGTGAGAAAATTAACGGTAAGATCGATGTGGAAGATTTGTAGTGTGTTATGTAATTATAGCGACAATTGACGAATAAAAGTTCTATCTGAACCATATATGATATATATATATAAGAATCAACGAGTGATTCATCGATTTTTGTTATTTCATCGCCGTAAACCGTAAACTATTCGTATTTAAACTTAGCAAGTAAGTCGTTCGTATAACATGCCAAAGGAAATAATGATAATAAAAATAATAATAATAAATAATAATAATAATAATAATTTTAATAATAAATGAAGACCGCGATGGTATACGATGCGGTTTGTCGAATGCTTACACGTTTTGTATGACCATTATATAACGTCGTCGCTTATTGCCGTCTCTGCCGGCTATTGTCGTCGTGGCGGCGTCGAGGCGGCGGACTCTATCGGACGACACGTGTCGTCGTGCGCAGTACACAACAGGTAAGCCGCCGCCGGTCTCTCGGGCCGGCCACAGGACCACGGGACGAACCGATAAATCAGTTCGGACGATTTTTATATATACGCGTATATATGACACACCAGCACGCGCGCGTATAAATTGTGTTTGCTGTGACATTTTTCGAGTAAATTGGATTCCGAAGGGGGGTAAAGGGGGACCTTGGGACGAGCGTGGCGTGCGTGTGTGTGTGTGTGTGTGTGTACGTTGAACAGAGAGCCCGGAGACAAAACTCGTGTGCGTTTGACGGTTTACGGGAAGAAAATCGAATAGAGAAAAAAAAAAAATAATAATAATACGACGAAGACGAAGGTCCTTCGAATGTACCGTTAGGGTTGGTTTGCCCTTGTCACGGAAATTTTTATAGACGCTTCTCTTTTATAAATACGTATATAAATTTCTCCTCACTCCTTACCCCGTCACGTGTACCACGCGTTACGGAATTTTTCAAATGTTTGAATCCCCGTACCCCGCGCTCGTCGTATACACTACGAGTGTGTGTGTATAACACCAGCAGAGTGTTATATGTATATTACAAATACCTGTGTGTGTGTGTGTGTTTATAACCTCCGGGTAAAACGTACGACGTACAAGTAACGCGTTTATAATCTCGCCGTGATTTTTTTTTGATTTATTTATTTATTTTTTTTTTCTTTGACAAAACGCGTATTATAACGATCGACGCGCGCGTTTACGTGCGTGTCCAAATCTAATTGATAATCTGCACGGAACAAAAAAAAAATAATTATAATAAACGCCGGTGGTCCGGACGAAAAGCGACGCGCAATAAACTATTAATAATATTACGTATTCACTCTTTGATGATGATGATGATGATAATATTAATAATAATAATTACGGTATAATGTCTTCTTGACTCGGATTTAAAGGGTAAAATACTATTTTTGAAATTATTTTTTACGCATTCGAATCGGTGCTATCGTCGAGTGTAGCTGCTCACAGTTACACTCCACTTTCATCGCGGTACAAATACACGTGATAGGGGATGTTTTTAGCATATTGTCGTACGAGATAATTGAAATCACCGTAATTGGGGGTGAGTTTAATATTTCGCTACATTTCAAAAAAATAACGCGTGGCGCCACTGCTGATTCGAATATACCAATTGGCGACGATGACAATGTTCCCGTAGTGTTTATGATATTTGACAAATAAAAACAAAAAGCGTATTAACCGCAAATATAATAATTTTAGAATGTTTTTTTTTTTTTACTAGTTTTCAGTAATTATATTATTTGATGGAATACGATAGAATATCATCTGTATAATATATATTCGGCGAGGTTTAATACATTTTTTTCTTTCTTTTAATTCTCCGTTTATAAATCAACACAATAATAATAATAATAATAATAATAATAATAATAATAATAATAATAATAACGCGTTAAGGCGGGAAACACGAGGTTTTGAGTTGTTTAAACATCATATCACCCCCGATTGGTATTGAAATCGCGAAAAGGACTTTCAACCTACCGCAATGGAAACATGTGTCGAACGAAACGATGCAGTGGAAACGTGCGAAGAAAAATGTTAAATTATAAAGAAATTGTTTAAATATACATATATATATATGAAAAAAAGGTTTTTGAATTGATATATAGTGTCGTTAATCAGTGCGATTAGACGTAATATGTTGTCCGTAGGCCCCCGAAAACGAGTGCGGAGAAATTTCGAATCGGACGTAATTATAAGAATTACAAATGCGAACATAAACCAAGTGTGTGTGTGCAATGTGTGTGGTCATTTCATAGACGGCCGAGATGGAACGTGCAGAATACACAACTGGCCGGAGCTGCACCACTGCAAATGTATTAAAAACCGAAACGGCCGAAATGTACTCGGAATCCTATTAACGCATGTGTTTGTCATTTATTTTATTTTAACAAAACGATTGGATTTTTCGCTGAATACTTCGTAAATATTATAAACTAACATTAAAAACACAAACGCACGCATTATATTGCCCCGCTGTGATATGTTTCCATATTTATGAATTTTCTACCGTAACACATGCGCGTGTCCGCTCGTTCGGGTGTATATATATATATATATATATATTTTTTTTTTTTCATTTTCTGCTTTAGTCTATAATATTATCTGGACGCGCGCATGCCATTCGATTTCGTGCCCGTATAGAGAGACCCTGGGGGAGACCGTACACGTCCGTGAATAATTTATCCCCGAAAAGAAAGAAAAAAAAAATTACATTTTTTTTTGTCCTCTCTTTCCTCCTTTTCCTCACTCCCCCCATATACCTGCGTACTCGAATTATTTAAAAATATTTTCGTACGTACATAGAATATAAGAAAACAATTTAAAACGCACAATATGGTATTTTTTTTCTCCGTCTCTTTTAATCGTTCGAAATTCAAGATTTAAACATTAATACACTCGATAATGTATATATATATATATATATATATATATATATATATATATATATATGCATAATATATATATAAACGTCAATTATTATATACATTTACTACGTTTGGCGTGTTTTAGTTCGAACGAGGAATATTGTTATTATTATTTTTAAAAAACTCATCACGTCCGATCGGTCAATGAATATTCGACAGTTTTCCTTAATCATATTACAATAATAATAATAAAAATAATAATAATAATAATGATAATAATAATAATAATAATAATAATAATAATAATAATAATAATAATAATAATAATAATAATAATAAATAAGGCGTGTTATAATTTATAATTTATCTTCTCCGTATGCGTATAAAACTACCTGTTAAAAATCTTTTCACTATTATCGACACCAGAGATGTGTGGTGTTTACAGACATTCTGAAATATCCGGACGTTTTGACACGTATAATATACTCGATATAATCGCATCGGACATTCGTTTATAAGAGAAATCGACACATTCTACGATTTCGGACGGGTGAGATACACTGCAAATCGTTCGAGTTTACGAATGGTGGTAAAAACGAAAAAATACAATATTATTATTAATTACTCGCATACTTCATATTTCTATAATTTATATACGCGTTTCTTTTCGAATTAAATCCGTTCGTTTATATTAAATAGAGCTAGCGCTACATTTTTTTTCGTGCTTATATATATATATATATTTTATACGCACTTACGAAGTCGACGACAATATTGTAAAATCACCGTCTTGAGAATGTGTTTGGATTCTGAAATTAAAAATATATTTTGATTTTCTATCGCCGTTACGTCTCACACGCGCGTTACCAATAATATAATAAAATAACCGCTTACTCATCACTCGACGTTTTTTTTTTTATTTCTCAAATCATACGCATAATATAATAATTGTTAATACTGTGCTACAGTTCGTGACGACACACCATCGACCTGCGACCGGCAGCAGTGTAACAGCCATTGAACACCGCCGATGATTCAAGTCGAATATAATATATTTGTAAGATTCGCCGGGGAATAACATAATATTAATAAAATATCGTTTCGGATTTGTGTAACGCGTGAAGCTCTAATCCCTCCTACGTTAACAATATCCTTAAGGACCGTTCTCCGCGGTCTTGTTATATAATGTATCCGTCTGCGCCAGAAAAATATTCGGAAAACATAACAAATAACGAACACGTAACGATAGCAACAAAAAAAAAAAAAAAAAAATCGAAATTCAAATTGTACGTTTTTGCGCAAACAAAAACACATTGCTCGTTTTCAATGTTTGACTATTTTTTTTCTGCATTACAATAATATTGTATCGGTAATTTATACAATTCCCCCCCCCCTCTCCCACGGGTTTACGTCCTGGAAAAAAGTATTTTTACGTTTAATTTATACACACACACACACATTATATTACGTTGCACGCACCACGAAACATTATTTTTACGATATGACAGAATCATGCGCAATATACGTGTCCTCGAGACATTTTAAACGCGCAAAATCAGGTCGACGTGATGAAGGAGAGCTGTTCGACAGCACGTGGCGCGGTGACGTATATATAATTAATAAAAAAAAAAAAAAAACGCTGTTTTTTGTGTTCGATTTTATTTAGTTTTTTTTTTTTTTTTTGCATATTTAAAATATACGTTTTCGTCGTGTCGGCCACCGGTCATCGAACACGTAATAATCGTCACATTTCGATACTGTAAAAATATTACATAAATGTACACAAATATAGTCGCGCAAATCGGTTGTACGAAACTATCACTATTATTTTAACAATTCACGAACAAGAATCTAAACTTATACGCATAAATGTTGACCGGAAATTACAAAAAAAAAAAAAAACGTCGAATCACGACGTTTATAGCGTTTAATTTATCGCTTCGAAGGGATTTCTAAGATTTATAGATTCAATTTAATAAAAAGGAAACACTAGAGAGAGAGAGAGAGACGGTAAAACGCGTGCCTTTCTCGTTATACTTACATTTCTGTTGTTACTCGCGGACTACCAATATAGCTCGGCACAGAATAGCGACGAAAAAAAAAAATGAATTTTATTAATATACCTAAGTATACCGTAAACGAGAATAAATAAAGTTCGTGTTTTTCAGACGCGTTTCGAATTATTACTATTATTATCAACGATTACGTACGAATTATACATTAATTTTGGGGTGGTATTGAAAAATCAAACACAACGATTGACAAGAAAAAAAAAACCGCAAACTCATGTCGTACAACATATATTATAGTCATAATAATTTCTGCTATTTTATTCCCTAACTGCAAAGGAACCTCGTTAGGTTAGTTGAACCTGCGTTGAGTTGATATTGCGATTTTTTTTTTTTTTACGAATTTCTCGTTGACTCCGCGTCTGGTCGAATTGTTGTGCGCGTGTGTTGAAACCGATTGTGTCGATATCGTCTGGGCTGCGCTTAGCCGTCCGAGTAGTAGTTTTATAATTAGTTTAACGCGTTTCTACGTATAAAAAGAAGAAAAAAAATCATATTTAAACGATCGAAATCCATAGGACAGACAGCACCTGTAGACAATTTATATTATAACGAGACGAGTGTATTATAATGTACGTCTATAAGTGGACGTAGAAGCACCGAAAATGCGAAGCGCACGCGTTGTTATACACAATATTATAACTCTTGTTATGTACCGGTGTACATTTTTTTTTTTCATTATTTTTTCTCCTCGTGTGTGTGTGTGTGTGTTGTGCTGCCCCGTAGACACAGACGACGATTATTATTATTATTATTCGGTGTGTATTTTTTTTTTTTTTTTTTTTAGACACACCGTCCGACGTGTCGGCGACTAATTGATACGACTCTAAATCGATTGAGACACGCGAAACGTATATTCTCGTTTAATATAAACTGGCCCGGGTATCGGGGGAAAAAAAATAAAAAACAAAACTACACACGATGGTATATTTTCTTTTGATGTGTTGCCGCACGCAATTTACCTCTCCTCCTCACTCACCACCAAACTCCGAATATCGAAAGGTTTGTATATAATTTTTTTTTTTTTTTTTTACTAAATCTCCATTCTACTCCCATCGACAATAATCCCGTGTCGCCGAACGTCTCCGTCGTCGTCTAGAGCTCTACCCGCGTTTTTTCGTTCTCCGTTTATTATTTTTACACGTATAATTTTTATGCGTGAAATGTGTAAACCGGCTCGTCGTCTCGCGGGGAGTGTTGTGGTGCGCGCAGGGATTATTATTATTACTATTATTCCCGGGCGCCTCTTTTATTGGCGGTCCTCGTGCTCCGGGGTATACACGCGTAGTGACAACAACATAATGCGCACGCGGTTTGCGGCCGGGTTTTGTGCCCGTAAACAGCCCGAATGCACGTTCGTACGTTATAAACACACCGGGAATAAAATATATATTTTTAAAAACAACCCCGCGCGCGGGCGCACGTCGAATTTTCCAAGACAAATTCGAATACGGCCCTCGCGTACGTTGGATCGGCGGGGCGGGGGCGGCGGGCAGCAAAACGTTATCGGTTCATTGGACACGCCGGGCAGGAGACTTCGGGCGGCGACGGCGGCGGCAAAAGGAGTCGCACACACCCCGCACAAAAAGGGTACGCGGATACGGGTAAAGGGTGGATATCCGTAACCTTTATGGAGCGGACGCGAACTACTACCACCCGGTGGGAATATATCGTACGGTGAAAATATCACTTTTCAAAATGTCGTATATATGATGGGCGGAGGAGGTGATCGTCTAACTCTATCTCCTTTTCTCTCGTATTTCTTTTCCTTTTTTTTTTTCCTTTTCTCCTCGTCGTATATTTTATATATTCGTCTTGTACACGACGCCGTACAACACACCCCCGAAATCTCATGGAGTACCGGCGGCGGCGCGCACAAACCCGTAAATATCGCGTGTACACACACACACACACACACACACCTGTATAGCGTGCGATGATTATCGTCGGATTTTGTTCGTTTCCTTCAAATCTCTCTCGAACAAATTTCACGCGATCGGAACATCAGCCGACTGGCGGTTTGTCCGTGTCACGCCAATGTGGTAATCGCTCTCTTGTTATATTATTAGACACCACCGCCGATCACGCGCGCGAGCGGGGCCGATATAATATTCAATAACGCGTTAATCAAATTGAATTTTTTTTTTTTTATCCGCATGCGATACTCGCGTTTTTAACGATAATCGAAAAAATAAAAAGAAACCCGCGTATTATTATTATTATTATTATTATTATTATTATTATATATTCGAGAGAATAAAAAAAAAAAACCATTTAAATCGCGCCCGGTTGCAATGTGCTACTCTGTTTTTAATAACTGCTACAGTTATTGTATACAGTCGAATTACGTGATGGCGTGGCGTTTTTTTTATTTCTATTATTATTTTTAAGGCGCCCGTGTAAGACGTTATCACGTGTACGTCGATATACTCGTCGCCCCATTGACCGTATCGTAGCGCGAATGTGTTATTTATTAATTTCGAGTTTTTTTTTTTATATTCCGGCGGGATAATATTTCCGAGATTTCGGCGGCTCGTCGTACGACGGCACTCTGAGAAACACACTGAACGTTTTCGATTTCCACTCGCATTCACACCGTTTCGTATATAATCGCTAAAAAAAAAAAAAAACTGTATATAAAAACAATAATAAGTACGTTTAATTCGTTATTAAGAAAAGAAAAAAAGTCTACGAAATGTGTGTACAGAAACGAATTATTATTGTATAGAATACGCAATAAAAAAAATGGATAATTTAAACTATTTCTTCTCCTCCCTCCGGACACAAATATTTTTATTTATTTATTTATTTTTTTTTGAGGGACGAGTGAAAGGAATGAAAATTGAAATGAAAGGTAATCGATAATCGTATAAATATTAAGTGGTTTACTTGAACGGGTATATTTATATATATATATGTAGCACGCCTGAAATATATGCGCAAAATATTTATATAACGAAAAACGCAAATTAAATTTTTATTTATTATTATTATTATTATTACGCGTCGAAATTACGTTTTATATAATTGTGACGTTTTTTTTTTATTGGAAAAGGAGAAAAAAATGCAAACCGCTAGTACGATTTTTGTAATACAGTTGGAATAACGTACGATTTCGTAATAGCGCACAACGCACACGCCATACCGCATAAAAAAAAATCGTCCGTTTCATAATAATAATAATATTCAATTTTATTTTTATTCATTTAGTTTTTTTTTTTTTTTTGTATGACCAGTATCTTTATAAACTCAGTACATCGTGGTAGTTTTTCTCTGTTTTAACAAGGCGCACTGCCAATACTCTGTGCGCATAGGCACAGAACGGCGGAAACGGAGACAATATTGACCGGATAGGGTAAACTTCAATTTTATTTTTTTTTCCAATAAAGACGACTCTTTTTATACAATATTATAATAATATACGAATTTACGGGAATTCATTTTTATTATTATCGATTGAAAAGACACGAAAGAACTGTATAAAATATTGACGATTTTCCTAACAGAAACTGCAGAATCGAGGAAAAAGTTTATATATATATATATATAAGAATTATTGAAAAAAAAAAGTCAAATAAATTGAATATAATATAATTAGCTATGCGCGTATTTTTTTCTTTTATCCCGAATTAATTATTAGTGTGTTTTAAGATAAAAATTACTAAATTATATGGATAAACGATGGATGTGGCAAGGGACGGGGAGCGTGAAAAATCGTGTCGCGCCAATGAATAGGGCAGAGGAGAAACGTAAATTCCGCTCTCATTGTATATATATATATATAGGCGAACGAGATACCTTTTTGAATTACATATTTGATTTGAGAATTTTTGTGTTTCTTTATTTTGTTTTTACAAGCGTTGTATAAACGACAAAAAAAAAATATCACGCGTTTCCGCGTCGAGTCGTTTAAAAATCGTATTTCAAACCACCGTGCACGTGTAACCAAACAACACCGGATCGATGCGTGACATGTCTGAAATGTCGCCATACATACAAATGTGTTTACAACGCGTATATGGATATGAGAAAGAGTGAGAGAGAGAGAGAGAGAGGAGAAAAAAAGGTTTCATTTATAATAGACAGTAGACGTACACACACACATACTTCTTTAATGGTTCTTCGGTATTATACGAGACTTCGGGTATATATGTATATAGTTTTACTGTTGGCTGGCCTCTCTCTTTTTTTTTTTCTTTTTATGATGCTGGGCGCCGAAACTCTAAAAAAATGCGATTTCAATAGAATCTTCTTAATACGTATATAACCCGAAATGTATTAAACGATCCAAATACTGAAAGAAAAAAAAAAACGCCGCGCTCTAAGCGTGACTAATCTCGGAAGAAACTGAAAATATTTATTTTTATTTTTTCCTGTTCGACGTGTATAATAGTTTTTTTTTTTGTTCTACACTCATGATATACGCGCCCTACCTCGGATCGATTATGTTCCGAAATTCTCATATATACCCGCGTATACATCTACGACTGCACACAGCCAGTGGCGTGATTGAGAAAAGAACAAAAAAGAAAAAATAAAACACCCCGGTTAAAAGAGTGGAAGGAAACAATTATCGTTCCTCGCCTCCGCCAAAAATGTATTTAAGTCTTCGAGTTGCGCGAAAACTGTACACCACACGGATGAAACGTAATTGAACGTGTAAAAAATAAACGGATGTCGGAAAAAAAATCCGTTTTGAATTTATACGTTTTACGTGACGTGCGAAAATCGTATTTCGTTTTTCGTTATCGGGAAAAACTGTAATATAAGAACAAAACGGAGAAATAAAAAAAGTACAACACGCGTTTTAATTGATATTTCAATGTCCGATATCCATTTAATTCGCTATACATCGTAATACGCTCGTGTATGTTAAGCACGAGAACTCGTCAATTACCGTTTCAATGTCAATTATTGTACACAACGGTGCAGACAAGTGCGTATTTATTATTGTGAGACGACGGGCAAAACGATCTCCTCGGCCCATTGTATTTGTCGAATATATTCTCTTTTTTCTTTTTTTTCTACCGCTTCAAACAACTGGTTTACACCGCGTACACCACACAAAATACTCACAGCCACATTCACCACTGCTACAGTAATGCTACGCCTATCGTTTCGTCGGACTCGGATACGGTAAATCGTTTACAATGAACACTTTACACAATACTACGAATGTGTGTAACATATAATATACGAATAAACGAATTCCTCCAATACATTCGGAATATTATTTATTTTTTTAATAATAATAATATTCGGATCGCACACACGCACGCGTACCAACGGAAATAACCGAGTGTGGGCGGATTAAGAAGAAAGAAAAAAAAATTCCGAAAAAAATTTAACGTCTTCTCACTTCTCCTTTACACGATTGTGCTGAACCAACAACCGCGGTATTGCGCGCGTGGGGTACACACGTAAACGAAACGCAGTAACGAGATTTTTTTTTTTTTTTAATATTATTATTAATCGTGTTTCGTTCGATTGTATATTTTTTTTTTTTACTTTCGATTTTTTATTTTTAACGCACTTACGCCTTCTCGTCAACCGTCTTGTTAGCACTGTATAAGTGTATCGTGTGTATAAAAATATAGTTTGTACTACGCATATAAGTACACACACACACAATTATAACGAGTGTATATATTATGTGCACTACATATATACATATAATATTACGTATTATTCGGTGCACACAATGAACGTTTTGAGAAAATCGGTTGGTACTCAAGAGGCGAGAGGGGGACTGTTGGGGGGGGGGGCTCATTGAACTCTGTCAAAATCAAACTGACTGGTTGTTGTCGGAGGAGAACGCGCGCACGCACACACACACACACACACGAAGTAAAAAAGTAAAAAAAAAAAAAAAACAAAATCACGACCTCATCTGATGCTGCGATAGGAAGTCGACGGAGATACGTCATCACAAATAATCATCGTACGACGACGACGTGAACGTAAAATCGTCGGACAGAACGCGTAAAGATATGACGGTTCGAAAAAAAAAACAAACAAATAATTACCGTGGAACCGCAATGTGAATTCGAAACGAACAAAAAAAAAAAATTGATCGTATTGTCCGTCTGCGTGTTTATATATACAAAAAAAAAAAAATATTGCGCTAACGTAATTCATAGATTCGCGCACGTTAAATAATAATAATAATAGTAAATAAACGAATAATTCAGACGCGCGGAATAATATTGAAACGACTAGAACGTCTAGCCCGCGGACTTTAAACGAAACGCTGCAGACGTCAGGGTTAATAGAGCCAAAGGAAGAAAAAACAAATTAAATTATTACATTCGCGCGCAGAAATATGCAGGAATATTGTATTTAGATACGATCGAACTCGTCGTCGATCGTATTGTAATATAGAGGATATACTTCTTATACACTTAGCACGCCTGGTAAAGAACTTTTTCAAACCGCCGACTTTATATTTACTAAATTTTCTTCGGAACAAACTTTTTGTTTTTACACAATATTTATATATTGTAAATCCGCATAAAAACTCAAAATGTATTTTATAAATTCAATTATTATTTATTTAATTCGCGAAGTACGGTGTCATATTATACATAATATATAGACATCCTTTTTTTTTTTTTTAATATCGCGAGCTCAATACCCGAAAGCTTTAATTTTATTGTATTTTCGACTTCAAAATGCTGTTTCGATGACACTTGCTTTCAAAATATCAACTGCGAGATCGGCAAACGGACTTCTTTTTCGGCGTAAACGAATTGCGGATGAGGGCGGAGGGTAAGAAGGACAATTGAATTAAAACTTTCACACTCTATTTCTGGATAAAATATTTTCATACGTGTGCGACCGATTAGTGTTCCATTAATGCACGCGTATTATGTCGTGCCCGAAGGACCACTGAACGCGATTTATTTTTTAAGAAATCCTGTATTTTTCATTTCAAACAAATGGTGGTCGTCAATGATTTGGTACAAAAAAAAAAAACCTCTAAGAGAATATTGTTCCGGTATATGTGTACTTCAATTACCTTTATTTTTCGGTTCTTTTTAACTTCGTTGTACATGTTTAGTTAATTAAATAAAATAATAAATTTTCGAGTATACGAGTAAAAAAAAAAAAACGAAATTTTCGCTTATTTGTTTCAGGCTTCCCAATCGTCGAGATTTCGCGCGCCGAGTAGTGCACTCGCTTCTATAATTAATCTTCTGAATTTCTATAAAAAAAATAATAATAATAAACGAGACGATATCCGTCTAGGAATTATTTTTCATTATACGAGACGCGACCGGCGGCGGTGTAAATATTTTCATTTATTATAATATAATAATGCGTATTGACAACGAGCAAACAATTTCGAAAAATATTCGTTTACGATCGGCGTCGTGTGCAGACGACGAGGAAAAGACCACTCGGATTCATTTTTTTCATTCCTCTTCTTCTCCTTCTTCTTCTTATTTAATATTTGATATTGTTTAAAGTGTTCGAGTAGACTGCACAACCGCGGAGCACCGTCATATCCATCGTATATATATATATATACATAATCATCACACGGCCTTATTATTACAGTACACATATGTGCGTACACTTACATTCACTACGCACACATACGTTTTTTTTTTTTTTATACGACGGCGAGCGATGTGCGTGTCCGTGTGAGTAAACCGAAATTATATTCGGTTCACATATAATAATAATAATAATAATAATAATAATAATAATAAATAATAATAATAAGAAATCATTTTTCATAATCGTATATTTACGGTGCGGTTCATCTCTCACTCTTCAGTTTCAAACTAATGAAGTGCAAACGCGCGCGCGCGCGCGGCAACAGCACCACCCCACGTGGCTGCGCTCGCGCGCGCGTATACACGCTTCTTTTTTTTTTTTCTTTTTAATTGATATTATTGTTTATTATCTCGGAAGACCCGCGGTGAGAAATTGGGTGTGAAACGTTTCATTAATCACCCCGTATAAAAAAATAGAAATAAAAATTTAAAAAAAAAAACCACAATGGGAAAAAGAGCCGTCCCTCTACTGTCGGCGGTAAGTATGTGCGTGTGTATTTCCGAGCGCAGGAGCGACAATGAATGCCGCCGCCCCGGCCGGCCGCCAGGTGCTCGGCGAGCACTGCAGTCCGGCGGGCTACGGCGTGAAAAATTCTTATACACATACATACAAATATATATTTTTTTTTCAGCATATACGACTGAAAAAAAACACACATTTTATGAAGTAAAAAATACGGACGTCGGATCCGTTTTTTGCGCGTAAATCAAAAAAAAAAAACCGGGGCGACACGTTTTTCAAAAAAAAAAAAACACAAAAAAATTACAAATGAAAAACGGTCAGCGCGCTTTTTAAAGGAATGAAATCGATATCCCGGATCGCGTACGGTCGGTTTTTTCAACACTCGTGTCGCCTACAGTGTGTTATAACGCAAATATACGAGTAACGAAATACGATTATATTATACGCGCCGAATAATATAAAATACCGACGAAATCGATACGAAAACTATGGCCGTCATTTTTTCTCGACCAAATCAAAACGTTTAATAATAATAATAATAATAAAAAAATAAACAATCGCGTCGTTTTCAACGACGAATCGTCGGCGCAATTTTTTAAACACGAAATCGTGCACAGGAAATGTCTTTTTTTTATTTTCTTAACGTTTTAAAAATATCCGATTACACGCCGCAATAAATAAGTGCGTCCGTTTTCGGCGTCCTCGGATAACGTTTAAACAACTAACACCGTACGGCGTGTACGGTCCGTCAAAAGTTTATGTACTCCAATTGTACACGTACTATTTGCGAATTGTCTCTTCTCGGACCACACTGAACGTCTATTAATCATTTATTTATTTCTATAAAAACACCCGACGCTGTTAGCTCTGAGATAAATCCTCGTCGTCTTCAACGTGTTTTCATTTGTGTATGATCATGACGTGATAGAGACGATTTTTAGAAACAAACAACCGAACACTATACAAATCGATCGGGCGAAAGTATAATATACGAGTATACGGGGAAATCGTTTAGAATAACGTAATAATAAATAGTACGGGACAGGGGAAAAACGATACTCCTTTT
This sequence comes from Chaetogeoica ovagalla, assembly GCA_032441825.1. NCBI lineage: Eukaryota > Metazoa > Arthropoda > Insecta > Hemiptera > Aphididae > Chaetogeoica > Chaetogeoica ovagalla. The sequence continues at coordinate 7,835,057 of CM063745.1, read as the reverse complement.
AAATCGGTCCATACGTTTTGCTTTTTCTTTTCCCCGTCAAAGTAAAAAACAAATCAATCGAATTCTAATTTCGTTTCTTCGACGATTACGATATCTACGCTTTTAGAAAAAAAAAAAACGGTATTTTAGAAAATCGCGGTTTTCGTCGTCAATATATGCGATTTCATACGCGACACTCGACCTAATTACGTATTTATAGTTGGGCGTAAACATTATATTATTATATACGTGTAAATATTGTATGGAAATTGATTTTCGTACGCGTTTTTTAATATATATACGTATAAAGAAAAATAATAATAAAAAAAATTCGGTGCGTACGAAACAATATATTATTATATATATTATATATATATATATATAAAGAGAGAGAGAGAGACTTGCACAAGCGGCGACGCGCGTATACATACGAGAAAAGTGGTCCACCTTTGATTAGTCACACACACACTTGAGGTGTGTATACATTTTTTTTTTTTACGACACGTATATAACAAAATCCAACGTACGCATAGTTTTATATTGTGCTCGCGTATACCACCTATAGGTACCTGTAATACACTCTGTATAACGCTCATATTCGGTAACTCTATAGGCATATATATGTTTTAATCTCGATCGTGTTACTATACATTTATTATATACTTTTAATTTGAACAATAATAATACTAAAAAATCGATTTTAAAACGTCGAGAAAACGTGTCGATAATTATTTTTGAGTTACATATATATGGAGAATAACATAATAATCGCTTAGCGAAACAGAAACACAATAATCATATACATAATATATTATATAAATTACGATATGGTAGACCGTATTGTACGAAACTCGAACGACAAATTTCGTTTGTACTTGAACTAGTTTAATAAAAAAATAATAATAATAATAATACACGAAATAAATCGAAAAATAATACACCGTACTCGGTATTCTGTACGACGTGTAGTTGTGCGTTACACAATATTATGAGCAGTGCGCAGTCCCCCCCCACCCCCTCGGATAATGGAAATATTATTAAACCCGGCCCCCGTAGGCATTTTTTTTTCTTTTTTTTGTATTTTAAACACGACTCTTAACTTTCATCACCAAAGACATTATAATTAAACACATAATCATTATACTATAACCGTGGTTGTAACCAGGGGCGTATACAATGGGGGGAGTGATCACCCCCCCTAGATACTTGTGTATGTACCTATATCTACTGACAACTAAAACCAAACATTTTTTTATTTAAAACTTATTATTTTTATATAATTTTTTAATAATTCTAAGTTGGCAACAGATTTGACGAGCCGTTTTTCTACTCGACCCCCCCCCCCTAGGGGATGAAGTAAATACCCCACTGGTTGTAACCCATAAGTATGAAGATTTTTAGGTTACGGTAGGTGATTTAATTAGAAAATTGTTGTTTTCTTTTTGTCCGTTAAAATACATAAATGATGTTATCAATATTCAACAATTATCAATTAAATTATTTTTATGTAACTGATTAAACCAATCAATTAAATTGTTGTATTATTCATTTTGGTTAAAGGTAGTGCGGCTCTACGTTTGATCATTTTTTCTTTTTTTTTCAAATTCAAATATTTTAACGATCGTGTTGAATTATGCGTAATTACGATCAGTTTAACGGCAAAAAGTAATAGATACTTATATTACCGTGTCATAATTATACCGGATAATAACGAGACGAATGTTTTTTGTCCTTTTATTATTATAAGATTAAAGATCGTAATACATTTTCGTTGTTTCGGAATACAATAAACACGAATGTACCCAATTTTTATCGAAAAAGTATACACACATACGTATTTATTTTAATTTTCGCGATAAATTTTGTCGACGCCTCCTCTATAATATAGCACTGTCGGAACGAGTCGTTCGTGAAAGTGCGTATAAAACAGTTGTCCAAAAAAAAAAAAAAAACGCAATAATGAGCTGCTCCGAGGAACTGTGCCTAACAGCAGGCTGCATAGCTGGATTCACAGTGTTTCAGGAGTTGAAAAAAAGAAAATCGAGTCAAAGCCACGGGCATCTCGGCCGTTTGTTTTTTTTTTTGTCTTTCATTTGACCGTCAGTAGTTATCGAATACACGATATCGTATGCGATAAAAACGATCGGCGAAAAATAATACAAATTTTTCGTAATAAATGCTCGTTAAATTACAAAAAAAAAAAACGAGAATATATTACGATCGTTAGAGCGTTCGTTAGAGCTTGCGGTATACAAATCCTCGGCAACAAAAAAAAAAAAAAAGAATATTTTATGCGCGCGCGTAACACGAGTATACTTGTGTCGTCGCGGACTTGGCGTACGTCCGTGCGTACGCTGAAAGATACATAAACGCACATATGGATAGCGTGATTAAAGGGGTTGTATCGCGCATACACTTCTCGCGTCGAGTGGACTTGTATATATACCTACTTCAGCGCTATACTGCAGGCGAGTATATGAGCAAATGAGTATATACATAGTAGTTACCCCTTTCGTATACACGCATTAGTTTTGTATTGTGTCTATTTTGGGGGCAAGGGGGAAACGATAGGCGTGTGTCTTTGAAAAAAAACGAGATTTGAAAAAAAAATCCGCTCTCGCTATAATATATATATATATATTAATGAAAACCGTATATATATATATTTATATACGCTGTATCGTTGTTTTTTTTTTTTTTTTCAGACTCACAATCGATCGCATTACAATTTCGAAAGCATTTTTTTGTTTTTTTTTTTTGATACGAGTACACAGTCCGAGTTTTCTATGCGCGTAGAACAATTTGTCGAATATATTTTTCACGCGAAAACGTGCGCGCGAAACGCATTTTATTAAAGTGAAAGAGTACGCGAAGTCCGGTATATTTCCGAAAATATTATACGACAAATCAAGAACGTACCGCGCGATTATATTGTCACTTTCGAATTCGTTAACGATTTTATATTTTATGAATACGAGTAACCGCAGATTCGGCGGGATATTAACTCGAAACATATTATCATCATTATTATTATTATTATTCCACTGCAGCCTGCGTGTCTGTGTGTGTGTGTTTCCGTATAATTTGTTCTACTTTAAAAAAAAAAAAAAATGAATTTAAAATACGGGAGTAAAAAAAAAAACGAGTATATATCGTCGCGCGTTTAAACGCTTTATTCATAACCGATGTAGACCGCGCATCGTCCAAAAATTATTTTAACACGCTCATTTTTTTTTATTTTTTGATAATTATACGTACGCGTGTGCGATGTGCCTGTGTAATATTGTAATAAACGGTAAAAGTTACACGCCTGACTATTAACTACTAATTTTTTTTAATATAACTAAAACTATACAGTGCGGTGTTTAATTTACTCGCATAATATACCAATTAGTCTTACGTCGTGTACCACGCGAGGCTCTGTATATTATAATAATTATGTACATTAACGTAAGTGCGTGTGTGTGTGTAGAAAAACGTGTCGTCGTGAAGCCGTCCAGCTGTGTACGTCTGTGCCGTAATTCTTATCACGCTCGTGTTATACGCGGTGAGACTTCCGAACCGACGGGCAACTATCGGTCACCGAAAAAATCGTTCGATTTATTCGAAAACGGTACACGTCCAAGAAAGCGCGGTACGCGTATAAATTCTGTAAGCTCCAACACATTCTTCCTGATATAAATATTCGCAATATCAGACCCCGCCGTCGCGCTATTTATTAACCGGTCGGAGTAGGTTAGGTGTGCAGTCGGCTCTCCTCCCAGGCCGGTAGTTAAACGCGCAGGGCCAACAACGACGCAGGGTCTCGTAAACAATACAAACGTCCAGGACTACAAGCCTCGGGGACTGGATTAAAAAGACCGGAAAACGGAAAATCGGAACTAGTTTGCGATAAGCGGAACTATATATATATATGTATAAAAGGATTCTGCGGTGTAAAAAAATCGGTGATTTTAAATATTTTATTTCAACGACGGTACGAAATCAATTACTGCACGCGCATATAAGTCGTATTATTCTTTTTGGTCAAACAAATTTTTGTATATATTTTATACACGCACGCATATATATATATAAAACAACACAGTGGCCTTATTATTAAAACTACGAGTACACTGTTCTTAAAGAACCGATAAAACTACACGCACATCACGTATCTCGTATAGTGATGTGAGAATAACAAAAAAAAATGTTATAATTATATACCTGTGCGCGTAATATGAAATGTGTGTTTGGTTTCCCCCCCCCCCCCATTTGCCGCTTAAAAGACCAAAAAATAAAAATAAAAGAAATCGAAGTACACCGTACCGGGGCAAAAACGAACTGGCGAATTTCACTCGTTTACCGTATGTTTATATTATAAATACGCGCGTAATAAGTATATAATGTATAGTCGCTTATTACAATACGATTCGATTCAGGTCCGGTTGTTTGCTATCAAGACGTTGTTCGCCATTTTATATTATTATACGTGGACGTGTGTAATATGTTTGTGTCGAGATGATTTTTTTTTCCTTCTTCTTCTTCTTCTTTTTCTAACAATAAATTTGCCTGGAACGGTAAAAAACAAAAAAAGTTGGAAAATATATTATATATATATGTATATTTTTTTTTCTTTTAATGGGCCATTTTCTATTGTGACGCACAAAAGCGCGTTATTTGTACGGCTTAAAACCTCCGAGCACTCACCGCCGGTGTTGGTACCTATTTTAATTTAATTTTTTATATTTTCTTCTGACCCCGCGCAGCACGCAGCATCACTCGGAAACGCGGCGATCGTACTATATATATATATATATAACATATACTTTGAATAAAAAAAATTTACTATTATAATTACACATTATTATGATGATACGGTGGTGTTATTATTCTTCGCCAGTGAACATATTTTGCTACGAGAGAGGTGATGGTCGTCAATGTGTGAAATTTAATATAATAAATAAATATCCGTATATTATTATTATTATTATTATTGTTATCCGGTGTTACCGAAATCATAAATCGTTCCGTTTTAAATGCTGTAGCGGTATTTATTATTTTTTTTTTTTTTACAAATAACTTTTCTCCGTAATACATTTAGTATTTTACAAACGTATACTCGGTGTGGTTATAAGAAACCTATATAAGCCCGGGGCACTACTGTCCACAAATATATATAGTAAAAAAAAAGAAAAAAATGTACATTATTTTTTCGTTTTTTTTTTTTTTTACGTATTAATTCGCTATACATAAACACGAAATCGCAATTGATTTTGCGTAGATTTATTATCAGAATGCGCGTGTACTGGCAGTAGGCGAACGCACAGCGTAAAAAAATATCTATTCGGAAAAGTACATAACCGTATAAAATAATACTTGCATGCAGCTAGTGGTCGAAGCGGTTTAGAATAAGTGGAAGCCTGCAGTGTCGTCATTCCCCAAGTTTTGACGGGATATTACAGGGCAAAGTCGTGAACGGTATTGTTGAAAAATAAGCAAAAAAAAGTCTTTTTTTAACGAAATGCTCTAACAACCGCTGCTCCGTTAACACCCATTGACGGTGAACTGTATTTTTTTTATGACATCGTGATTGAGTGACGTGTTGGATCTACGCTAAATGCTACGAAAACGAAATAATACTTACGAAGAAAAAAAAAAACGGATTCAAAGGTATTTTTCTCAAAAAAAAAAAAAACCAGGCAGCGGCGTAATAATTACAAATTATAAAAGTAAATAAATACATTTTTAACGAAATAAGTAAAATAAATACAGGTGTAATATGGTAACTAAAAGAAGCAAAGGGATGGCCCCATCACTGACCATAACGGAATGAAGACGAAAGATTATAACCGTATTATGATCGCGCGTGGGGGGTGGGGGCGGTGAAGAAGACTATTTTCCGCGACGAGTGCAGCGCAAACGCCGTGTAAACACGTATTGACTATTGACCTTTGACCTTGTCCTATAGACCCCCTTTTTTTTCTTTCTTTTCTTTTTCTCTTTATTCACCATTACACAATACGCGACAACGACGACTATATACATGTTTATATATATATAATATACAATAACAATAACCGCAACAACAATAACAAAAGATAATTCGTGTTGACGTACATATATATACGTATAAAAAGATCGTCGGTGAGCGCGCGCGCGCGCGCGTGCGGCCGGGCGTTTCGAGTTTATAGTTGGCGCGCGCAATTCGTTTTCGCGTAAGAAAAATTTCCGGTCCGCATATACGTATTATTTTTAATTTTTTCCCCCGACGAAATTCCGCGTTTTTCCCCGCCGCAGTCGGAAATTTCGAATCGCCCGTTCCGTCCACAACGTTACGCCCGGCGGTTTAGCGGTTGCTGGAGGGGGGAGTTGTATCGCGACGGCGGCGGCGGCGGCGGCCGAGACGACGGGCACACCACCGTCGCCCGCGTGCCGATAAAAATATGGTTCACCAGGCGGTGGCCGCCCAGCAGCCGTGACGTAACGGCACCGGATTGGTCGTAGAGGCGGCGCGACAATCGATACGTACATGCGCGCGCTGCGGCGACTGCACCCTCCACCGCCGCCGACGCCGTCACAGACGCCAGAACTGCCGCCGACCGTCGCGCGTCGCACCAGTCGAATTCGGCCGTCCGCGTAGTCGCACTACGGCATTCGTTTGTGTTTCACGTACGTCGTACGCGCGCGCGTATACACCGCAGTGTCCGTTTATTTTTGACGTTTTGTTTATTTTTGATTTTTTCCTTTTTTTTTTTTTTTTATCTCTTGTTTTCGCATTACGTGTGCCGCAAACCGTCGTCGTATACGCACAATTCCCCACCCCCCGCATTGTCGTTACAACAGTACGCGCGCGATAAATTATCGCGAATTCAATAATATTACTCGTACCGCCGCCGCGCGTGTCTCGTGGTGTATTTGCGTTGCGCGTCGTCCGCGTTCCCGACGTCGTTATTGCCGTGCGATCGTCGTTTGTGTGTTTTCGGTTCGTTTTTCTCGCACGGATGACGACATCGCCTTGACGTCGGTCGCTCGCACCGTGTAACGCCGTCACCGCAGATTCCTTCTCGTCGTCGTTGTACAACAAAAAAAAAAAAAAACAAAAACACCGAACCCGCGTCGGCCGTGCAGTGGCCGACCGCGAATTTCGTCCGTACACCGGTCCGAGCAATAATAAAATGCTAATGGACGCCGAAATCAAAAACTGTTCGGGCCTGTTGGCCGGCGGAGGCCATCACGCGTCCGCGCACATGAGCCACGCGTACGGCAACCTGAATCAGATGGGCATGTTGGCCGGGCTCGGGCCTGCCGGCGTGGTGATCGGAGGCGGTGGCGGTCAACAGTCGCTGTCTTCGCCACCGCCACCACCGCCGCCGACGTCGCAACAACAGCAACAGGCCGCGGCGCATCATCAACAACAGCAGCAGCAGCAACAGCAACAACACCACCTGCACCAACAGCACATGCAAGCGGCGCATCAACATCATCAGATCGGCGGGCACATTATCGGCGGAGGCGGGCAGCTTCAATTGCCGTCGCCCAACAACAACAACTCGTCGTCGGCCAATAAAAACCAGAACGCGGATCGCGTGAAACGGCCAATGAACGCGTTCATGGTTTGGTCCCGAGGACAGCGCCGGAAAATGGCCCAAGAGAACCCGAAAATGCACAACTCGGAGATCAGCAAACGGTTGGGCAGCGAGTGGAAGATGTTGACCGAAACGGAAAAACGTCCGTTCATCGACGAGGCTAAGAGACTGCGCGCGGTCCACATGAAAGAGCATCCGGATTACAAGTACCGGCCCAGGCGCAAGACCAAGACGTTAATGAAGAAGGAAAAGTATCCGTTGCCCGGAGGCGGCGGCGGCATCGGAGCAGGCGGCCCCGGCGCGGGCGGACCGCTGTCTTTGACCGGCGGCGGCAACGGCGGTTTGCAACAGTGCGACAACAATTCGGCCGTGACCGCTGGCCGGAACGCCGTTTCGCAAGCGTCCGCCGCGGTACAGCAGCAAATGGTGAACAACAGCCGCGAACTGTACCACCAGATGAACGGGTACATGCCCAACGGCGGGTTCGGCATGCACCACGACCCGAATCCGTACGCGCAACAGCCATCGTACGCGTCGCACATGGCCGCCGCGTCGCAGGCCGCCGGATACCGGTACGACATGCCGCAGATGAACAACACGGCCGCTTCCATGCACTATTTGAACGGCAGCTACAACTTGTACTCGGACATGAACCAGTACCAGCAAGGGCCGCCGTCCACGTCGCACAGCCCGGACAGCATCAAGTCCGAGCGGATCACTCCGCCCGTCCAGTCGGGCGGACATTCGCCCAGTCCAAGACTGTGCAGCCAGCAACAGCAGCAGCAGCAGCAGCAGCAACAACAACTCCACCACCAGCAGCAACAGCAGCAGCAACAGCTCGGTGGCGGCGATCTGTTACGCATGTACATGCCGCTCGAGTCCAGGCTGTCGGCCGCCGCCGCCGCAGCCGCAGCCGGCGTTCACAACCATCCGTACTTGTCCCACAACCACCAGCAGCAGCAGCAGCAACAGCAGAACCTCGTGCAACAGGCTCATCCGCACTCCATGTCACCCGACCTGGGCCACCTGGGACATCACATGCAGTGAACGTCCATCTCGCAGACAGCCTGCACTCGTCGTCGCACGCTACGTGTCATGTAAGCCATATGTAAAAAAAAAAAAAAACAAAAACAAAAACGAAACACTAAAAATCACAGGGAGGGGGTCGCAAAAATTTTCTCGTTTTTTTTTTTTTTTTTTTTTTAAACCCGTACCTACGAACGGTTAGAGTTTCACGAAAAAAATAATAAAAAAATTGTGTCTTTTTTTCCGTGTATTTTTTTAATTATTATTATTGATTAATATGATTTGTTTTTTCGCCTCCTCCAACACCCGAAACAAAAGTGTGCGTCGTCCGTGTATAACGTGAAAATTCTTTTCTTTTTTTTTTCAACACAGAAAACGACAACAAATAACTGTCCCGGTCCCAGTTCTTTTTGTTTTTTTTTTTTTTTTTAATTTCATTTTCTGTTTCTGTACGCGTTTTACGCATGAATTCCCGTAGGATAAGGTTTTATTATTTATTTATTTTTTCCGATATTGACCGCACACGAAAACAGCTCTTTTATGTATCTATACATTTGCTTTGTACATAAAAGTGCATCATTTTTTTGTCCTATTTATAAACGGAACCGACGAGAAATATTCAATTAATCATCCCGTCGGCCACGATATTTTTACTACCGCGACAAAAACAACAATTTACGGAGAAAACACACGTCGGAAACGCGCGCGCTCGCCGCAATAACCGTTTTATTCGCGCGCTAATAGTAAACGAGACACAAAAACGCGCGGGGCGGCCGTCACATCGGCGTTTTCTATTTATATAAAAAAAAAAAAATATACCACTACGAAAGTTTTCCCCGCGAGTTTCGGTGTCACCCGTTGCCCTCCCCACGAAAATCGTGCCATAAAATATTTTTAAAAAAAATTTACCCGTTCAATGTGTACGTAATATAAAAACGTATATACCAGCACCGCGAGTGTATATATATATATATTATAAGAAGAAGAAAAATAATCCCTCTCCAAATAAATCTTTTCCGTTTCGTGTACGCGTGTAAAATAATCCTTACATCGGTTTACGTTAAATACGTGTAAACGTTTCGATTTCTTTCCTCCCGGTCCTTAAATTATTCCACATAATGTGTCGTTTTATTATTATTATTATTAGTGTAAAAAAATAATAATAAATAATCCGACGCGCGTAATCCAGTGAAACAAAACTCGCCGTAGAAGGTGGAGGAGAAAAAACGACGATTAATAAAAACTGGTTATACGCGCCAGCCGGTGTGTGTGTATTCGATTATTTTTCACTTTTTCTCTCCCCAAAACGATGTCTCGTTAGCCGCGGGGCGTGGAAGTTTATGTTTTACATCGAAAAAAACCGCCTTAAAATCACACACACACACACGAGCGCCCGTTAAAAACGTTTTTTCGTTTTTTTTTTTTTCTTTCATTTTTTAACTCTCTGCTCCCGATTATTATTATTATTATTATTATTATTTTTATAATATTTCTCGGTGGTATTATGTTTTTCACTCCACACTTCGTTTGCCGCGGCCGCGCGCGCGTTTAAAAATATATTGAGAAAATTCCACGCCGACAGTCGCGCGCCCGGCGATTATTAGATTTCGCTTCGGCACTAATAACAAGACCCGGGGGTATGGTCGCTGTGATTCTGTTAATGAGATAATTGATTTTTTTTTTTTCCACTTCGCCGCCACCCGATTACGGGATATCTACAAAACACGTTTTGTATTAATAATAATAATAATAATAACACATTGAATACGCGATCCGAATTCCCGACGCACGCTCATTATTTATTCTATTATATAATAATTTAGATGATCGTTATTTGTTTTCTCCTCCGCTCACCGCCGGCGTCGTTTACGATTATTAATTTTTAGCCGTTTTCAAATAAAACGTATACTACGCCGTAGAACAAACAAAATACCCGCGGCCGGTATTAATTTTTTTTTTAAATAAATCGCGTATTTCGCGTTTTCTACGCGCTTACATGTGCCCGTCGCGTTTTTTATTTTGTTCTGCACAAAAACGTGCACGACGGTGATTGCTCTCACTCGTTGTTGTAATATGTGTCGAAAATAGTACGCGCGCGTAGAAAAACGTAATTTTTTTTTTATATATATATATGTATGTATTCATACTTTTGTTTTTAAAATTCTTTACTACGCGTCCGTACGTGTGTGTGTGTGTGTATACGACTTTTTTTCTTTTATTTTCTATTCGCCGTTCAACAGCAGCGAAATCCGCTGTAATGACGCCCCGCGTTCATGCGAGCGCGCGACGTTTTCCAAAGTGAAAATCATCAAACACGTGTGGGGCCTATAACACGACTTATTTAAGGCGCGCAAAAACATTTTTGTTTTTTGTTTTTTTTTTTGTCGTTCCTTCGATTTTTCGTCAAATTTTTCACGTACGTGACACGCGTATTTATTATTATTCTTATAAAAAGAATAACGTTCGTCGCGTTGTGTGTTTTTTTTATTATTATTTTATTTTCGTCGGAAAGATTACCAATTTATATACGGATTGCAGTATGTTTCGGTTCATACTGCCGTTTAGCATATGTTTTTATAACGAAAACAAAAACAAAAAAAAAAAACGTATATGCTAAAATTTAAGAAAAAAAATAATATTGTTTTCTCTTTGGCTGTGAATCGTATAACTTTCCTCCCGTTCCGATATCCTACAACCGCGGTCCTTATGATATTATTATCCTGGAAAATAAATATACAGAAACGACTATAATATTATGTGTTGTGAATATAATACAGCGTATGTAATATGTGTTTTATTATTATTTTTTTTTTTATATATATATAATATATATATATACGTTTAATATCTCTATACACGGACGTATTTACGATCGTATTTTATGTAGTGAATTCCGTTTTACATAGTGATTGTTTTTTTCTTGCCATTTACTACGACTCGAGTTGTTTTTGTGCCATCATCGTTTCCCAATTATATATATATATGACATATTTATGTGTATGTTATATAAATTACAAAACAAAAACAAAAATCGAATAAAATAAACAATAATTTTGTATAAAATTAAAAAGGAAAAAAAACTTTATGTGTGTATGTGTTGTATGTAAATATTGTTGTGTCGTGATTAAGTGACGACGATGATAATGATGATGATGATGATGATGATTATTATTGATATTGATATTATTATTTAATTATTATTATTATTGATATTGATATTATTATTTAATTATTAAATATAGGGTATATATTTTTAAGGAACAATTTATTATTATATATATATATATACAAATTAAACAACTATAAAGAAATTTAAATCGTCTTTCTGGAAAAAAACAAAAATTAAAATTCATTACCGTTCGAGGTTTTTTTTTTTTAAATATAAAAATGTCGGACCTCATAATAATAAAAATAATAATAATACAGTCACCACACCCCCTACCCCGAACAACACAATTCGCGGTAATTATTATATTATATTTTTGTTGTACGACAACACTTATATTAAATATATGTGTGTGTGTGTATCGATATTATTATAGAACTGCCGCGTGCCAATACAATTTATTGTTTTTCATGTAGACCAATGAGTCGATTATTATAATTTGTATATCCGACAACACGTGCGGATGCTGCACAACAGCAGGGCGACGGCGGCGGCCGTGCTATGATAATATTATTGTATTATTATTATTATTTTTTCTGTAATGTTTTCGAGGCTTACAGCTCAAAATCAATAAATAATATTAATTATATATATATATAAATTAAATTGATTATAATGCTCGTATTTTTTTTTTATCCAATTAACAAACACTAAACAAATTTGTAACTAGTAATGTGTAAGCCCGAAACAAATTTTTCTCGAAAATTTTTTCATTTTTATTATTATTAATTATTTTTATTATTATAAATATATTATTATTATAATTATTCTTTTTATTTTCATTATTATTACGAATATTATTATTATTGCGATTATTATTTTTACGTCTTGTAAATAATTTGTGATGAAAAAAAAATTGTTTTTTTTCTCCAAAAAAAAAAAAACAAAAAAGAAACAAAAAGGAAAAAAAATAAATAAATATGTACATAAAAATGTAATAATAATAATGATAATAATAATTAAAAGAAGAAAAAAACAAAGTTGTACTTGTTCTGTTGTCACTAGACTTATAATGACTTTCTGTACCAAGTCTGATATAGTGTTTGGTCTGTATTATTTATATTAGTAATATATATATATTGATAATGTATTATTGACGTGCGAGAGTTGTTTTTTTTTTCTTATTTTGTTTCACTTCTTTTTTTCTACGTATAATATTTATACTCCTCTCCGCCCAAGTCTCGGTCTTTTGTGTTTTAATCGTTGCCGATTTGACTGCTGCAGCGTTATTATTTGTACAACACAGTTTCAACAGTGTATATATATATAATATATATATATATATATATATATAATACAGTATAATTATTACTCGTTATGTATAAAAAATATTATTGTTATTAAACACCGAGGCGCTGGACGCCTTTGAACGACCGTAAAAATCGTAGCGAAATTGCCTGGAAAATTGTATGGTTTTTTGGTCCGAAATTATGTGTGTTTTTGTTTTGTTTTGTTTTTTTTTTTTTTTTTGTTTGATGTAATAATTTTCACGCGTATTTGGTATTTTCGTGCGATTGTCGCGTGTTAATTGTCACCAGCTCTAATACGCGTACTTACTGCTGGTATATGTGCGTGTTTCTTTTTTTTATACACTGCGCAAAAACTACAAAACACACATGTAGTCAATAAATAATAATAAAAAATTCTTTACCAAACGAGTGTTACACACACACAACGAATGGATTTTGTGGGCAGTTTTCGTACAATAAGAGTGTATGAAAGACAATCGGAAACGTGTTATCGAGAAAAAAAAATTATAATACGCGATATTAACGGCTAATATAAACCGTCTCGTGGTGTTTCGGAGAGAGAGAGAGAAAGAGAGAGAAATAAAAGACGAATATGCGTTATTGTGATATTTTCATAAAGTTTAGTTATTATTGAATTACCATATTCAAAGCCGTAATTATACTATGTATAAAAAAGAGAAGAAATTTATGCGCGCCTTTAATAGCGACACCGTTCCCCCGGGGAAAAAAGTACACGATTGATTTTATTGGAAATCGCTGACAATAATATTATTTATACTCTAATGCCTATTAGTTCTACGCGTATTGAGTGTATACGGTGTTTAACAAAAAAGTAATAATAATAATAATAATAATAATAACCTTACTGGGTAAATGGTAAATTTATTTTGGAAAACGCTTATGATATTATGTGTATTATGCGCGCGCACGTACCTATTATTAGTTTATAAAATTATACGGTAAATCGAACGAGAAATATTGTGTTTGCCTTGCGCATTTCGAAACGGCGAGAAAATAATATTTTTACATAACCGCGACGACGGCGCGCAATGTTTTCTCCGCGCTCGATTTTTGTTTTCTTTTTTAATACCATACACACACCCGTCAAAATGTTTATCGCCGTTTCAACGAGAGATTTCGTCTATGAAACGTATACAATTATATATATATAATATATATATACGTACGCACGAAGAAAAACTATGGTTCCACTATATAATATGTAATATGGGTTTATACGTTGTTATTGATTTTTTATAATACTATTATTTACAAAAAACGACAAAAATATAGCGGGTTTATATCTTATTATTACGTATACAGACGATTGTTTTCCAAACACTCGGTTCGCCCGCGGCGTCTGGCGCAAATCTCGCGCAAATTTTTTTGTATACAATTCAAAAAAAAAAAAACCAAATGACAGCCGCTCGGGAAATCGTCGTCGTCGGTTTCGCGCGAATTATAATATCGTCGTGGTGTGCCACGCGACGCGTACTGTATAGAAGAATAGTGAAATATTTACGTGTTTATACGTATATTGTGTACTATAGTGCACTCGCACGCAGCTATCGTATCCGGGTGAAAACTTATTTTCGCGGACAAATAAATATATTTTTATATTATATATATATATATAATATAAAAAAATAATGATCGCGTCGTTTAATACTGCATACCGCGGTGAACGACGAGAAGGAAAACACAATGTGTATTAAAACACGCGTATACATGCCGGTAAAAAAAAAATAACCCCCCTTCTCACGATTTATGTAATATTTTATAAAATATTGTCGATTGACGACGACGTTTTTGTTTGCTCGGCCGCGATGAGGAAAAAAACGGCGACGCGTCCGAAAAAAAAGAAATACGATTCGAATTTATTTATTTTTTTTTTAATTTCTATTACAACCTTGGCGACCGCGCGCCCGTTCTGAATTTTCATACCCGTCCTTGCGCGGATTTTCACACGCGACCAATGTTATTATTATTATTATTAATCTTTGCCGTGTACCACCGATTTACCGGTACGAGAATGCGTTATCGTAAAACATTTTCGGAATACAGCTAGTTCGGACTCCACGCGGAGGAGAGACAGAGAGAGAGAGAGAGAGACTTACAAAAAAAAAAATAATAATAATAATAATAATAAACTCGTGAAACAATATTTGCGCGGCGGATAAACGAAAATCTCCCGCGCGTCGTTTTTTTTTTTTAACAATTTTTTATTATTATTATTTTCGTTACTCTCGTCCGACGTCGGTTTGACGGTACCGTTAACCAATAGCCGAGCCCGTGGACGCCTCCCGTCGGAATGCGCGCGCGCGCGACCGACTACACTGGAAATTAGCAACGCCTCTTCTATACAACGCGGGCGCGGGTTGCGCAGGGCGCCTTTCCTACATAATATACACGTCGTCGTAAGCGCGCGCACACCCGCTCGCGTCGTTCGCCATAAAAAAAAAAAAAGAAAAGAAAAAATAGAAACGACGACGGGGTTATAAAACATTATTATACGCATATCGTAGTAATATTCTCGCGTTTTTTTTTTTTTTTGTTTATTCCGTCGTATCGAAATGTCGATATAAATGTTTGAGATATACATATTATTAAATGATTATTGAGAATATCCGTCGAAAACCGTGAAACGTATCAAACTGAATGTCTAACCTCGGATAATTTTCTACAGCGTCCGCCGCGAATGCGCGAAATCGCGGTTTTAACCTGCCGCCGTCGCCGATATATAAAAATTCGCGTCTTTCCGTTTTCTGTCCTCAGGATTGTGGTGATGATGTGTAATAACAATAATAAACGGAGATTACAGGCGTTTTATCTATAGACGAAAATGAAAAAAAAAAAGATTCATTATTATATACCGCGGGGGTCGGGGGATATTATGTAGATACAATAGATTGCGTAATCGTAAATTTTTTTTTTTTTTTGTTAATTAAATTGAATTAAAAATTAAAAAAAAAAAAAAAATAAGTAAATACGCGTTATAATTAACGCTGCGTTATTATTTTCTCGATATGCTACTATGAATGAGACCGCAAATGCGCTATATTAAGCGTTATTTAAAAATTCCTCGAATGCATAACGCGTGTAGATCGGGAAAGACTGAATAAGACGAAAAAAAAGAAAACGACCGTTTTTCCCTTTTCTATTATACGCGCAACGATTGTCGCAGCAAAACTACAACATTATATTCAATATTTTAATAACGCGTTTCATATAGAAATAATATAATATAATTATAATGTATAAAACGACGAAACGACGCGATTATTATTATTATTGTCATTGTCATTAATGCGTTTATAAATTCGATTGTATACACCACCGTTTGATGACCGCGTTCAAAAAGCACTGCAGACAACCGCGGGTAAAAAGTTGCAGTTTCGTTTTCTATATACACACACGCACAAAAACATTTCCAAAAATTTCAAAACGCATTGTCGAATTATTATTATTATTTATACGTCTTTTATACGTTATTTTCCTCCGTTCAAAAAGAAAAACCAACGAGTAAATATAAATTCAGTGGCTTTTCCAGCTCGAAATATTTGGGTAAGCCCGAATTATTATAATATAATATTATATATACAATAACTAAACTATATATCTGCGATATATTTTATTAAATTCATTTTTACGTGCGATTAGTAGTTCAAATGAAAATCGAGCGGGTCCGAGTCAGCCTACCGCCTGTGTATAAACACGTCACTACAGTATTTATATATATATATTGTTTGCGGTGTATAAACGTATAGAAACTTATATTATTCCGCATCGCGCGTTATTCTATAATACACGTGTAATAATTCGTGTTGTACCAATGGGTTTAATTCGTTTTCCTACGATAAATACGTTTGTTTGAAAAAGAGAAGAAAAAAAAACGATTTGTGCGATCCGCGCGCACGCATCATAATATGATTCTGCGGCGGCGGCTTCCGTGCATTATTATTTTAACGTGCGCGCGTCGCGTCCGTTAACGAATTTTTCCCGTCCCGTCCGACCGCGAGACGGCGGCGGGTTAGGAAGAAAATAAAAAAAAATAGAAATTTACGTGGTTCGCCCGCCGCGAGCCTGCACGACCAAAGCGCTGCGCGCTGTAGTCTCCGCCGTCCCGCTCGCCGGAGGGGGGAGGCGGACAGGAGTCTGCTGTAAACAGTCGTCGCCGCGGCGTTCACCCCAATAAAAACGTATAGAAAAAAAAAAAAACTAGTTTCGTCCCCTTTTTATTTCCCGCTTCCCCCCCCCTCACACGCCGCTAAACAGCTCCGCCGTGAACGGGTTTCTTTTTCGAAATAATATATTATTCCGTATATACAAACGATCGTTATTTTATATATAAATTACCCCTCGGTGGCGGCACCGCGTCTACCTTTATGTATTTCCCTTTACACGCCCCGCGCGTTCCGCGTACGCACGCGGCGCGTAACGGCCCTTCTGCGGCGCGGGAACCTCTCGCGCTCGCGCTGAAATCGGTATAAAAATCATATTTTCTCGGTATCTCTCTCTCTCTCTCTCTATCTGCCTACAGAAATAATAATAATACATAACGGCCGATCTGAACGACAGAGAAATAAAAAGAAACTAATAACGCGCGCGCGGCGTGTGTCGTCGCCGCACGGCGCTCGATTCTAAAACGCACATTTCCCGCAGTTAACTAATACCGGGGATTCGCACGTTTACATGATATGGTCGCAGAACTCGTCGTATCGAAAACGTCTCGCGTCTCGCGGCAGTTTTGAAGAGAAAAAAAATCCATCTTCTTCGTATATTATGCCCAGCAAAACTCCACAGTTCAACGGTTTAATCGTAAAAAAAAAAAAAAAAAAACATAAATAAATAAATGTTTCGGCGAATCTCGCGCTCGAAGTTTACGCAAAATAGTAGGAACTGAAAACGAATATATTTTTATATTATTATTATTATTACTAATTTTAACGCGCGTTCTTTTCGAAATCGGTATCCAAAAAACCAGCTATGCGTATGGCAAACGCGTGGTTAAAACAAAATTGAACGCCCTCGTGTCTTATTGTATTGGACACGCATGTCTCTGAACAGAACAAGAACTATTTGATCGGTATATATAAATACATATATGTGTGCAGCGAAAAAGCATCTGAAAAACAATTCGCGAACAAGAAGAAACACAAAGAATTTCAGTCGAAAAAAAGGCGGTTTATTCTTTTCCAAAAAAAATAAATAAATATTACGTACGCTCCTCTACTGTTCCGAACGTAAATAATACAAGTACGAAATGCGCGCGTTTTCTACATAGGGAGAAACGCGTAAATCCGAATTGTGCGGACTTTATGTGAAAAAATATCTATTGTAATTTATCGCGTCAACATTTTAAAGCAATGGGGATTTATTACACTTCTTCTCATAACTATTATTTGTGGGACAGCCTGTATACGCATAAATGTCTGAACACGCGGTAACAGTGTTATACCGCGTTTATTTCTATTGTATCCAACGCGATGTTTATTCCGAAAATCTAATTTCACGAATTTTTTAGAGATTATTCTAACGAGAAAAAAAGAAGAAATTTATAAATTCGCGATTGAAGAGTAGTACACTCATTGGAATAAAGTCCTGCAGCTAGTGTCGTCTGTCACACGACGTTTCGAACAACACTAATTATTTATTATTATAAATTGTGTGATATATTCTCGACTACCGCCACCCGGCGCCGCTTCGAGAACAACGCAATGTCTGCAGTAAATTTCGCGCGTTAAATTTTTATATATATATATGTATATTATATTGTATTTTTTTTTCTAGCTCTCCAAACAAATTATACAAATTATATACCCGTTCGTAGACGTTTAAATGTTCATTATCGCACGCGATAACCTAGAAAACCGAACGTTTAAAATTACTCGCGCGATACGTGTAACTAAAAATAATAATTAGCCGTGCAGGTGCTGCGGCGGTTGTACAGACGTATTGACGCGAGGGGGGTATTTTTTTTTCAAATTGAAGCGTTCGATGAACGTTTTTATTTTTATTTTTACAATTATATTTCATTCCGTGCGTATACCGATACTCGTATACGAGTCATGTAAGCTATACGTGAACGCAAAAAAAAAAAAAACAAAACAAAAAATGAACCGAAAACGACGTACAAACACGTTTTGTTTTTTCAAAACCGAAAATAAAAAATTAAAATGGACACGACGTCAAAAAAAAAAAAAAACAACGGGCCTTGTCCCTGTTCCGCGGTCCACACAATACATTTGCGTATTTCATAATTGATCGACGATTATACTACAACAAGCGCGCGTGTATATCGTACGCTTTTTTTGTCTGTTTTTTTCCCCTCTCTCGTACGGGGAGAAAAAAATTCACGCGCCGTTCTACACAATATATGTTCTATACATATATATATAATATTCCAGAAATCGAACATTTATCCTCCCCGTCGCCGTTCGTACCGGTGCGAAAACACGAAACGGTAAATCATAATTATATATATATATATATGTAGGCGTTAATATAATATATTATAGTCGGGCGGATGTGTATGTGGCACTGTCAATTGAACACGACGATTAATGGGATACAACGCGTACATATATATATATATATATACCTTAACCAAAGCTGAGGTGTATTATATAAAATATATTCGTAAATTTCAAAACGCGATATTGAGAGAAATCGCTCGTCGGCAATAATTTGCGTTGTTCAGTTGAAAGCAGAGCACTATAATGTTATAGTTTGCGCACACGCCTCTTCCGAATCAGCCGTACATATTACATAGCCATGCGATTAAAATATGTAATAATAATAATAAATGTTTATGTGAAATCACACGTAAATATTGTGTTGATGGACGTATGAAACGTTACGCGCGTATCCGATGTTCCGCATCTGAATATTCTTCTTTTTCCTTTCTAACGACGTGCAGAATCAAAATTATATACACGTTTATGTACTCGTCGTAATACATATATAAAGATAGTAATATATTATATATGTGACTCCTACAAATGGAAAACCGATTTTATTTAACCTAATCGTTTTTAACTTACAGTGTTGTAGTAACGCCGGTTACGCGTTTTAGTGTCTGTGCAGTATACTATGATCGCATATACTTTGGACAAATATACCATATACTCGCGGTTACAGTATACAGTTATACTATATACACACGTTATTATTACTTCAACAACGTTATAATGGATACAGTAAAACAAAAAAACAAAAATAAATATTTGTTTTCATTAGGGGTTTCGTCTTAAAAATGTATATAAATCACATATAAAATATAAAATTATAGAAATTTACTACAGCATTGCAGGTTACGTTAATGAAAATATCGTATGAAAACGTGATAATATATCAATGCTCCAGTTGTGCAGAGAGAGAGAGAGAGTTGCGTTGCACAGAAGAACGCGGATCTCCACTAATATTTTATAGTATTCCGAGAGCACTCTTACCAATAATAATAATAATATTTTTTTTTTTTAATATATTTATATATATTAAGAGACATTAATAAATATAACGACGATTTTTGAAGAAAAAAATAACAAATAACTTTTTATTTGGTATCCGATATGTTTGTTACATTAAATAGGTATTTAAAAATTACTATATATAAACGACTATTTGTTTAGTTATAACTATTTCTATGAACACTGCACGCGCATCATTTATTCAAAGAGTCACAACAAAAATCTCTCGTCATACGTTTTAGAGTTACTTGGAGAGTGTGCGAATAGGTACTCTGTATAATTATACAAATGTAACTCTGATACATATAACTGATAACTCGCAGTCCTGCGGGTAGGTAAAGGTAGTCCTGTACACAGGACTCTGCAATCAAGTTCAAAAGTAAAAAAAGAAAGAAAGAAAAATCGCCAGAAAAATTTCGTCCAGACTATACGCGCCTACAAGAACAAATGAGAGTATATTGGTTGTTACAATACTGTGGCAGTCTGCAAGTAAGTCTCCAGGTAAGTTTTAATATTATTATTATTATACGCAAAAACGATATTTTTCTATTCATAACGCATCGAAAGTATTTACTCGCTAAAATGAATTTATTCTAGTATATACGAGAATATTATATACGAAACGCGTGTATAAAAAAATGATGGGGTTAACACTGCAGTGGCGTAGTTGGAACATTTTTCGTCCGGAGCCAAAACTAATTCATATAGTTTCCATGTAAAAAAATATTCGACGAAAATTGTTATACTCCTCGCAGTTTTTTGAAATAAAAAAAAAAAATTATAATAACGAAGAACAATTTGACTTAGTGTCGCGGACGACTTTTTTCGCTGTACGCATTTCTTCAATAGGACGGGAAGCTAACTACAGGACACTTTATTCGAAAGCGTTGAAGATTTTACTCTAACTACGTATATCTGCGAAAGGTCATTCGGCAAATTTAATTCGATTAAATCTTTCACGAGATCAAAGCCTATAGCCTATAACTAGGCTTTCAAGTCTATTGCGATTCTCTCGATAGAAATCGTTACAGCAACTTTGGATGTTATAAACGAATTCGCCGTGATGAAAACTAGAAAAGACGGAAGTTCTAATATTTTTCACATAAATTTCGTGCCGAGAATATAACGCATTGTCAAATTGGAGCGTGTAAAATTTAAACTAAAACTCGATTTTAATATCGAATACCAAAATTATCATAACCGAATCTGCGTAAAGAGCAAAGATCGTTTTGCCGTCCCCAGCGTGTGTATCCGAGAGACATTTTGCATTTTGGGGGAATATTACTACTTAATGCCAGGTGGATTTGGCTTTGTGTAAATAATATATACAAAAGCGCGTGTTGCGACGGAAGACCGAATAGACTGCAGCAATAATATCGCATAAACACCCCTCGTTTGCAAGGGGGATGCTGACGTCTCGGGAAATCCTGCCGGAAAAACTTCTCGGTCCAGGAGGAGGGAAGAGATTTAATTTTTATTCGGTTTTGTTTTCGGTGAACAACACGCCACACGCGCCCGTTATATAGGTACGTCCCGTATATACGAGTATATATTATACGAGCAAAACGCGTATATATATATATATATGTTCAGGGCTACGGGATTTATACACATATTTGTATACGTTTTTTTTTCTTTTTTCGGAACCCTCGAACACGAATTTTGTTTAATGACGCGTTAAAAAAAAAAAGAAAAAAAGTGTTCGTGCGGCCCCTTCGAAACGAATGGTTAAATTTATATATATATATATAAAAAAATATATTCGACCGTGTTTCCAGTATAAAACGTGTAACTCAAAAAAAAAAAAAAAGAGATGTACGTTTTATACGGTATATCTCGATATTTGGAAGTATTTAAGTAAGTATTTAACTACAGCTGCAACGCACTACACGCTTATTTTTATATTATTATAACATTATAAATCAAAATTATTCCTTATGCTCTGTATTATAATAATAATAATAATAATAATAATATGATTCTACGTGATCAGTACTCGGTTATGAATTCCACTTGTTCCATTAATTCACGATAGTGTATACATGAATATACAGTTATTTCGGCTAATTTTAAAATAACATTCGTTCGGTTTTGTAATTCGTTTTTTATCTTATAATATTATATAGTGTTTAAATTTACGATTTGATATCGTATACAGTAGTAACTACATATAGTTATTTATTTTCGTATAATTATTATAATTTCCGATATCGAGACAATATAGAGGTCACGAACATATTATTAAAATAATAATAATAATAATAATAATAATAATAATAATAATAATAATAATAATAATAATAATAATAAAAATACGCGTATTACGTTTTCAATGGAAACAATAGTAAATAATTATTATAAAACAAATTGATAATAAATTTTACGGTAAAACAACAATGTAAAGTGTAACAAGTGGCAAACTGAAATAATTAAGGAAACATTTGATATTTAATACATAAATTCGTGGAGATAATTATTTATATGGGTTTCTTTTACCGAATTCCGCTATATCTCGCACTAATTAATAATTATATTTATTGGTTTTTAGCGTATTGCGCTTGTTGATAATTATACGAATCATTCGATTGAATAAATTTAACGAAAATCTGTTTTGCGATTCATTTGTTTCTATAACGGATTATCCAAATTTTTATTGCATATGCGTATATTTTAAGCGTACTTTATATATTGCAAATTTCGACGTATATTTTATACCGTTTTATAAATATGTACGATTATTTGACTTTAACGAAAAAATAATATGAAAATAATTTGCACCTCCGAAAGCGAGAGAGACAATTAGAGAGTTCACGCGAACAAATTAAATTATAACTTTACGTTTATAATAATTTAAGATATATAAACCTTAAATCATTATAATTATAAACCCTTAATTATTATAATAATTATGTAATATCATACACACATTACATGTGATTAGGAGAGTATGCGGAAGAGAGGATTTCCGATTATGACTCTTTGTTAATTATTATAATCATTTTGACTTTTTAGTTGTATAAAATAAACGTCGAGACATAATTTCGTTAAATTATTTTTATATTACTAATATATTATTTTACGTTTTTTTTTCTTTTAAATTAGCTCACCACCAATAAGAGAGAAATCTCGTGTGATTAAAAAAAAATTTTTTTTTTTTGAAATTTTGAAGGATTCGGCCGTCCCTGTATAGCCTCGTCCTTATATTTTGTGTTTGTGGGTTTTAGACCCCCGTGGTTTTATATAGATAATAAAATGTTTGACCTACTCTAAATTATAAATCATTGTCGTCCACTGCAGGCTGGCTCAACTGGGTTAAAAATTCTGGCGCCGTTACTATATAATATATAGTCTAAACGTTTTATAGAGAGGTTACGCATAGCTCGTATATTGTGCTTATCATTTTGGCGCCAGACATCGCACTGTATAGGTTCAATATGTATACATGTCATGTGTTGTATAGACGTATATTCATTTGATTTAAACACGCACAAAATTTCGAATATTTTTACCCGTCCTGGCCATATTTCAATCACATAATATATGTAGTATTATATAACGTTGCCAAAGAATTCCTTTTACATTTTTTCTTTTTTTACAAAAAAAAATAAAAATATCATCACGTTTATATTCTTAAATTCCTCCGGATATATAATAATACTACTACTACTACTACTACTACTACTCTAATAATAATAATAATAATAATAATAATAATAATAATAATAATAATAATAATAATAATAATAATAACAATAATAATAATAATAATAACAATAATAATAATAATAATAATAATAATAATAATAATAATAATAATAATAATAATAATAATAATAATATTAATAATAATAATAATAATAATAATAATAATAATAATAATAATAATAATAATAATAATAATAATAATAATAATAATAATAATAATAATAATAATAATAATAATAATAATAATAATAATAATAATAATAATAATAATAATAATAATAATAATAATAATAATAATAATAATAATAATAATAATAATAATAATAATAATAATAATAATAATAATAATAATAATAATAATAATAATAATAATAATAATAATAATAATAATAATAATAATAATAATAATAATAATAATAATAATAATAATAATAATAATAATAATAATAATAATAATAATAATAATAATAATAATAATAATAATAATAATAATAATAATAATAATAATAATAATAATAATAATAATAATAATAATAATAATAATAATAATAATAATAATAATAATAATAATAATAATAATAATAATAATAATAATAATAATAATAATAATAATAATAATAATAATAATAATAATAATAATAATAATAATAATAATAATAATAATAATAATAATAATAATAATAATAATAATAATAATAATAATAATAATAATAATAATAATAATAATAATAATAATAATAATAATAATAATAATAATAATAATAATAATAATAATAATAATAATAATAATAATAATAACAATAATAATAATAATAATAACAATAATAATAATAATAATAACAATAATGTAATTTTGAACAAAACACGGGACCGTCAAAACCGACATATGTTTTTTACGTGAACGGTGTACGAGTTATTATAATACGTATACGTTGAATTTCTTATTTTTTAAATATAATAATTAAATTTATATATATATATATATACCTAATAATTAATAATTTAAAACAATATTTTATAATTTAATATAATATTGTATTCGTCTCAATATTATTGTTCAGTTTATTTCGTCAAATTTACCAATAATAATTTCTGTGTTGCCAATTCCTTGTTGATTATTGTTTTTCAATACCCTTTACGATCGACAGAGAGTGTTGAAGCGTTTTTGAACCATTGAAGTTCTCAGCCACGCTTCTATACGCCTCGTATTGACAGAAGAAAAACTATATTACGCGCACGAGTGGCTGAACCCGATCGATAGTATTTATCACCGTTTGTAAAAGTTCGTGTAAATATGGTTTTGGACACGCATCATATTCAATTATAATATCTTCTAAATTAAAGTCTTCTTTTCTTTTCCCCCCTCCCCTCCCCCACCGCCACAAATACGTATTATATCGATTGTTTCGATGTACGCGCGAATCGTGTGACGAGTTATTGCCATCGCGAATCGTGACAATAAGTGGCTCTTGTTAGCTCACTTAGCGTAATGTTAGTATTAATTATTTATATGGTACTGATATTCCGGTACGGACAACGGTTGTAATGATATTATTTCTACGAGCTAAATCTATTTTGTAGATACATTTTAACGATTTCCCATTATAAAATAATTCATCGTCAATAGATTCAATGGAAAACAAAAAAAAATAAATAAATAAAATAACAATCCGTGTCGCGAAAATTCGTAATACGCTATAAATTTTTAAAAATTTATCACAAAACGATTTTTAGGATAAGAGGGGGGGAGGGGAGAGAGGCCGAGTTATTAAGATGTCTGGGAGGCTCACCCTATCGGCCCCCTCCCCCCAATTTCCACTTATAACGGCCCCTCGTGTGCGTACAAGCGCAAAATGTAAATTTCGCTCGCGGAAAACAAACAGTTTATAATATATATTAGATACGCACCGTTCGCGCGCTGTGTAATGGGCCGCCAAGAAAACTTATCCTCATCCCTCCTTCGGGCCCCCCCCCCGCAACCACCCGTTGAATGCGAGACCGTTCCCGCGATTTAATTCTTCGCGCGCGTGTTTGACGTGCAACCGTCGTCGAATCGTATATATTATGCGCATATTATACTATAAAACGCTCGCTTATAGCGCGTATATTATGTGTACAGAACGATTTTGGACCCCTAGGCCCGTCGTGCGGTGGGTGTAAGTCGTATAACCAAACAATCTCCGAGGGCCGGGGGAAATTGATTTTCGTCTCCCCTGAGACCAGCAGCAGCAGCAGTAGCAACAGTAGCGGCGACGGGCGAACGCGTTAAAAATGAACATATTGTTGTTTCATGCGCGTTTAATCATCGGTTACGCGCGGTAAATATACTTATGTACACACACACACACACATATGTATACGGAAAATATGCACTAAACGCGCTTATGTGTATTATTTATGCGCGCGTGTATCGCCTACGACGAGCCCGCCGCCGCCGCCGCCGCCGACGGGGAATTATTAAAAATATAATCGAATAAACGTACACGTAGGAGTCGCCGCCACCAGCTCGCAGAGATTCCCCGAAGAACCGCGTTCACAGCGTAATGTTATAACGCGCTGATATGCGTTCACGGGCCGAATACACCAGTGGCGTAGACAAGGAGAGGGCGCGAGGAGTTACCACCACCACCACCACCACCACAGGAAAAAAAAATTGTGTTCTTGTTATTATTATATTATAAAATTGTTGAAATCTGATTTTTTAGTCGATTAGTAATATAATAGCGAATTTCAGCGCATTTTTTTCTATAACATATTACCGTATGTTAATTATTATTATTATTATTATTATTATTATAGAAAGTTATAATATATTGTACGCTATATATAATATGTGAATACGTACCGGAGAATATAATTAACATTAGTTGTTAAGAAATATTGGATAATTTTTTGTTTTTACACGATTTGGGAAAAATCTGTACGCCGACGAGAAAATTCGAAATAGTAAATTAAACGCCGAGTCGCGGCGAGTGTTTCTCGAAAAATCTACTCTTCGTAAAAAAAAATCCGTATACAATAATTGGATTAATGTGACAAAAAAAAAAAAAAAAAAAAATGTTTAGATGTATTATTCATAGGTGTACGCACGAGTGGGACTTAATATACGAGCCACATACGAGACTTTTTTGTCACAGAAAATCAGAAATCCTTTTATCGATTTTACCATAAAAATTGTCGTCACCGGGGCGTGTATGAACGGTTAAACTATCAGTTACTGGTATAAATTGTTGACTTGTATAAACGTATGTACGAATATGTGTGTGTACATATATTTAGTTATATATTTTACCCACCTTATTTGTTTAACGTTTTCTTCTTTCCCGCTACAGACCGAATATCCGTTATTCTCTTTAGGTATACGACGCCATCACTGTGCACCTTCAAATCGATTTTCACGAAGTGACCGCGGAAATTCGAATAGGTAAGTTCGATTTTTATTATTTTTAATACATATTATTGGTATATACGAACAAAAAAAAACAGAGGAAATTATACCATTAATTCCAAGGGAACATATTTTCGAGTTTACGTGTATATATAAGTAGTGGTACATTGCAGCAGGGCTTTCACACTTCGCGCCTGTAAATGTTGAAAAAATTCAGTAAATTATCGTATATATATATACGACTTGAATTTATATTTTTGAAGGTTTCATTATTCCTATATGAAATTCTAAACCTATATATTATACATTCTTAGATACGGTTAGCTATATTTCCAGATAGGGTATAAAATTAGGCATTACCACGACACATTTAACATAGTAATACGAAGTGTAAAACGTCGTGTTACAAGTAGAAAAATTAAAAATGTGATATAGAATTGATCATATTATTCAAAGGTCGAATTTTCATTTATAAATAATTCCTGCAAAATAATTTGTCGGTCAGAAAAAATAATCATTTTCTCTTATAAATATTTGATAATATACTAACGTTTATTTCATCCGGACTCGTTGAATTCAATATCACTGTATTACACGCGTTTACAAATGGGTTTTTCTTTTTTCTAATATTATGTCTTTAACAAATTTAATCAGAAAACGTGAATGGTGGAACTTAAAGTGTGCCGTGCGCACTGCAATAAGTCAAAACGAACTTTCTAGTCTCAGATTTCAGAATTTATTTCACATATTGTTCGTCTACAAGCGTATGGTTACTGATTTGATCGTAAAAGTCCGTATAAAAAAAAAATAATAAAAATATTATTTATCAAATTTGTTAATTATAACAATTAAATTATTGTAATAATAACAAATAACCGTACATATATTATATTATTACGGAAATTATGGCCCGCAAAATTTAAAATTAGACGAATCTCTACGACGTAATTAAGTGTTTTCATTCAACGTGAACATTCTATACATATATTATTATGTTAATGGTGTATAAACGCGGTGTAATGAGTACAATATTAAATAATGCGTATCAATTTATAATTTGGCTAGTTAAAATGTTAAAACGAAAACAAAACCGTCGCAATATTTATATTTTTATAAAAACGTATATATTTCGTATTTCGAATACATGTATACATTTTTTTTATTTTTAAAAAAAAAATAAAAGAAGACGTGTATTATAAATATACAAACAGTACACTAATCAGCCGTTTCATACGGCCACCCGTCTATTACGCATTTAATTATTAAATACAATATTAAAAAAAAAAATGCTTATAATTATTTAATCCGTACCGTTTGTATAGATTGTTTTTCAAATAAAATTTAAGTGCATTAAAAAAAAAGGTAGTTCGGATGTCGCTTAAGCGAATTATTTAGTTACATATTTTGAATATTGACTATAAATTTGAAAGCAATGGTGATAAATCAATTGATTTAGGATCGTTAAGAATTTTTGAATACAGTAGAAGTAACGTTTACGATCTATTTTATACTTTTCAGTCATTTAAACCAAAAATTACACATTTTATGACTTAAATAGCTCAATGTCTAATAATAATTATTATAAATAGCCCGAAATTAGAAGAAATGTTTTGGACGTAATTTTTTAACGCATATACGTATATATATATTGCAAAGATTCGGTGTACATTTCAAGATGACTCGATACAAGACCATTATTTTGGTAGTTCTTTTTTTGCGCTGCGTTTTGAAAAAATATTGAGAAAATAGTTTTTGTTCCGATTTTTGGATTGTTTTGAATTACAAATAAGAAAACTGCGTATACGAGTATACTAAAAAATCGAAAAACGTTTCAAATAAACTACCAACTCAATATATATATATATAAATACGCGATTTGTTACCAGAACGCGTAACGCATGACGAGATCATCTGACGAACGTTCTTTCTAGTCGAAAACTCGTACACAGGGAAAAAAAATAAACATCATTGTAAAACCAATATAGTTTCCTCGATCTTCTCAGAATCTAATATGGTAAAAAAATAAAAAATAAAAATAAAAACGTACAAATAATGTTATTGTTCTCCTGGAACTGAAAACGTATTATGTATTATTATAGCTAGTATTCACTTTTTTTTAGGGCTAACGCCAAAACAATATATACTGCGAGTATTATACTGCAGGCACGAGAATTTGAAAAGGGATCAAAATAACAAACGTGTATTATATACGAAGAGCGTGTAATAACGAGAAAACGGAGTAACCGCTGTTCTCATCATTATTTCACGTACAATTTATTCTGTTATTTAAATGCATCTATTATACAAACATTTTACACAGTGGCGGATTGTGCCACCTTAAGGAAGTTTCCCTGTGGGCCGGAGACCGGTGCTGTCACCGTTGAACTAATTGTATAATTATTAAAATTTGTCTTTTTAAAAATATTATTATTTATTTCCCATGTATGGTGTGCATGCGTGTGATACGACTTTGATAATGGGAAGAAGAACACTGTGTTTAAATGTGTCGTATGTATCGAGATATGTGTAGTGGACGCGGCCTACTATCCAATCGTAAAAAATACTGACTACGGGATCCATTTTATAATCAGTGGTGGTTACAATGGATAAATGGATCGCCCTCCCCCCCATTGGATTTGATATTATTAAATTTAGTATATATCCCGACCCAACAGCACCGACTTGTAAGTTGATTCAATTACGTTATGGTTATGCTCGATTTTACCCTCCCCTCTGAACATCATGTATAATGCTAAAATTAGTGTTCGACCGACCATTAACGATTTCATTATGAAAAATGATTTTGAAATTCCAACATTTAAAAATGTTTTCGTACGAATCAAATTGAATCCAAATAGAATTTTAATGAAAATTGAATGATAATATTATTATATACACATAATCGTAATTGTATAACAACAATTGAATAAATAATAATAATAATAATAATATATTACGCGTGTAACGGAAATTGTTTTTACTTTAGTCGAAACGTCTGTTCGTTTATTAAACGAGTACGAGGACTTTGAAAAAAAAAATGCATATAATACCGTTTTAAACGTAACGGAGAGATTACATTTACAGTGTCACGTGCAAGAGTCGAAGGAAATATTTGAGGAAAATCGTAGAGCGGTTTAATCCGTTGAAAAGCGTGTGGGGCGGGTTATAAATTCCCAGGTATTCACCACCACCACGACGACGACGACGCCGATATATACACGACCGTGTACGGTCGACGACGAAGATTATCGCACGGACCGCCGTGCCGCGCCGCGCGCAGCGCAGTGCAGTAGGTGGCCTTTTCAAAAGGGTCCCGTCGGTCCCCTGTCGTTCGCCCACCGTAAAACAATCCCCAGCGATTCCGGCGGGCGGGCCAACTAATTACAATAATAACGGGCGAATCACCGCACAGCCGGGGGACACGTACACGCGGTGGCCGCCGCGCGGCGTACCGCACTACAACCGTCGTACGGCCATAAATCGTTTAATACGCGCCGCGGCCGTCATCGCCGTGGGACATTATTGTCGCGAGAGTAACGCAGCTGGGCAAGGGGGGCTTTGGGACTAAATTCCCCCCCCCCTTTCCCCTCAAATTTTTTTTTCTAAGTTGTATACGTTATAATGAAATTTTGATTTTATTTTTCGAATATGATTATTATGATTTAAAAAATGACTGGTTGTTGTTGTTTACTTGTGTGTGAGGGAAAGTAAAAAAAAAAAAAATGTGTAATTTAATCCCCTTTCCCCCCCCCCAAAAAAATCTGATTGCGCGTGGTAATAGATTTTTTTTTTTTTTTTTGTGTACAAATCTTTGACTATATTATAGAAAAATAATGCTCGGATCAAGAGCGTATAGTAACGGTGTGTTTGGGGACGAAAATCCCGTCCCCCGAAACGTTCGATGTTTAGAAAAATTTAATTAAAAAAAAAAAAACATAATATGTGTAATATGTTCGGTAACGACATCGAGCGATAAAGTAAAATTGTCCGCTGATTTTCCGAATTGTTGTCGCGGCGATAAGAGAGTGAGCCGTTTTTAATCGTTTTCGCGCTGACAGTGCTTGTATAATCGTAAACGCCGGACCGTTCGGGGGGTGCCGTTCGGTACAGTGGCATATTTTTGAGACTTCACCTCAGGGGGGGCAATGATAAGAGAACCCCCCCCCATCCGCTTATCCACCCATAAAAATATGTTTGTAGGAATATGATTGAACAAAACACATTTTTTCAAATCTCTCGAGGGGTAGGGGCGATTGCCCCCCCCCATTCAAATACGCCACTGTGCCTGTATTCGTTAGTCATTGCCGTGATCGGTGCATTGTACTATTTTACGCGTTTTAAGTTTGTTTCTTTTGTTTTGTGCGGAACGTAGCAGTCGGTCTGCAAGTCGGCATATCCGTCTCGTACTCACGTATTATTGAGCTTCGTACGCGGGGAAGTGCCCTACGGTTTTCTTTTTACGCGTTCTTAGTCAGACTCGTCTCGTACACGGGGCGGCCGTTGTGTGTCGACGTACGCGCGGACGTGTGTCGTCGGCCGAATAACGATTCGAGTCGATTAGGTTTGTTGTACGCACAGGGCCGGATTCAGGAATGTGGGGGCCCTGGGCCCACCTTAAAAGTATATATTATATTTCGATAACATATATTTAATATATTATTATAAGTGAATTTAATTTAATAATATATTAACTTTTATCGCAAAACAATACTAGACATTTTAAATTTATTTTGCAAATATTACATTGTGTTTTATACTTGGATGCAAAAAAATCCCATTAAGTGGAGGCCCTCATTTTTTGGAGGCCCGGGCCCGGGGCCCCCCTGACCCCCCCCCCTAAATCCGGCCCTGTGTACGCACACGGGTGTGTAATTTGGTGCGCGAGTGGGGCGGGGTCATTACACGTTGCGTATGCGTGTGCTATTTCATTGAAAGTGTCAATCGAACATCGTCGCGCAGGGCAACCAGTGAGAATTCGGCCGGTCAGCGGTCACCGGTAACGCGGTATCGTGGTACGCGAATTTCGTATATGTATATGATACAAACTATATTTGTTTATTGATAATATCATTATTGCTGAAATTATTATTATTATTATTATTATTATTATTAATGTAACGTTTTTGGTGTATTTCGGTGGGCGCCTATATTCATAATATTTTGTATGTATTTATTGTTTTTAGTTCCGTGTAATTCTTTTACAGTCCATTTATTATATTTATTCGTTGTATTTATTGATTAATTTTTTTATTCTTATTATTACTATTAATCGAGTTGTTAAGTGTACACGTTTTACGTATAATGATATCAGATAAGTATATGTAGTTATAAGGTATACAACATAAACATATAATATGCAATTATTAATTTTGTAAGTAGATATAATATTTAAACTGCCCCCAAAACAAATCGTTTTAAAAACGGCGATTCCACCAATATTCGTTATTGTATAATAATATATATTAAAACACTGATCGATTATTTAATCCAACTCTTTTTTCTTTTTTTTTCAATTCCATTCGACTTATATAGCTGTACTGTAGGTGATTTTGTTTTCGTGCGAGTTGTCTTAATTTTCTGAAGGAGAGTTCATAAATAAATACGTGTTTCACTTTTGTAATAATTGTATTAAGACATCAAATAAGACTATAATATATTACATTAATTGAGCAGCTGAGTAACGTTACAATTGGTCTTTAAAATCCCGATGATAAACGATTTAGTTGCGCATTTTTAATTACTATTACTAAATATCTCGTTTCGGTACTTATGCGTTAATATCACCGGTAAATCTTTAATATTACTTAAATATATATTTATAAATATTCGCGGTAAAATCAGCGCTGCATGATTACAACAACCATTGCCGGGCACGTGCGTCTATACAATCACCGCAGTTTGAGGGACGAAAAAAAAAGTAATAACGTACTGAAATATTATTAATAAAATACATTTTTTCAAATATTATTTTCATAGCGGTAGAAATTTAAATGAAAATCGATGAAAATTTAATTTAACGATTATGTTATCAAAAATAAATAATAATATATATTATAATTGCATGATTACAACAACCATTGCCGGGCACGTGCGTCTATACAATCACCGCAGTTTGAGGGACGAAAAAAAAAGTAATAACGTACTGAAATATTATTAATAAAATACATTTTTTCAAATATTATTTTCATAGCGGTAGAAATTTAAATGAAAATCGACGAAAATTTAATTTCAACGATTATGTTATCAACAAAAAGCGATGATAGGTTTTATATCCGGGATGCCCAAACGTTTTAAAATGGCGACCCACTTTTGACAAATTTCGTATTTAAGTAACCGATCAATTTTTTTTTTTTTTTGTTTTTTCGGTATAAAATACGGATAATTAGAATATTAACAATATATCTTAATAAAAAATAAATAATAATATATATTATAATGTTATATAAAGTACCTATGATTTATTAGGTAAAAACAAATCTACCGAAAATCCAAATTCGCAAAATTTTATATTTAAAAAGAAACTGGATGAGCAGAAGCAACATTTATTTAGCTTTAGCAGAGAGTTATTTGAATAGAAAAACCAAAAGTCCATTGAATGTTTACGATTTAAATTCATTTATACATATATACAAGCCGTTTCGGAGGAGTATGGCAACGAAAAGTGTGACACGAGAATTTTATATATTAGATATATATATATATATATATATATATATATATATATATATATATAGTGTATATACTATACAAACGATAATAAAATATATTTATATTATTTTATATTTCAATTTGTAATTTTTACGAGAATGTTTGCAGTAGTACGACTACACTTTTATAATTTCTTGTTAGTTACCTGCAGTTATAAATAATTGTAATAACTTTTTTTTATGTATATACACCAGGTAAGTTCACTGTATCGGTATTCGATACATATATATATACGTATATAAAATACACTTTGAGACTTTTTCAAAGGGCTTACAAGTGTTAAACATTTTTTTCCCTTTTGAAATTATTCTGTTTTAAGAACCTAATGAAAACATTTTTTTTTTTTTATAAGTATGCGGTGGGTAGTTTGGATAAACGACAATCTCCCCGTCTCGATTTATTTCCCACCCAGCCACTGTTCGAAGCAATCGAGTCGTGCTGAAATAATTCCAAATATCGAATGAGTGAAAAACGCGAAAGAAATGTTTTCGCCTAAAAAAAAAAAAAAAAAAAAACAATAGCGTAAAAATATGTCTTCTCAAATCCTGTCCCGCGCCTAATACAATAATAAATATCGACGTCGTTTTGCGCTGCAGCAGCCGTATATTGCGGTCCATAATATGTTTCTACATAATATACAGCTCCGTGTATTCGGAATATTTATTATCCATAATATAATAATAATAATAATAATAATAAGCGTATATTAATATTATATTACGCGATGCGGTAACCGGCAGTGGCGTGCGGCGTATCGCTCATTACCGCGGGACACCGTATAATATTAGGG
Source organism: Chaetogeoica ovagalla (assembly GCA_032441825.1). NCBI lineage: Eukaryota > Metazoa > Arthropoda > Insecta > Hemiptera > Aphididae > Chaetogeoica > Chaetogeoica ovagalla. Next base: position 7,800,008 of record CM063745.1, on the reverse strand, counting down.
TAAAAAATAAAATAAAATATAGTTTTTTTTTTCAATAAAAACACGTAAAAAATAAAATAAGAAACCGTATAATATTCTCACACGTCGCACCTGTTGTTAGCTCCTTACCAGACGAACGTGCACATCGCACAGTCGTGTCGTCTCGCGTGGTGGAAAAAAAAAAAGGAAAAAGAAGTAGCTTAAAAAATATATAACGCGTATAATATACCAATGACGGACGTCGTGCGCGTTTCTCTAATTTTTTTTCTCCTTCTCTCCTTCTCCTTCTCTTCAGGATACGCTTATATAGTTATAATAGACACACACACACGTCCTAAATACTTTCTGTAAAACGGAAGCCATTGTGTCCACATTGTGTGCACGAGCGGGCTGGTACCACCACCGCGGCGGCCGGTAAACAGATGTCGTACCGGAGGATATAAGAGTGTGTATTTATCGATATGCGAGAGAGCGCGCGTGTGAGACGACGAAAACGCGGAAAACCCTTCGGCGGAACGCCCTGCTGCTGCGGCCAACACTACACACACACGTGCGTACACGCACGAACAGCGAGAGAGTAGAAATTAATACTAATAACACGTCGCATACACACACACACACGCAGGGATAATAACACGGCCATTAGTCACATGTTTGTGTATCGCGCGTCTAATGAACCGGCGCAATTCTATTACGCCGCCGCCGTCCCACAGTCTTGTAAGTCCACACGGCACTCTGCTGTTGCTGCTGCTGCTGCTGCTGCGGCTGCAGTAGGTACACCTTCGAAGAGGGCCAAAAAATAAATAAAAAAAATAATATTATATAATATATACTCGACAATTAACGATAATAAATTATTTTATTGCGTATAATAATAACAATATATACGTATTATACATTATTATTTCGATTTATCAACGTTCGTTTATTAATCTATAGAATTTTAAAAAAAACCGTCTGTGTGATTTTGCAAAAAAAAAAAAAACAAATTAAATAATCTTCCGCGATTTTTCAAATTGATCTATAGCTACTGACCCCGGTGGCGTATTTGCCGGGGGGGATATGGGGGATAGATCCCTCCCTCCCCTTGAATTTTTTTTTTTTTTAGTTTTTAATATTCTTATTTACCAATAGCCAATAGGTATGATTTTACCGGGATAATCTCGTAGAGGAACTACGTCAATAAGACGCTTTATTATTTGTTTGGAAAAATAACGAGTTAAATCAATTTTTGTGTGTAATAAAAATAATAATAATAATATTAACCGCCATATTTTTAAGAAATGTGGCGATGGGAGAGGGCAAAGGAGCGAAACCCTCTTCAGGTCAATAAAATATTTTCCAATACACGTCCGCCAGCTTGACAAAATCGTAAATACGCCACTGGCTCGCCCATTTCTTCCATGTAATCGATGGGCAATAATTCTTCGATCGTTTTTGAGTGGATAATGTGCGTTCTCGCGTTGCTCACGTGTAACCGCGGAGATAAAGTCGCAAATAACCGAGTAATTAAATCTGTACAATACACGCGTACACTTAATGCAAAAAATTCAATATTTAATCAACCATACAATATAGTATATATATATATATGTATACATTATTATTTTATTTATTAAAAAAAAAAAAAAAATCGTTTGCGATATATTTTTAAATACGAGTAGCTTCCAAAAAAACGTTAAAAAAAAAAAGTAAAATTTGTTTTTGTTCCCTCTTTTTCTTTTTACGATAATCTATTACGATTCGAATTTTTTCCATACACGGTAAAGTCAAAAACATATATATATATATTTATTTTTTTTTTTGATTCACCTTTATCTATCGAATTAAGAATTTTTTGTAATAAATACAGGGCAGTGTATTTACCCGCGCAAATGCGCAATCCGAGGTACGAGTATACCATATCGCTAAGTCATCGGCAATTTACACGTATATAATATAATGTGTAATATACATTATATACGCAGTGTAATATTATAATACGTCATATTATGATATGTAACCAAAACAAAAATTAACATAATCGCCTCGGTTTTTCTCCCCTTCGTATATTATAACTATATACGAGTATACACACACATATTCTAAACACGAATAAAAAAACAAAAATTATACGAGGGGCCGACATCACCACCCAACGTTCTTCCATCCCGTATTTACTGTGAATACGATATAATGGCGTGATGATTATTTATACATTTACCACCCGCAGACGTTATAGCAAAGGTTTGGGATTTTAACATTTCGCGCTTAAATCAATTATCGCGCATTAAATATATATATATATATATGCATATAGGGTATAGTTTTCATAAATATTTTCATTTCACGCGTTTTATTATATGACGTATATACTCGTATATTATTTAACGAACTCGACTTAAATTTTTAAGAAAAAAATTCGTTAAATAGACATTTTGTTATATGAACAAATGAATTTTTTTTTTCATTTAAAATCACGTTCTTCATTACATCAGACCCGGGCATTGATGGGGCCAGGGACCGAGAGGGCATTTAAAGAACCCATAGTGTCGTCAGCTTGAAATCAGTAGTAACTTTTTTTTTTTAGTATAAATAACTTTTATTTTATAATTGAAAAACATAGTTTTTTGCGAAAATATATTTCGTATTTATTTATGTAATGCCTATACACTATGCCTACACTACTGTACAATATATATATATATGTTTATTTTACTTTTCTTTTTGATTTTGAGTGATATTTTAGGATTTTTACTTTTATTGCTCAATTATGGTATAATAATATTTTTTTCATAATTATAAAATCCAATGTGACCAATATTATAATATAATATTTAAACAACGGTAAGAACAAAACTGTAATTTGCATCATTTAAATAGTATATTATATATATATGTAAGGGAATGCATATAATCAGTATACAGGATAATAATGAAACGAATAATATAAGATATGAGTATACGAAAACATAAATCGGAAAATATAAAAATATGTGTAAAATCAATAAATCAGGCATTTAATTATTTGAATTGAAACTTTTCGACGTGCGGACACCGTTCTGGTAGCAGAGGGTTATGATAACAAGAGAAAATTTAACGAGGCAGCACACGATCGCCTATCTGTACATTTTGATTGTCTAAAGGTACAGTGATTATAATTTTAATATTATTATTTATAAATCCTAGTTACTGTCTATTATAAGATACAAATCTTTACTTTAATTTGCATACAGCCAGCTCTATCTTATAGAGTGAGAATTATCTCTATCCTATAAGAATGCGAAAAGTGGTCATTCACGTAGAAACGACGAAAGAAAAATCGGTGAAATTTAAAAAAAATATATTGCGACGAATTTGTGGTCGTATGCGATAAATAACGAAAAACGCAAAATGAGGAACCTACGGGAGAAGTTTACCGAATGTATACCTGATATAGCCCCAAATCAAATCGTTTACAAGAGGCAAACGTTTGGAATGAACGGGACATGTCTGCAGAGGAGATCCGATGGTAAAAAAAATGTATGACAGACACAATACCTATATAGAGGACGGACCTGGGTATGGCCAAATCAGATCTCAGAAAACGTACACCTGCGGGAGAGTGAAGATAGAAGAAAATGACGTGGAAAAGAACGGCGAAGGGCCCGGAACGAGTTATATAGAAGCTTAAGAAAGTTATTTATATTTTATTTATTTCGCGTTCAAACAGACGCGATCGAATAAGGAAAAACGTTCGACACGCTTGCGTGGGTATATAATTGTACACACGTTACTGCGTTATAAAACGTTGGAAAAAAAAAAGGATACTCGTTTCAAAAACAGTCCATTTACTATTAAAAGGCCTGTTATTAGGCCGGTTTCGCTGTAAATCAACTTCTGATTATTATACGTATCCTACTGCAATAACGATAAACGAGAATTATGTACGCGTTTATGTAATAAATCATTAAAAATGTGTGTGTGTGTACCCCGCGCGGTTTTTATTCTGTTCCTCCTGTAAAGTTAATCGAAACGGAGCTTAATAATAGCCGGACGATTTAGCGAAAGTCCTGCCATCCGGTGTCAGTGTCCGGAAACTTATTTTCCCATTTGTCCTGGGCCGCGATAAATTTATATAACGGGAAACATTTTCCGCTCTCTCTCTCTCTCTCTCTCTTATGCTCACTCGTATACTGCGCTGGGCTCACTTTCCGCTCCCCCTGCATCCTTGCCTCTCTACTCGCAGGACACTATGTACTCGCTGCGAATAAGGGTGGAACCAAAATGTACGAGACGCGAAAAGCCGATATATAAGACCCTCATCCTCCTCCTCCTCCCGTCATAATAAATATTAAGGATGGCCGCGGTGGAAAATTTATAGTCTTATAGAGACTTTTCACAGGAATTTAATTATACGAAACATTTCGTTACAGTCGTACATATTATAAATAATTTCAATAGATTACTAAATATATATATATATATAGAGAGAGAGAGAGGTACATATAATCGCGGGACTGTTGAAATTGATAAATAGATGTACGTGTGTATTCATATACATATATATAATATAAGAAATTCTAATTATTGTTTTAAACGATTTCCGAGCGGTTATGTAACGTATCGTACACGCGTATAATATTTAAGTAAAAAAAAAAACATTTTAAAAAACGATAACGATCGAGCCTTAGCGTTTTGGCGTGTCTTGTTATTATACTATACAGATTTACAAACAACGGTTTGAATCGTTGCACTCGATAAAACGATTCTGGACGGAGCTTCGCGACGTAAAATTGTTTCTTTTTTTTTTTTGCATATAATGTATAATCGAAATAATACACGCGTAAGACATTCAGTGCTGTCCACATAGAATTTTCAGCCCTCTTCTCTCTTCAACATTCATTCCATAAGCGTTCTTGCCGCTTTTGAATTTTCCCTTCTCATAACATGACCAATCCACCCCCAGTCTATTCTCTCTTTCATCTCCTCCACGATCGACGCTACTCCTATGCTTCCTCTCACATATTCGTTTCTTATCCTATCTTTTCTTGTCACCCCCCACTCATCCATCTATAAGCATTCTCATTTCTGCTACACTCATTCTCTGCTCTATTTTCTTGTCCATCGTCCAACACTCCGAATCATACAACACAGTTGGTCGCACTACACTATATATTATTTATTATTATGTGTTTTGCGAAGCGTAATATACGTATGTTCAGATTTTTTTACAGCTATGTGTAGTGCGGCCCTTGTTATCGGCTCGCAGTATGTATATATATATATATATATATATATATATATATAGGCGTAGAAATTAATTACAGGCGAGGCGCTAGGTGGAAAGAGACAGGAAATGGTATCCTATATAATATACATATATGTATATGTGCATCAAATGCCGGATATCCGGTTTATCTAATGAAATACGCTATTGCTGCTGTATACGCAATAGCAATACAATGTGTGTGTGTGTGTGTATACTCACGATTTTGATATGCGCGAGCGCTCGTCTGTGCGCATATTATACTCGTATGTTATGTTCGATACAGCGCGTATACAGGTATATTATAATCGGGTGACCTGCATAGAAGTCCCGTTTAAAAAGGGATTGTTTCCCGTCGTTTCAATAATTTAAATCTTAATAAATTTCAAACAGAAAGTTTTTTATCTCCTTTTTTTTTAATAGATCCCGTTTATTTTCTACTTTTTTATTTATATATAATATGTAGGAATACGTATAGTGAACCGATTTTATACCGCATTTTAATCGTAATATATCTATATATGGACACATAGAGTGGTCTTTCTGAAATTTCGAGAGTTGTTTTTTTGTCTCGATACAATTAATGAGAATTAGACTCGTTAAGTGTATATAGGAGACAATTGTATAAAATATTTTGAAAGGTTAGAAAAATAAAATATTCCAATAAAACAATTTTTAGCCGTTATTTATTATTTCATCATTCTTGGAATAAACGCATCAATAAAAATTATATTTTCCTTATTAAAATGTTTTACCGCGGATGTATTTTAAAATAAATCTTAAAATACTATTAATATCATTTATTAAAATTATATAATATTTTTTTTTAAATTAATAATATAAAATAATATGTTTGAAATGTGGCCCGTGGACTTTTAGAAAAAAATTTCCAGCCCTGCAGAACGTGCGAATATACCACATTTTTTGCACACACACACACACACACACATTTCGGGACTATTTTATGTGAATTGAATATAAATATATTGCGAAAAGGACGTGGACCGCGTTTTTATATGCGTGTGTGTGTATGTGTGCTATACGGGAATTGGGTATAAAGAGAAGTGAGAGAGAGAGAGAGAAAAAGAGAGAATGATCAATAAAAAGTATCCGATGAGTGCAAAATCCCGGAAGTTCCGGTCGCTGCACTATGCGCTGCTGGGCGGATAAAAATTCTAGTTCCGGTGTATCAGACGGCGCGTGCGCGCGTTATACGCGTATACGAATATATATATATATGTGTGTGTGTGTGTGTGTGTGTAATGACTTGCGGTGAACGCAACGCACCGAAGCTTTATAGATGACACGGTCCACCGAGAACAGTCAATATATTATTATTATTATTATTATTATTATTATTATTATTATTATTATTATTATTATTATATACACAGTCTCCCGCCAGCGTATATACGTTTCCCGAAGCGATGTCGCGTAGTGTACCATACATATATTATTCAAATATATATATATGTATATGACATATATACATATTTTACAGCTCAGAAGACTGCAGATGGGACGATGATGATGATAATGATGATGGTACGATGATCTGCGCAGAGTGGCTTAGCGAACCATGTTTTTAAAAAGCAGTCGCGTCCAGTGCCTGCGACTCGAGTTTTCGGGACCTATGGCAAAGAAAAATTGAGGGACCCCCTAATTCATGTCATTGACTGTACGCTTCTTCAGTACATTATACGAGCGGTTTGTTTAAAACACAAACGTACAAAAAAAAAAAAAACAGAAAAGCAATAATACCTAATTATACAAAATATTATAAATGTCTTCATTAAAGTTTTTATAATTTTAAGTAGATTATAGGTGGTGTGATATTTAATATGTATACCCTATAGTCTTTTTTTTTTTGTTTTTCACAAGTTCTTAAAGCTTTTCATTATACTGATCAAAATCATTAACAATATTTTTAAAAGTTATACACAAAACAATAATAACAATAACAGTATTATTCATATATATATATATATACCGTAAGTAAATGTCCTATAGAGTAAATTATAACAACTTTTGCCGGAAATTAAAACTTTTATTGACTACTTATACTTTACAATCGTGGTTATATCACATAGGCCGGTGTGTATACAATCTAGTCAATCTGAGAATATTTCAATAATGTATAACAGCGTATAATATATATGTATATAATATATTAATAGGTATACACTAAATCGTATACAGAGTGTTGATATTATATGCACAATGTTCATTTTAACGTTTCAACCTTCGATGTTTTTAGTGCGTGCAATACTACACATATACATTTTATTTGATATATATAATATATAATTTTTTTTTTTATCAAACACTCCTTCTTCGTATAAGTGTGTATTATAAAATGTGTACTTTTGTGTACCAAGAAACACGGGGACCAAAAATATAGCTCGATCCACTTTTCCCGGGGCATTGGCCCAACTGCCCGGATGAGAGTCATGGCACTGCGGGTTGTTTCTGGATGTTTTTTTTTTTTTTTTGTTTAGTTAGGAAGGGTCCTTGGAAACACGTGCAATGAAGTTTTTTTTACAGAAATTCAATTTTCGGTCCTTTTAAAGTGTGTAATAGTATCTATGGAACGCGTTTCGTTACCGGAAAACGAGTAGGTACCTAATAATACTTGTATAAATAATTGAAGTACTATTTTGATTCATGATCCGGCGGAATTGATTTAAAAATAAAATCAATCGTTTCGGTTGTTGTAAGTAAAATACACACCATTTTTAAGACCACACGGCGACAGATTTTTTTTTGTTTGTACCAAATACCAAAACTATAAGAGTGTTTGACGTGTAAAACAAAAAATATTATTATTGGTCGCGCAGTGTGTCCGCCGCACCCGTACGGCCTTGACGAGTGGGGGTAACACGGATTGGAATGAGTCCGCCACACACCAGTGCGTATTGTCTACATCAGTGACCTCACATAAAGCCACATGTGTTAGTTCTTTGCGACCTCTTTGGATTTTGTCGTAAATGGTTTTCGCATTTTATTTTTTTGATAAACTCTCTTATCAACCGTACGTAAAACATCTCGGACGCATCACGACATTTGTATCGACTCGACGTAATGTTATTTGGAATAATTCGGGACGAAAGCTACAGACCGGTGTCCAAACGATATGTATGTAAAGTCTACAAACAATAAAATCTCTTGACATCAAAATATACTAATATATTCTCCATATACCCAATATATTTATAATATATCGTGTTTTACAACTGCAAATATTATTATATACAGGTAAGTATTTGTGTTTTATAATTTCATTTAATGCCTAATATAATATTGTATATCGATTATTAAAAGGTTATGAAATAAATATAATCGTTCTTTCGATTGAACCTATTCCATTGTTACATAATATCTAACAGTTTTTGGAGATAAATGTATGTGGTACACTATTTTTATCAATAAAATAATCGTATAATTAATTATATAATATAATATATGTATAATACACAATTCGAATCATCTTTTGACTGCCAAAGTGTTTTGTTATTTTTGTAAATAAATTCGTTAATAGTATGTAGTCTAAATTTATATTTTTATTCCTCTCGAGACATTAATGATTATATTTATACCTGCACTCTGTAGTAAATATTAAATCTCCGAATTTTACACGCTAAACCATGAATTGGATTAGATCCAACATTCTTACACACATTACTATATATATATATATATGTGTGTGTGTGTATTTTATTTTTTTGTCATTCCATTTCCTGTGCCAAAAACACATACCTATTTATAACAATCACTGTATAGAAAGGTTCATGATCATTTTTATCAATATTTCATTTCTGAGGATCCCGTGTAACGGTATAAAAGTTTACTTCGCAGGATAAACTTGTGAAAATTAAAATATATTTGGTAATTTGTGTTTTACATTTTTTTTTTTTTTATTCTTTCACAGTTCACTAAGTTTTTATTAGTAAATGGAAAATGACTTCGAACGAACAATTACGGGTACAAGCGATATATTCTTTCACTGGAAAAAATAACGATGAGGTAAAATAATTTTAATTTTTGTTTTTATTGCGATATAATTTTAATTGTCTACTGCTTGTTTTAGTCGTAATTGATAATATTAATTTGCTACCGCTTAATCCTAATAAATATTACGTTGTTTTCATGTCTTACTTAAACCACTTTGTACCTATCCTTTAGATGAGATCTTGAACAAACGTGGTATGATTTTGTATTAAATATATATTTTATATAAGGCGTATGTCTTGAAAAATATATATTTATTTATTTGTGTATAACAGTGTCATATTTACTAGGAATGATACAGTGGTACATTACCTATAGTAAGTAAATTGTTTGAATACCCCAATGTTACTTTATTTTTATAAGAATTCTATTATGATTATATCAAAGAGTTTATTTATTAATAACACTCAAAATATTCTTAAATATTTTGAATAATTACAATAATGTCTGTATGGGGCTTATTTAAAAACTCGAAAAAAAAAAATATATAATTATCACGTAATTTGTCCTTTGTGAGATGACAAATTGTATTTTATCATTCCTTGTGCAAAAACTTCTAAATATGCCACTGGTGTATCTATAAATAATTTATTATATGTAAACTCATTTTTTCTTAATCATTACAGTATCTGATAATTATTTTCCTGTCTTAATAGTTGTGTTTGAAGAAAGGCGATATTGTGATTGTATCACAAAAAGAAAATGGCGGCTGGTGGGAAGGTACACTTAAAGATAAAACTGGTTGGTTTCCCTCAAATTATGTGAAAGAATATAAATGTCAAGGTAAAAATATTAATTTTCTATCATTTAAAGTTAAAAGTTAATAATATTGTGTCATTTTGTTTTAGACGAAAATATTTCAAATACATTGGTCGATTTAACGGAACAGTTGAGAGCTAATCGAGGTGTAATTGTTATGGATATTATAGAATCTGAAAGAGCTCATGTCACGGAATTGCACACTTTAATTCAAAGCTTCCTAATTCCTTTAAGGAACTCAAATATGTAATATAATTGTGTTATTATTTGTCATCTACAGTTAATCTATGAATTTTGTTGTAAACAAATACCTATTTAAATAATTAAAATTATTATTATTGCTAAAATTACTATATATTTGTAACTAAAAATTGTCCATTTTTTACAGAATGGCTATTGGTGAATATAATCAATTAGTAAATAACATTGAAGATGTTTTCAAAGTTCACAATGAGCTTCTAGAATCGTTGGAACAAATTTCAACACTTCCACAATCTGATCAAAAAATAGGAAAATTGTTTTTAAACATGGCATCCAATATCCGATCTGTACATTTACAGTATTGTATTTCTCATCCCCGAGCTGTTAACATCATTGAAAAATATAAGTATGAATTGTAAATATTTTACTATTTTTGATTACCTGAATTAATATTTATACATTTTAGAGATGAATTAAATCAAATTATGGAGAACAATGGCGCAGTGAGTCCTGGAATTTTAGTTTTGACTGTATCTTTAAGTAAACCATTCCGAAGATTAGACAAGTATAGTGGCATACTTCAAGAACTTACAAGGCACTTAGAAGATAATCATATTGACAGAGGAAATACTCAGCGTTCAGTTAGCGTCTACAAAGACATTTCGGTTAATTTATTTTTTGTGTTTCATAAATAAATGAAAATTGTTAAATATTGCTTATAGGTATTGCTATAAGTTATAACTAGTGCTCGAATTTTGTAGCAAATGCTTCTTTTAATGGGAATGTGATAGAAAGATATTTCTTATATATAAATATCTTTTAAATCATTTTAATTTCAATGAAGTGTGAACTTTATTTTGCTTTTTTCTTAATTTTTATATAATTTTCATGAAAAATTAACATATTTCTATGTATATTATACTTTGACTATATTATTATTGCCAGAAATTGTAAAACCAGTAATAAATAGATGACTGATAAAATAACTATCATTATCGTGCCGAAATTATTGTTTTATCAAAATGACCGTTATTAGAGTTTTATTTACGACTTAAAAAAAGGGAAAATTATCTGAATTATATCTGCGTATTTTATAACAAGTTCAAATACTTTCCTTGATTCGTAAATATCAATTAGTGTGGTATACTGTTCAATAAAATGTAATCGTCAAAATGTCAAAATTTGAAAATGTATGTTTTAAATGATTTAATTTATATAAAATATACACCAATTCAGTTGATGTAGAAAGGTCATTTTCTATATATATATATATATATATATTCACATTAGTACCCAATAGGATGAGTTTTAACGAAATTAACTTGACCAAATATATAGTCATAAATTTCTTTTGTGATATGTAATTTAATGTGTAATTTAAATTTGTTTTTTAGAAATAAATTTAATAAGTGCTTTTTTTGCTTTTAAATTAATTAAAATACTTTTTTAAGGATTTATTTTACTAAAAATCAGAGCCCTAGTTATAACTTGTACATAATATTATATATATATATATACGCAATTGTCAATATAGGAAAATGCTTAAATTGAAATACTGGATTGGACATCCATAATGTAGATGTTATCTCTTTCTCTATTATCCATAAGAAAAATATAAAATACCCAGTGTTGGATAACACTATGATTCATAGTATACACGCATATAAATTTATATCAAGACCTCCATTGCTTATAAGCTATATTAATAAATGTCATCTATATTTTGATGTAGTTATTAAAATTAATTATTTTATTTTGCAGGCTGTATGTTTGTCAACCAGAAAACAAAAAGAACTCGAATTATCAATATTTAATGGTAATTTAATTGGCTGGGAAGGTCCAAATTTAAGTAGTTTTGGCGATTCTATCAAAATTGGCTCTGTCGCCTTTTTTCCAGAACATAAAGATAGATATCTTATGCTATTTTCTACTCATCTTATCATCTTATCAGTATCTCAAAGGATTAGCTCATTTATATATGAAGTGAGATAATAATTTATAATTTTTTCATAGTAAACAATTTTTACTTGTTCGTTGTTAACTGATTTTGAGTTATCAAAATTTTATTATATATATATATAACAATTAAGACATAGTTTTAATCAGATTATATTGATTTTTAGGGTAAACTTCCATTGAGTGGGATTTGTGTTAAGAAATTAGATGATAATAATGCCGTAAAAAATGCTTTTAAAATATCTGGTAAATATTTATTGATTATTATTTGTTTTTACTTAAACACAATTATATGTATGAAATTGTATAATATTTTAGGTTCTTTAATTGATTCCATTATCGCTGTATGTCAGTCTAAGGAAGATCAAATCGATTGGGTACAAAAAATTAACAAGCAATTAAATAATTGCTGTATCATTAGTACCACGACTGGCAAACCAGTAAGTTTGGAACGTAATTCATCGAGCCTATATCGACTTAGTGATTATTTTGCACATTTAGTATGCAAAGGTGTTATAACTAGAACATTATTGAAATTAATTCTTTATGCACAATATTTTAATAATATTGATACATCGAAAATTGTTAGGCGTTATGCTAATAAATCGGATCAATCTTTTTCTTCTTGTAAAACTAAACAATACTGTTCCCAAGGAACTCAGTATGAAAACCAATGTAATGATTCAATTAGTTATAATTTTACATCACCAAGACATTGTTCATCAATGGTTCTCAGAGAAGACGGTAAAATTGTGTATGGAAAAAAACTTTTGTTTACACCAACTAGAGCGTGTCTAGATTTAACCAAATCGACGCTGTATAAAGAAGATAATATGATTAATAATAATCAGCATTTTTTAATCTACGAATCTAATAATGACAATTTGAAATCAAAGTATTCAACCACGATTCCTATATTAAATGTAGATAACAAAGATGAAAGTATATATTTATCTGATAAGAGAGATAGTATATTTTCTTTGTGCGATTTAAAAATGCCACATTATAATAATTTTTGTGAAAATGATAAGAATACAGAAGTACTTCAAGACTTTCAATATTTTAAATGTAAAGATCATAATAGTTTGAGGTCATCCGATTCTGGCTTGGCAGACATTGCAATTCAGATTATTCAACCTCTGTTGCCTGCAGAAATGAGTATACATTCTGAATCATTACATAATATTAACTCCTGTGTTTTTGAAGATGATCCTCTGTTATTGAATGCGCCAATACCATTTGAAAAGAGTGTTAAATTTCGTTCTGAGCTCTACGCACATTGGTGGTACAAAACAAAATTTCCTAGCATATGTAATTCAGGCAAGATACCGATTTATTTGTGTTTGTGTGATTTTTGTCATATTCTTTAATATTTGCCTGGGTTTTTTTTTTTAATTTATATTATTTGCTGATGCAAAATTAGGTATATTAATGTATGTATGATAACAAAATATTTAATTTTCTTGTTTTTCATCTGAAATATGGTCAATAAATTTAACATCCAAAATTGAATAAATATTATAAATGCCTGGAATCATTTTGCCAATAAAATTTTAAATAATACATTTAAAACTTTTCTTTATTAATGTGTATTATAATTATAATACTCAAGCCTTCTTTATTATTGCATATATACTCATATATTAATATATTTTTGTTATTTATTGTTTACACTAATAATATTTCATTTTTAACAATAACTGACAAAATTAATAAAATATTTCCCAAATTATAGTAAATAAATGTATTCATATGTTATATATTTTTAATAATAATAGTAATAATAATAATAATAATAATGCTGTACAAAGTCCTGGTAAGACCGGTAGCCTGTGATGCATGGGCTACGACAAAGACGGATGAAAATAGACTAGTTACTTTTGAACGAAAGGTCCTTAGAAGGATATTTGGGCCAAAAAGAAATGCTCTAGGGAAATTTGAATTAAGAACAAACTGAGAAGTAGATGAACTATATGGCAAAACAAATATAATTGGAGTCCTTAAGAGTAGTAGGCTGGGGTTAGCTGGACATATGTGGAGGTCCGATAGCCCTATAAAATTGGCCACAAGTTGGAAACCAGACACAAGAAGGCCGAGAGGACGACCCAGACAGCAGTGGAAAGATAGGATTACAAAAGATGCATTGAGGTTGGGAATAAACAATGCAGAAGAATTAGCTCAAGATAGAGATGGGTGGAGGCAAGTGGTTGTTGCGGCATGGACCTAAATGGCCCATAAAAGCTAATAAAAGAAGAAATAATAATAATAATAATAAAACGATTGAAAATTTTTTTTCTCAATTTATTTCAAACAGTAAGATGTATAATAAAACACGTTTATAAATTTTGTATTAAATAAAACTATTAACTTATGAAATTTAATTTGGATACAAATTAGATATTGAAGCGTTTTTTTTATTTTTTCAAAATTTAAATTGTGATTACTTAATACTAAGAAATTGTAAACAATACATTATTTGTTATTTCTGGGTGTTGCATACGTAGTAATTATAACATTGATATAAAATGGTTTTGAATTACTTGTTTTAGAGTGAAATCACATTTTGTTATATAAAAATGGGGATTGACATATTTTTTAATACTGCTACAGTTTTGTTGAAGTTGAATTAAAAACAATTTAATCTATATGTATGTAGATATTGTATTAAGCTTTCAAAAGTATTCTCTTTGCCTAATAAGTTATTTAACTCTAAAACTGTTTAATAATTAAATTAAATTCATTTAGCAATCATTGCTATATTTAAGGTAAGAAGACAAATAGCATTCTGACACCATTTTTTTATTATTAATTAATATAGTAGTTTTAACACTATATTAAAATGTTTACCATTTATATTTTAGATGGAAAAAAATAAACAATTTTGGGACGTTACAACTCTTCGACCCTTACCACCAGTCCAATTTTATCATCATATTAATGAAAAAAATATGTGTATTACAAAAACACGTGAGTATATTGTACTAAGTTTTATTTTATTAATATTGTGACGTATACATGACGAGGTTCCGGCCAGAGACTCCCGGAACTATATAACGCACATTGTCAGTGGTAACTGGATAGAACTTAACCTCGTAGTGAATCTGTTAAATTTTAAATAGTACCTTGTTACGAATGGGTACGATCGCAAGTATCGAGAGAGAGGAAACTTGACAAATAACTCAATACGTACAAAAAAGTTGGGCCGATAGTCACCACAAAGAACATATAATGCAATAATTCAACAACCGTGTAAATACACAAGAGAAAAAAAAATATATATATGTAATATTGAAAGGGGTGGGCGCCCATATACAATTGTATATCAAGAGAATACGGATTACATCGGCGTGTAATATAACAGCGAACGAAAACAATAATACGACAGTTTTTTCAACGATTCACACTAATAATAACTGCTTATGCATAAAAAGTGATATTACGGTGAATTGCCGATATATATCAAGATTACGATTAAAAATATTGTAATCGGTTGCACGCGTACACGATGATGGGTGAATAACGGAGTGACGACTTTGTACTAACAAGAAGCGGTGTGGCTATAAAATTCACTCGACGGCCCATAATAGCTCGCCGATAACAGTGCACGTCGATTGATAGACGGCGAGGAGCATTCATATGGATGCATGTATTAAACAGATATTATATTAAAATTAATCAAAATTAAGAAATATAAATATACATACACCATTATTACTCTAATAAAAAAAAACTACAATTCATTTTTTTTTTTCTTATTTGTTTAGGTAAACGGTCTTTTGAAGATGATGGTAAAATCTTAAAAATATTCGAGGCCTTCTGTTCAAATATGAAAACGCGACATACCACTTCGGGTGAAAGGTAAAACTGTTATCATTATATTAGATAATTTTAACTCGTTCACTGTTCATAAATAATATTTTTTTCTAAGTTTGTAATTAATACGATTCACATACAGGTCACGTTAAATATTATATTTTATCAGTCCATAATAGTCATTTTTCTAGACACTACCAGGGGCGTATACAAGGGGGGGAGGGCGATAGTGGCGATCGCCCCCCCTAGATACTTGTGTATGTACCTATATCTACTGACAACTAAAATTAATCGAACTAAAACTAAAATGTAATAAAACCTTTTTTTATTTAAAACTTATTATTTTCATATAATTTTTCGATAATTTTAAAAGTTGGCAACAGATTCGGCGGGCCGTTTTTCTATTCGCCCCCCCCCCTTCTAGGGGATGAAGTAAATACGCCTCTGGACACTATAGTGTAAATTATCATTTATGATCATACGTTGTACTCATGAAATAATCAAATTTATTAATTATATGTAGTTTGATTGCACTATGACCTACTAAAAAAAAAATAATTAAAATCAATTGAATAAACATCACTTTCATTTTTCTTATACCTATTGTTCAAAAACGAAACAAATCTTAAATTGTAAATATTTAATAAATTAAAGTTATTGTGCTTATAAAATTTGAATTCAAATTTACAAATTAAAAATGTTTACATGAATTTAAACTTAGGTTAAGGGTCAAAAAAATGTTATGAATACAATGTTTTTGATTTTTGTTAACTTATACAGTAAATTACTACTGTACTGTTATATAGTTTTGTAATAAATGTAAATACGACAAGATTTCAATATTATTTTTATTTATAATTATTATTACAGGAACTTATTATAGTCCGATATGCTGTGTAATTGTCCTACCAAATCAAGAAAATTAAAAACTATTGTTAAGTCTATATGTCATTTATAATTTATAATAAGTTATGTTATTTTTCTGTCAAATAATTATTCTTTCGTAAATGTACTTTATTGTACTTTTTAATCATGTATTATAAATTTTTATAAATTGTTTAAGTAATTTTAAATATATATTTGTTTTACTATTTGTAATTATTTTATTAATACCTAATATTAAATCTTGTTTACATCAAGTGAGTTTACAATCTCTGTTAGTTGGCGAGTACATAAGCGGGCGAACCAGTTAGTACAATAATGATGTTAACATACAAAACCTGTCTGTTGAATTTTATTAATATTTGTTCGTTTTCACTACAAATATAATAATTTAAATTCATACGCTTATTTATTATCTTATATTTCTTTTGTCTACTAGTTGACTTGTGAACATGATTAGACTGGGCGAGTTTACTAGCAACTAGTGAATTTGCCGACTAGCAACTTGTAAACGAGATTTTAGTAGACAACTATCTACCTAACCTAACGATTTCAAACTGATAATTACAATAATTCAGGTGATATTTTGTTTTATATATATATACTGGTACCAGTAAATTGTGAGGATTCCGTTGGGCTTAATAAATTATATTAAACGCATTATGTTATAAATTAATTAATGATTTACTTTGCACGTATATTCCGACGTTTATCTTAAACGGTGTTAAGTAGTCATGCCGGCGAGCTTTTTTCTCCGTGCTACAATAAATTTAAATAGTTATTATTTTGTAAATGTAAGCACATTTGCAAATTACAACACACAGACACATATACACATATCGGATAACATCTATATTGTTTCACACACATAATTTTCGTAATTTTTCAATTTTTGCTATTCTAATATATTCTTGCCTACAGGCGCCAGGGAATCCCTGCTCAATTATTTTTTTTATTCTGAGTTGACTAAATAATTTTTTTGTCTTTTGTCTTTTGTAAAGTAGTTATGCCTGAGAACCCCTGCCCAATTTTTTTTATTAATCTGAGCTGACTAAAGAAATTATCTTTCTTGAAATTCCCATATTATTTTGCAACTGTAGGGTCACTTACCATCTGAAATCACACAATAATATACATACACATTATATCGAATTATTCTAATATTTTACATACATCAGTTTTGTAATATTTAATATATGTTTAACATTTGTGAAATAGTACTGCCCGCGGGCACCGGAGAACTACTGTTCAATTTTTTTTGAAATTCTGACCTGACTAAAGAAGTTTTTTGTCTTGTAAAGTCGTTATGCCCGTGGGTGCCGGGGAACCCCTGCCAATTTTTTTTACTATTCTGAGCTAACTGAAGAAATGATTTTTCTTTAAATTCCGATATTATTTTGCAAATGAAAGTATATTCCCTACAACACAACACACATATACACATTTTATTGAATTACTTCTATTTTTTAACACACATTATTTTCGTAATTTTTCAATAATTATTAGCTTTTCTAAAATAGTTTTGCCCGCGAGCGCCGGAGAACCCCTGCCAATTTTTTTTTTAAATTTTAAACTGACTAAAAAATTTTTTTCCTTTTGTTAAGTAGTTTTGCCCGCGGGCACCGAGGAACCACTGGCCAATTTCTTTTTAAATTCTGAGGTGACATAAGAAATTTTTTGTCTTTTGTAAAGTAGTTAACATACTGCTCGTATGTTATTCCACGACGTTGCAGCCACCGAACGTGATAGTCACTGGAACTTTGCCATCTGCGCGCTAGACCGATCGTACACCGACCTTGTCGCTTCTGCAGAACGTGTGCGGTGCACACAGAAAACTTGTGTACGCGACGCTCTTTTACGCATATACGGAGTAGCTGTAAAGCCAGATTTATGTATCCGTATAAATAAATTCTATTATTCCAAGAGGCTGCGCAAAAACGACATTTCAATTGCCGACATCAAAAGCCTATGTATATTCAAAATTAAATCAATATTTTAAAACATTTAATTTATACGTTTTTTTTTATTTCCAATAAACGTTTACGTCTCGCGAGTAATAACAAAATAATATACGATCATCTTACGACAATACGAAACGTTAAAATTGTTAATAATAAAATAAAAACAATGTTATACATTAAAATATTACTAATGCCAGTTATAGATTTTGAATGAGAGATTAAATATTTTTTTTTCGTAGTTTCCCAAAACACTGTTGGGGATCGAAAAAGTATAAATATTAATAATAGTAATATATAGTATTGAAATAAAGATAAGTATTTCGTATAGAATAAATGTGGGAGATGATATTTATTTCACAAATTGTTCCGTATATTATTAAAAACTATAAAGTCAAGGTAAAATAACAAATATTTAAAATAACTTATTAGGTACCTTAATATAATAATACATGAATGTTTATACAAAATAAAATAAATTACTCCACTCATAATTTTGTAAGAGATCTTACTCTGATACCTTAAATACCAGATCTTTCATTACGCTAATACTATATAGTATTAAATCTTTCTTTTTGTAATCTACACAGTTAAACATAATTTAGTCTTTTAATAAACCATCTTTTGTATGAAAATAACTCTTTTATTTGCATTCTCATATTTGTTATTATGACATAATGCGCCGGAGCACGAAGCCGTATCATCTGGTGGCAGCGTTTGTCCACAAGAACACATCATTGGTGGCAACGGTGTTCACTAGGATACATCATATATATTTTTGTTATTTACATTATAATTATTAGACCAAAGAGGCCATAATTATTTGTAAATCGTAAGATAGACGCATTTTATCGTGTTCGGGCGCGCATAATAAAGTTTTACACTCCCGTCCCAAACACAATGGTATTACAAACGAGATGTATAGGTTCGTAATTTACTAATCTTGTACAAAACGTGGTATTTAAAAACATTTTTTCTATATTAGTAATAGGTAATTACAATTCTAATTATTTCTTTTCTTCAAATTTTTTATAAATCCTTTCCAACTGTATGGAAACTGAGAAGTATCTAACTTGTACAAACGTTTTTTCTCATACAAAGATTCTATGGATACTTTATGAATGACGTCATCAATTTTATTATGTTCTAAATAATTCTGAAACATACAAATTACATAAAAAATATGAATACAATATGCGTATATGTACTAAAATCAGATTCGTCTATTATTTAATTTAGTTTTTTACTTATAAATTCTAATAAAATAAATAATACTGTTTTCAATTTATACCTTCAAAACATTCATTTTTAATGCATTTTTCCGTGCAGTTACTAATTGTTTTAAATCTGATAACTTTCTATGTGGAATCCATCGCTTCCGTACAGTTCTTAATAATACTGGCATCATATCGGATAAATTCTGCTTTTTATACATAGCTCTAGTATTAGGACTCTCTTTTAATTTTGTATATTCATCATGAATTTTCAATACCAAAAATCTAAAAAAAATTTAATTTGTAACGTAAGATTATACCAGGGATCGGCAATAGGTCCAGCCCGCAGAGGGGAAATAACTGGACCGCCAAAAATATTTTTCTTTAATACTGGTTTTCCGCACATTTTAGAATGTAGTTTTTAAAAAACTGACTCAGGACAAGACATGTTATTTTTCTCATTAAACTTTTAAAAATAAAATTGTGTTATTATTAGTATGAATATATAATTACTTAATAAATAATTAAATATTAAATAATTTGTCTTAAAATGTGTTTTTAATACAAAAATAAATATATTAATTATAAACTGATGTTTAAGTTTTTTCTGGCCCTCGAAAATTTTTTTTTTAAATTATCTGGACCGCCATAGAAATGAATTGCTGACCCCTGGGTATATCTATAAAGTAATATAAATTATAATTAACTTATATAAATACTTTTCTTCTGATGGCCCAATGGCACAAGTTTTTAATCCAATATCAAATGTTTTAACTGGCAGTAATTTAGGATAAATGAATACAGGCTTGTCATAAAAAGCCATAAATTCTTTAATATGTTTTGGCAATTCAATAGAGTTCCTAAAAATAATAGTATTTAAAAATATTACCAATTACGTTTTAAAATTTAAAATAAATTGCTCATAGTTTAATATTATAAAAATAATTATTACACCATAATAAAAATAAGACCACTTGAACAATTCTTAAAAATACAATTAAGATACATAAAAGTTATATATATATAGAGATTTATTACCAGCAATAATCAATGTCATACATTTTCTGTTCATTCCATTGACGAATAAATGTTAAGGATGCATCAATATTTACTGGCATATATATTTTATCAGTACATATGTTTTTAATTTCTTCCTAAAATAATTAGTTATTATTCAAATTAATCTAAATACAATTTATAACCAAATTATACCAATTTTTTTATAAAAGGTCTACAACACTTTTTGAATTTAAATGTCATAGAACACAACATATAGCTCTGAGTCATTAATTGTATATGTTGGGCTAATTGCTGTCTCAATAATATAGTCTGTTTCGATGTCATACCATCTATGTCAATACAAGTAGGATTATCATTTCGAGAAACTGATTGTAATAGATCAGTATTTTTTTCAACTAAATTATCCTCGCATTGTTGAATGTTCTCAACCGGCAAATTTGGAATTGGCAGTGTTAAATGAATCATATTACTTTTATTGAGTTGTTCATTAATATTTGGCTGAAGATTATTAGTACTTGCTACGTCAATTATTGGTAAATCATTAGTAGAAAAAGTTGTATTGTTAATTTTCCAATCAGTATTGTCTGTATTTGTATAATCAAGCATTAAGGGTTTGCAATTTTTAGATTTAATAGTATTCTGTAAATAATAATAAATTCAGTCATTATAACATAAGTGAAATCTAATGATAACGTTTAATCTCAATTTTCATTTTATACTATAAATTATTATTAACCAAAAATCAAAAAATAATAACTACAAATCACAGTAAAATTACATTATTTTTATGATTTTGGTTACAATAATTTATGAAAAAATAAAAACGTGACAATTGTTTGAGTGTATTTTATTATTATAAAACACAAATTATATTACTTTCTCATTAACACTTTCTGCAAGAGCTGTGTCCGTATCAAATTCAACATAACTTTCCATAAATTCAGTCAATTCGTCCATTAAATCATTGTATTCTTTACGTGTTATTTTGACTGATTTGTCTTCTCGAAATTCCTCCTTATCAACTAAAAAAATATATTCGTTAATTAAAAAAAAAAAAAAAATTATATAACTATACAGTAAAAACTTGATTAACCGTAATTATCAGGATTATGACAGTTAACAGAAATTTCCACTAAACCACTACAAAAATTACAAAAACACTGCTCTCCACATACATAGACTACTCGTCAGTCAATGGTTAAATTAAATTAAAAACGATTAAATTCGTTCATTTATGTCGCTTTTATCCTATATTACATATTTCAATCTATATTTATACACTTTATTGTGTACTATACATAGTTATTGCATTGTTCACACCACAACGAACTAACTAACCACCTAATCTAACCTACACTTGCTGCATATGTTTTTTTTCTTTTTCTGTGAATGATGACAGATAATAGAGTTAATCGAGTTTCCACTGTATTATATTTTTTTTAATATCAAATTATTACCATTTGTAAAATCAATATCACAAAGCACATTATATTCTGGGTCATCTTCTAAGTCATAATTTTGAACAGACTCTGTAATGAAAGCATGTAAAATAATGTTTAAATAAAAATAAAAAATTTTATATTATTATATATAAGTACAAACCTAATGGTTTAGTAAATTCTTTAAGAAATTCCATCCATTCATCATTTTCACACGCAGAATCATACATGTCTTCTGTGATGTCTGGTGGAATAAAAGCTTGTTCAATAATTTCTAAAGGTGTATCATTTAAAGACAGCTTTGAACGCGTACGCATTCCTATTGTCTCCTAAACAAATCATGCAATTAAATAATTATATTATAATTAAAAGTTCTTAAACTTTTTTCCGTCGAAGCACATTATTATTAATTATAAGTCACGACACACTTTAAATAAATATTATCTAATTTCCAAATATTTTGGTTTTTTAATAAAAACAAGTTCGAAATGAATTACGATACTATTTTTTATCTACATGTAAAAATAAATATGACTTGATCCTGATTTGAAACAGCGTGACACAAAATGACGATGTTGTTTTTTGAAAGGTTGGTCTGCTAGTGGTGGAGACAATGACGAACGTTAGATTAACACTAAGTCAATGCCACTCGATGTAAAACAAATTAAAAACTTATAACACGGATTAGATTAATCGCAATATTGTATCCATACAACACCAAAAAAATGCTAGCAGAAAAATCATCAAAAGCCAAACGGCAATAATTTACACACGAAAACTGTGAATATTAAAAATATCGGCCGAGAAATATGAACCGAACGGTATCAACGCGCGTGATAGACAACGCAACAAACCGCATGCATGAAAAATAATCTCATTCGCACATGCATTAATACATCGATAACGTTCCACTTTTGTGTGTTTGGAACAACACCTTTCAAACCCTAATATATACATAAATTAGGTCAGTTATTTATATAAAGAAAAATCTGTTTGTTAAATTTTAATGAGTACAAGCCAAAAATATATTCTATTATATTTAAAAAATAAAGTTAGTAAAATTTTAATTCACCCAGTCAACTATATTTGACGGACTTCAAATTTTATTAACCTTATTTTTAGATGTAATAAAATTAAATAATTTGTCTAGCACTTCCACAAAATAATTTCAAAAATAACTGGCAACCTAATATATACACACACACTCAAATATATAATTTGATTATTTTATACCTTATCATTGAATTCCATGACAATTTCATTTGCAATTCCATTTGCATCTTCTGCCTTAAATGACTTATTAATGTCTGTGAATTTACACTCTACATCATCGAATTCATCGTCGTCATCGTCTAATATTTTATCTGGATGATATTCATCATCTTCTTCATCTTCGGCAAATTCTTTCTCCAATAATAACCGGCATTCTGAAATAATTGACTTTTGTTGGTTAATCGACCATTGTTGATCGGTAGGTGGATACGCTTTCAACATTTCTCTGAAATAATCAATTGTATTAAGACCAACATTATATACATGGGTAAAAAAAAAATATATGTATACATGTGAATGTACAAAATAAATAATACGTACTTGATTTTTGCTCTGGTTAATTTTGGTTCATATAAACAATTAGCATCTTTATCTTCGATTAAAGTTTGTCGTAACATAGTCACTACATCATCATCGATAAGAATATTCTGAAAAAAAAAAATTATAAATCATTGCTTTGGAAAAAAAAAAATGATTTTGAATGTAAATTTATTATTATTTTTTAAAATTCAAATTACACACAAAAAAAAAATTATAAAAAAGACAAATATTCTTAAAATATTATAATATGTATTTACATAAGCTTTTAATAAATGTTTAGATTTTAAATACAAAAATAAAGAACAATGTTTTTGTAATAGAAAAATTTGTATAGCTTTTCCGATTAAACAATAAATTAATATGTTACCTTAATAAGATTTTTCACGTTTCTTTTAGATAAGTTATTTTTTTTAGCCTTATAATTTAATGTTTCATCAATATCTAAATATGACTCCGCTTGACTTTTGTTTAGTAAGATAGCCAATTCCTTTTCAGCCCTGTAAATTATAATCGAACAAATGATTTTTATATTATAATAATCTGTTTAAAATAGGATTGACGATGACCACAGGAATTATTTCTACTTTCATCCCAACACTCAGTAACAAATCATTCAATAACGAAATGTATTCTCTATCCGCCGGCACAATTCAAAGGAACCTGTGCGAACGCTAATACTTTGTGGTGTCAAAATACGTACGTTGATTCCTCGTCATGAATCGTTTGATCCGCCATTTCAGAAAATTAACAACAGTTCAACAGCGCGCTTTACTTTTTAATCGAATAAAACGGACATTTATGTCATTGTTGTTCAGCACATGACGACTCGTTTGTGGAGACGACAGAAACAAGTGTGGTTTTTCGTTTTTGTTTATTTCCGTGGTCATAAAATGTCGATACGTGATAATATTATCACATCAGTGCTGAGTGATAAGAAACGTATATTGAGTTATCTATACATGGCCCCTGTAAGAAATATTAAATAAGTACATTTAATACACATTTAAGAATTAATATAAAAGCAACTGTGTCGCATAAAAAAAACCTCGAAATCTTTAGAACCATTACGAATTCCTTCTGCAAGACATTTAAAATTTCATTAATCAAATAGGTCATTTAAAAATAAAGCAAAATTTTCAATTTCTTCTGAATATGAATAAAAATATGTTTTTCTCTATTTCTATAAAAATTGATGCTAACAGCCATAGATTTGCTAAATGTTTATTAATAATATAAATTAGTTAATATAGATGTTTTATGGCATCTATCATATTTCATTAAGTATAAAAATGTTCATGTTTATCTGAGTAGCAAATTTCACCTTCATTTTTGATAAATTATTTAAAAAAAAAAAAAAAAAGAAACATGATTGTTTTGTTTTTGTTTTTTGGACATACTTTTTCTAATCTGTTTTCTTCTAAATTATAAACAGATTTATAGTATGTAGTCCCATTTAATAAATGGTCGATTCGGATGCATCTGTTTTGATGCAAAATGTTTTATCATAATTCCTTACTATACTTCAACTGAATTTTTATAATTTGTAAGTTGTTGCCCTCGAAGGGGATTGGAAACGGTCTATTTTTTAGGAGTATTGTATAGGCAATTTAAAGTGTGAATGCATTTTGTCTTCGTGAGTAACAAATAATTGGTGGTTGCTGTGTGTATGACTGCCCAGAATACTTTTTATCACTTCTTATCAATGAAACGACGAGAACGTGCCTTTAGTAATACAATTTATTACTATAGATATAAAGCCCCCCCCCACTCGTACAACACAACAAAATATTCTATCAATATTGTAATTGAATATGATAATTCACACCGATCCGACAAGCTCTGTAACGACTAACGACACAACACGATTCGAGCAAAAAATGTTTTGTCGGAAACAATTTATTTAAAATATACGTATTTTTATGTAGACTTATATATTTAAATTGCATTTGTAAACGAACAATTTTGAAATGATTTCAACACGAATTTTTTGGTTTTTATGTAACATTTCTCTTTAATTATTCAAAATAATTTATCGGCCACTTTTTTAAAATTTGGATGTTTTCCATTTAAATGTCTTTTTAATTTTGAAGTTTTTAAACTTTCGCTAGCAAGCAATTCACCGCAAACTTTATACTGCGGTTGAACCGACTCATTATCTTCCGTATAATAAGTACGCAAAATCCAAATTTTAAATAATTGTCATCATACTTTCAATCAATAAATTGGTTTTTCTTTTTTTCTTTTTTTTGTAAGTGTTTTCCTCTAATTTTGATGTTGAAGGTACCATTGGTAACATTGTTATGTTTTTGTCTGTGTTAAGTTTATACTTTTCACCACTTTTCCAAGTAAGAAATTTATCCATAATTTCGTAAATTTATCCAAAAAATATATATTACGAAAAAAAACTTAGACAACACTATGTTAATAATTTAATACGGCTACACCGCTAGACTAAATGTAACTAACATTTATATTTTATAATACAACAATATCAATTCTGAACGCAACGATAACAGCAGTAATTTATAAAAATAATCTATAAAATGTATTGGTAAATAACAAGATCATTTATCGATTAAATCGGACTATCATTATACCATTACTTTATTTGATTGTTCATTCTTATCTTCTACAAATATAAAATACAAGTAGTACAGTTTAATCGAAAATTATTTTATCCTTTGTCATATAAAATTTTTTTTTGTCTTGACATACATATAAATATGGATTTTTTAAATTTTAAACAGAAGACTTATCGCGAGCCAATCTTAAAGCTTATGCGACTCAAAATTGGGTTACAATTCACTGTTTGAAGACCACTGAAGTAACCTCTATATCTTAAACCATGATTGTTGCGAACATGCTACAGTGACAAATATAATATTAGAAACTGCCAGCCAACATCAATCCTGGTGTATCTTCGAAAATTAGTTTTATATAATATTAGGCTATAATGACAAAACAGTGAGAAAATAAGAGAGTTTGGATTTGTTAATAATTTTAAGTGAAGTTTAGAGTAGTATTTGGTAGATAATTGTTATACTATTCTGATTTTTAAATAATTGTGAAGTGTGTTGTTAAAGATATGTACTAGGGTGCAGAAGTGACGAAGCGGAGGGCAGTATTAATTTTTAGTTAATTAAAAATTATTTAAAAAGCACTATCAAATAACAGAAGTTTACCAATTGTAATAAATGTATTATATTTATTGTAGTAAAAATATAATTTCACAAAATAATCAAGACATTTTCAGCTAAAAAATTAAGGAATTTCAAATTTGTCTAAATTCACATTAATATTTGAAACCAATTTTTAGTTTTCTTTTGGAGAAATTGTTTTATGTATAATATGGTATATGGCATCCCAAAATATATTATCTATTAAATACTTCAAATGACTAAAAGTTATTTTCTAATTGCTAGTGTTGAGTAGTGGAAGGGGAAGAGCCGACAATATTAGGACCCATTGTAATTACCATTAAGCAACCAGTATTGAACTATTTATCGCATAGATGCTTCAAGCATTTCCACGAATAGTTTGTTCATCTTAACATTGTTTTTTTGTCGCGTTTGAGTGGTCTGAGTTTCACGATGAACTCGAGTCCAATATTGTCTGATAAGTTGATCAGCTTGACGGAGGGCTGGTAAACACAGCAATAGTTCCATGAGTTTGGACGAAGCAGAACTTACGATTTTGCTACGTTGATGTTCTACTTCACAAGTACAACTGCATGGATCATTGTTCATTATTACATTATTCTTTGTTCTGTTGACAACGTAATAATTTTACGTAATATTATATATAGAAAATACAAAATAAAAATAATTAATTACCCAATAAGCATTACAGCTGCAGTGGCAATATCAGTTTTGTTATGGTAAGAGTTACTATTTTTACAACACATTTTAGTTGCAGCTGTGGAATAATCACAACAGAACGATGTTGTCATTTCCAGATGTGTTTGAAGAGCGCGAGCGATAGTAGTACGAAATTTTTGAACTGCAGACTGATTTTGATAAGCTCCGCTGTTGTTTTTACACTTGTTAGCATCAGCTATAGTTGGTGATGCTAATGTAAGATCATCCGAATTAGCCAAAACTAATGCTTTAAGTAAATAATACTGGTCTGTAGTTAAACCAGTTCCATCATTTACAGATCTAAGTTGCTGAACTATATGTGCCGACTATGGCCCACAAAAAACAAAAAATAATAAGTATTTTAATTATACAATGTATAACATACAAATATACAATTATAAGCAAATTACATTAATATTATTAAGAAATATACATAGTACAATGTGTAAAATAAATAAAGTTATATGTATATATAGTAATTAAGTAAATATACATTTTTTACATAAAAAGAACAGAATATTTATGAAATTGAGATTACCTACATTTTATGAAAAATTTTCAATTTAATATATATTTATCATAATTATAGATGTAATAAACTATAATTGTTCAGAAATATTTTATTTTGATACAAAATTAAGTTTAAAATTGATGGAATAAATATTATAAAAATTTCAAATTTGCATTAAATGTAATTTAATCACAAAATATTATGACAAGAATACTGTAAATCTTACCAAATTATAAATATCCATTACAGAAGGTGCTTTTGCCATACCATCATCGTTTGGTGATGACAATGATTCAACATTGACTAGACAACACTCATTTGCCAGTTGCTTGTCTAACCAATAATCTGTAGCATATCTTAACTTAAGACCAATGTCATTGTTTTGCTCGGTTAGACTATCAATATTGTCATTTCTATCTGTATCTTTATTACTAAACTGTTCCAAAGAACGGAATGCAGTAGTTAATGTTAATAGTTCAGCCCATGTAGTTTGTAACAGACGCATTTGATCATTTAGAGACAAATCAGTAAAACCTAAAATAAAATACAATTTTATTATTATAATATAATATTTCATTAAATATAATAAAATTGTGAAATTGTTTTTTTTAAATTCTGATATATGTTTACATTCAAATAGATAAAATTGTTACGCATCAGTGTTTCATGCCATAGTTTAATGATATATAGTGTTCTTCACATTCACAAGAACGTAAGTTTGATACCAATAAGCTACATAGAAGTTTTCTGAACATTATTAACATGCAAATACATTTGTTAAAATTTGAGGTGGTTTTATACCATTTAAAATTTTAAACAATTTTCTGATGAGTCAATGAAGTATCAACTATATAATTTGTTATATTTATGTAAATAAAAATCATGTTTGTGTGTAAAAATTTTAAAACAGAATTTCAAATTCATATTTTGTATCCAAAAACTCTAAAATGCTTAAAAAAATTAAGAAAATAACTTAAAAAAGTAAAAACCAAAAAACTCAAAAAATATAAAATAAATTTTCTTATTTAAATGTATATATAAAAATGTTATTTATAATAATATTATTTCCTCCTGGGCTCCTTAACAACTACTAGTCTACACCTGGAGTGATCAATCTTTTATATATATAGTATATTAATTGGTACACACCGGGAATTTGCTTGGCCCATCCAATGGTGCTCACAAGTTCCCTGTCATAAATTTCAGCCAATGTATGAACCACCGTATTTGAAGCTGGAGAATTTGGGGAAGAAGTTGATGAAATTATACCATCATCGATATGCAAACTGCCACTTGCTAAAGTACTTGTTTGTTCATTGCTCACTGGAATTATCGACTGTGAAAAAAAATCCATGGAGGCATTTGAACCATTTAATGTTGGGATATCTGGTTCGCAATGTCTTAAAGCATCCAACATTTTTTCTAAGAAAATAAAATACACAAAAAATAAACAAAATACTTATCACTCCTTTATTATAAACAAGATTTATTTGCATTTAGAACGTCTGATTGAATTTTATATTTGTATTATTTTTGATAATTTATTATGAAAATGTTTTGATTAAAAAAAAAAAAAAATAGATATGATTGTACAGGTCGAAGCACTCCTAATAGAATTTTTGAGTAGATATATAAAAAAAAAACATAATTGTAAAACATTCCTCGCTCTGCTCAAAATCTAAAATAATAAAATTAATTTTTGTTTTATTTATTTATTTATATTATAGTAAAAATGAAAGACCTAACCACTAGTACTACAGAAAGAAGACTAAGGTCTTTTGAAAATAAGATATGGAGAATAATTTGTGTTCCTGTATATGATAACAGAACAGGTGAGTGGAGAAAAAAATTTAATTGAGAACTACAAGATGAGTTGGAACTGGCACCAGTCAGTAGTTTCATAAGTGGTCAGCGGATACAATGGATTGGTCACGTGATGCGCAGAAATGAGGAAGACGGTTAGGGCAGTGCTGGAATGGAGACCTACATGGAAGAGGCTTCGCGGACGGTCTAGAAAGAGGCGGTTGGATACAGTGGAAGAAGATCTCAAGAAAATAGGAATACGAGAGTGAAAAACAATAGTTCATAACAGAGACGAATGGAGGCAGATTGTGATGGCGGTGAAAACTCTTCAAGAATAATGAATGCCAACAGAAGAAGACTATTTAATCTAGGCAAAAAGACAATCATGGAAAGAGCAAAGTAAGAATATTTAATGTTTCATAAAATTAATTTATATGATGCTGTGAAATCTTTAAACCCATCATTTTGATAGTAATTCACCACTTCATTATTACTGTTGTATTATTATATTTAATTTTACTACAATGATAAACAAATAATAATAATACCAAAATTAGGTTTATTATATAATAATTCCCATGAAAATAACTTACCACACTCCATAATTACATCAACTGAAGATGTACAATACTGATGTTCTTCTGGTTCATTATTAATAGTATAATTACCAGTTTTCCTTTCACTGTTATGATCTGGAAAATGGTGATCACCTTGGATGTTCATTTTATTTTTGTATAAACACGTCTGATGATGACCAATGAATTGTTTATTATAATTTTCAGTAGTATTGGTTTCATTCTTAAGCTGATCATTATGTACCAATGATATATTGTTATTATGGCCATGGATAGATTTTGGAATGGATTGAACGGAAACTGCGACAGGATTGACAGATGAAGTAGTTGATTGCCTACGATATTTTTGCCGTCCTCCGCGTACGCGATCCAATCGTACACCTTCCTTTAGCATACCAGTTCGTAAACATTTTTGCATTCTACATGCTTGGCAAGCTTTTCGACGTCGTTTGTTTATTTCACAATTCCCACTAGCTGGACACGTATATTCAATATTACCTACAAATTAATATAAATATGTAAATAGTGTATAAATAAATTATAATAATAGCCACAAAAGCGTATTGTTTTATTATTCTGACACAGAATCTACATATCTCCTTTTGAAGTAAAATTTCAGTAAACATAGTGTTACAGTGAATTTCAGGGTTTGTACTAACCTTGTATTGTACGCTTGAAAAATGCTTTACAGGCTTCACATGACGCCACACCATAATGGAAACCGGATGCAATATCATTACAAACTAAACATAATCTTCGTTGTGGAGGTGGTGATGAAGATATAGATTTTCTATTATTATTGGAAACAATTGTAACTACAGGTGCATTTGTAGTTTGCAAAGTGTTTTGATGTATATGATCATCATCGCCAACAGTACCCAACATAGAAACTTCTTCTTCTTTGATCATCACTACAGTTGTAGATGGAATTTCATTATGATTATGCTAAACAAACAAAACACACAAATTATAATTGTTATAAAACTTATTCATCGCCTCTATTCCAAAAACTTTTTAAGGTCTGCCACTTTTGACCTAAACCTCCAATTGGTACTTTGTTATATACTTTCTCTATGTTTATAAACACCATACAAAGCTTTTTCTTCTTTTCCCTATATTCTCTACAAGCTGTCTCACACAAAATAACGGTTCAATCATCGACTTTCCAAGCATAAAATCAAACTGATTTTTAGTTACTGACGTCTTATTTCTCAATCTCTTATCTATATCTTTTCCTAAATTATCATACTATGGTTCATAAGCTTTATGCTCCTATAATTTCTACAATCTTGTATGTATTCTTTGCTTTTAAATATAGGTACCACAAAACTTTTCCTCCATTCGTCTGGCATTTTTCTCTTTAATAGTAGTTTATTAAAAATATCTTTCAATTACCTAGTGTCAACAAGCCCTAAATCTTTAACATTTCTACTGGCACTTTATCTGGTCCGACCGATTTTTTCTTTTTCATCGTTCTCACAGCATTCTCATTAATTAAATCTATTAGACCTTTGTTTCACGAAATATCCTCTATTTTAAAGCTTGTAATATCTAAAAAAGTAATATTTCCTAACAGTGAAGACCATAAACAAATATTTTCGGCAAATAACACCATATAAATGTGCCTATCAATTATTATACTTAGATATTGTTAAGTTATATACTATATACTGTTATATTGTATAATTAAAAATTTATAAATATATACACATTAATAATTATAATAGTCAATCAATTTTACTTCTTGTATTTCACTGGCAGACGAAGAATTAGATATTTGTGTAGCCAATGACTGATTGTTGTTCGAAGTTAGACTAGATGACGATGAGATATTATTAAATTGTTGATAATGATTTTGAAGTTCTTTGGCCGCTGCTGCCAAAGTTAATCTAGGGCGTCTGTAACGATGATACATCTATGGAGTTTATTTAAAAAAAAAAAAAATATTGCAATAATCAATAATATTAAAACATGAATAATCTTTATTAAATTCAATAATTTTTTATTAAATGTTGTCATAACAAACTGATACCTCACTTTTGTACAAGCTTGGTATGTAGTCAATTGTTCTCATTGCAAAACGAGTTTGAACATATTATGCATTAAAAATTTATAAGATATTCACATAATAGAAATTCAAATATAAATGATGGAAATGACAGTCTTGTCTCACAGACTCACAAAGTTCAACCAATATTAATACAATTTTTAAGTACCTACCTAGGTAAATGGACGGACGATTGATTCAAAATAGACTTTTCAGTTTATCAGTAAACAGAGTGTAATCACTCACTTTTTCGATTTCACCGATGCCATGTTCATTATTTTCATCATTATCTATAACACATTCTTTTTTTATATAGACTATCGTCGTCATCAAGGTTTCATTGTTCACTTCGCTTGAAGATGTCGTAGGACTACAATGGTTTTCTCCGACACTAACGTACAGAAGAGACTATTACGTTTATGACTAGAGAGAAATGTACGTTGGTTATCACTGCGCTGTGTGTGTAAACATAAGTTGAGTTTTACGAAAACGCGACGACGGTGATGGAAAATTATACTACTTGTAATGTCGAACGATTGCTGTTTGTTGTATACGATATTTTATTATACGCATATAAGAAACGAAATGTTAAGATTATACAAACGCATATAATTTCGGGAGAACAAGATGAAACGTTTTCGCGCAGATGACGGGGGCGATCAGCTAACGCCGAGAAGTGAAACAAAATACAATCTTTAATCACTAAATTTTTTATCCACATGCGATTGACATTTCTAGTTTCATCAAAAATGACGCTCACGAATGTTAAAAACCGCAGGTTACACGGGTATGTGTGTGTGTGTGTGTGTGTGTGTGTTGGCGTCGGCCAAAAACGACTGTGTGGCCTTTGGTCGAGGTGCAATAAATTATTACTTAAAACATAAAAATGATTTACTATTGAAACATCCGTACAGACTGCAGACCGTATTTGTGTGCGCGTGATAATACACGTCGCGTTGGCGCACGCGTAAAATAAAAGTTTGGAAAAACATGTATAATAATATAATATATGTTTTATAGTCAGTGTGATATAAGTATATATAAATATTTAAAGAGGGAGAGAGAGAGATAAAAATGACGTTTGGACTATATCACAATTAATAAATATAAATAATAATCAGTACCTCCACCCCACCATGAAGTATGTTATAAATGTATAATAATCGAATTAATTGGTTTTTACACAATTACCTACTGCATCACGCTTTTACAATCAGTTCAGTTCGTGCGGCCCGTCTATATTCTTTTCTGCGCGTCTGAACCTTATCTACAATATTTATGGTGTTATCGGGTTCAAATTATAATAATAATAATAAAAAAAAAAATGGACCAGTTTATTTGTAATCTGTATATTTTAAATGTAGCATTGTAGTCTGGTTACAATTATAGATATTAGTAGTATATATATATATATATATACATTACATTTTAAATTGGGTATATTATTCTGAACAACGGAAGCTACTACGTTTACGTAATTTTTTTTTTTACTTTTTATTGACCAAGGCCATCTGCATGTACCTGATAACCCTCCTCATAGTCTTAAACGAAATTGGCCACATGATTTCCTATCTAGAAATAACACAAATATCTAACATATCTTTAAAAATTCATAATTGAAAGTAGTGTCAATGGATGCTCTCTCTTTTCTCACATTGTCACATCTGGTAATTAATTATTATTTACTTACTGTATTGTGCATACAGATGGATATAATATATGTATATTATATTAAATAAAAAATGTCTATAAGCTAAATATTATATGGTTTTTATTTTTGATTTTGTTAATAAAATTTATATGCAGTGTATAATATACACGTTTATAAAAAAAAAAAAAAAAAAATAAATTACATACATTAAGTATTTATAAATGAGAACAGTTTCCAAGTTATTCGATTTTTGTCTCAGAAGTGGTATATAAGTGGTCAATGAGTTTGGCCAAAGTTTTCTTAACGCGCAATGCGGGTAGTCGAACATTTGGATTAAAATGCCAACATTCACGCATCGATTTTACTATAGAATTTGTTATCTATAAAAACAAACAATAGTTAGGTGATTAGCATCTTTATTAAATGATACTAAAATTGGATAATCGTCTTAAAAATAATACTTTATAATTGTTAATAAAAACTTACAGGGTTGTCAAGCCATTCAGTAGCCACACCAGGACGGCTTCTTATAGGATCAGATGAGCATACAATACTACGCATAACTTCAAACCCAGGATCTAATCCGACACCTCTGTCTTCATATGGAGCACGGTAATTATATGGATTGTACTCATTAGAAATTGATTTTTGTACTGAAGTACTACCTTCAGGACAAATAAGTGTTCTAGACAGCACTTCCCACATAATAAGTGCATATGAATACATGTCACTGCGACGATATGCATCAAAACACCAATATGCTGAAGTAGAATCGGGAACGACTGATGACAAGGCCACAGATATGCTTTAAAAATATACATAAATTAGAAAATCGGTTTTATACATAATGCTTTCATTATTCATTGATCGATAGTTATACATTTATAATGACTATAAACTATTTCTTTTTTTTACCTATCGTCCAAAATTTCTGGTGCCATGTAACGTTTTGTTCCTACTCTTGTGTTTTGACAGTTACTACCTGCAGACATTGTAGTTTGAATTGGAAGTGTTTTATCCTTGCTGGTGACGGCCATTCCAAAATCAGCAACACAACACACACCTGTCCGTGCACATTTAACTAACACATTTTTGCTTTTAATATCTCGATGAGCGATAGCAGGTTTGCCCTGTGGTAAACGTAATAACATTTTGTTAATATTCTTATTTAAAATATTCACGATTCTACAAAATATATTTAATTATTGGTATGTCTCAATAAAATCTGTTCAGTTTTTGAGAATTTTTTAGTCATTAAACATACTCAAAGTTTATCTTTTTACATAGTTACAATGGCATAAAGAGACTAGTTGCTAGATTAAGTTACTAGATGATTATATTACAATAATGTTAATACATTACCTGTGTGCCATGAATTTCGGTGTGTAAGTGACATAATCCACTGATCACAGAATAAAGCACGTTTAACATTTGATTAATTGTAAGGGGTGGTCGAATTTTTTCAGTCATATTGCAAGTAGAATCTATATTAGTTTGTAAGAAATCATATAAAGATCCATCTTGATGAAAATGTGTTATGAGGAGCAATTGCGTAGTATAAGAGTTCCGTGATGTCATAATGTCCGATCCGATAAATGCCAAAATATTGTCATGTCTCATTAAAACAGTACTTTAATTGAAAACAAAGTATATTAATAAAAAAAATTTGTAGAAAATATATGTAGTATGTATAAAAACCTGTAGATTTCTGATTCGCGCTTCCAGGATGGTTCGTCCTTAGATAAGAATATTTTTACGGCTACAGTTTCATGACCACCATTCCAGTAAGTAGCACGCCACACTTCCCCATAGCGGCCTTTTCCAACCAGCTGGCGCAGCTGTACTTGTTTTGCTAAAGTTCGCTGAACTAAAACGGGTAAGCCATAACCGCTCCCACTAGTAAAATCAGTTTTTTCTTCCTGTTCATAGAGTCGCAGCAAAACATTTTCATCGACTGAGAATCCAGTCATGCCACTCTCAGCCAAGTATGGAGAACAGCTATACATATCGTCACTGTCATCTGTCATGTTTTTGGTCACAACAACGCCCTTTAGCAAGTCAAAAGTAGCTAAAGAAGTTACATGAAATTTTCTTTCACTTTCGGAACAAGACGATGATGATAAAGAAAAATTTTGGCGAACTCTTTTTCTCCTATTACTATGGCCATTTTCTTTTTTTCTAAACCCGTGTTTTTGGGTTTTCTCACTGTTTCTGAGTAAAGTAATAACTATGACTAAAGTAACTGTTGTAGCTATGGCGATAACAAATATTAATGACCACCAGGGCATAATAGTAAATTTGTTGTTACTACTGATCACTGGCAGTATTTCTGGCAATGACGGAAATGGACCGTTATTACAATTGTTAATACCAGTACAACATTCAATAGCATAGGAAGGTGGTAATATGGAAGATTGTTGATTGCCTGCTACTGAAGTATAAGTATGTGATGTCGTCCAAACTGTATACCTTTCTAAGTTTTCTTTGTTTTTCATTGTTGTTTCATTTCTGACGACTGGATTGGTTCCCAAGCAAATATGAAGTCCGTTATTATCACTATTATTCTGACCATTACCTATGCATCCACGGCTAATACGTATTTGACCATCTTGCTGACGTACTTTTGCCTTCCAACACTGTAAAAATTAATATAAGACAAATAAAAGTAGCCAATAAACCTAACATAAAGTCAACTTAAAAGTTTGACAGACGATTTAGATCATCACTTTTTTGAATTTGCAAAAATTGTCAATAAATTTTTAAGTTCCAAAAATGATTCTGATCATATGCTCAATATGTATGCACTAAATAGTATAGTGTTTTCTGTGACATTAACTATTAAGGTGTGACCACACTTAACAAACATAAAACCTTTGTCAAACACCAAAAATATCTAGCAAACGTTTGTTGACCGTTCAACGAATGGTTGTTTCATATAGACGTGTTTCCAAACCAATTTGTTTGTTAATAATCCAAACAAAAATATTTGCTTACTAAGCGAACAATTTGTATGCATGTTTGTACTTCTATACCGATATACCTCTATTTAAATAATTATACATTTAATTAAAAGTTATTAAAATAGTTTTAAATGATAATATTATTAAAAATATAAGACTATTTAAACAATATAATATTTATAACAATTTATTGAATGGTATTTGTTTTTTATTTTTTTTGATGTAATATTCTTATTACACATTATAAAAAACGTAGCAGCGCTAATACAGCATGTGACTTGTTCTAAATTGTTCTCATTGTTTCATGTTCTAAACATGGTTACGACAGTTGCAAACATTAGCGAACAAAATTAAATTATGAACAAACATATGTTGTCATTATAAAAAGGTTTGACAAACAATGTTTCTCCAAATATTTGTTAGGTGTGGATGCACCTTTATATTAACAATTTCTTTCGTTTTAAAATCTATCAGATTAGTATTTAAAAATATATCGTCTATAATACAAACGATATATTATATATTTTTAATGTAATATAAGTTGTTTATATACTTACACGTACAGCTTCTGTACACAGACTCTGTGTTGAGTCAATATCCGGTAGACAGTATGCCTGTTCGTCGATATGACGGTCAAACCAGATAGACGGCAACACACCTGTGCAAGACATACATTGTAACCTGCCAGTGGAAGCTGTTATCATCGACAGTAAAGAAGCTTTTCTATTGTCTTTCTCTTCATTTTCATCAACATTAATTTGATCTTCAAGTTCTTTTTCAGCTAATATCATGTTGTTATATAAATCAATCGATGATATACTAAATGTTTCATTAGTATTTAATTGGTTTCCTGTCTGTTCGGCCATCGATTTGTCTGTAACCCAACAAAAAATATATACACGTTATACATTTATGGCACATTGTAAGAACAAAGTCTATTTGCATAAGAACAATAGAAAATTACTTGATAGTACAGTTGAAATCAACGCAATGACTACAAGCAAGACACGCGTTGTCTTTCGAACACACTTCATTGTAATGCATATGGAAACCATCACAATACCCAACACGGTCGCAATGTAGATCTTCGGTGTTGACAGAGATGTTTGAAGGCAAATGCAACAGTACAAGGATGTTCAGTGGTCGTTGTAACGTCCGTCACAATCATCGCCGTCCGTAGCCACAGTCACAAAGTATTACAAGAGACAGCGATGTCAGTTGCTCAGATCACAACATTAACCGAAAAAAAAAAACCTAAAAGAAATGTAAGCGATTTATAATATAAAAATATTAGACTCTGTGTACATTGCGCATACTTAAGTAATATTAGTACTTGTCTACAGACTACATACCGAAATCTCAGTGTGGTGTCATCAGTTATTTGCGGCAAATTTTATTATTTATTGTGATGCGGGGATAAGGGGAAAGTGTAAAATGTCCCAGCAAGCGGCGTGAAATACTACAATTCGCAATTTACGAATGCGCGTTCACTGTTCATCACGTACGCCGTATTGTGTTGTCTTTTGAGTTTCTGCCCTAACAATATGTGTGCGGTGAAGGGGTGAGGAGGTGTGACAGCAAAGGTGTTGTCGTTCGGCGCGACAATGGTAACGCCGTCAAGGAATTCGGAGTCCACCTACCTCGTACACTCGACCGCGGGTATTCTGTGTTTCAACCACAGAACAGTAGTAGCGCTATCTATCCGTCGGGTTATAATTAATTTATATCACAGGTTAAATTATTTATTATCTTTGACCAATACGAGATGCGACGACAACACTATCCGAATTCACAACCGGTGTTGAGGTTAACCAGTTACCGATCACCACCGGCCCGTCATGTGTGTCGTATTTGTACGCGAGGTACACCGCTATTGTCACGTCATCACCGTTTTACGCGTTCTACTGTGTTCGACTGTTTTTATTATTTTATATTTTTATACGTATATGCGGTCGGTTACGTTGCACGAATTTAATAAGTTGTGCGCGTAGACGAACAATAACGTTAACGTGTAACGTTTTTGTATTCGACATTTTACCGTAAGCGTATCGGCGGTGGCCGTCGTGATTTTTAACCGTTATCTCTTCTCTCACTTTTTTGGCGGCTACGAATCGGACTACATGTGTTAACGTTGTTGTGTACGCGACCACCACTGTTATATTATTATAGTTGCGTGTAAAAAAAAAAAAAAAAATGGTGTCCGTACCGGACCTCGGTGCTAACGTGTCCCCTCTCATTTTGAATTCGGAATTTCTCATTTCGGTCGGTAGAACATAGACCGTATTACATTTCGTCGTGAACGGCATTTTTTTCGCACGGTGTGTTACAGAAACAGAAAAAAAAAAAAAATAAGAAACCATGAGCGATACGACTACTGCGGTTGCTTTGGCGCTGCTCGTTACTGTCACGTTCAGCGGAGCATTTTTTTACATGATGCGTTGGGCCGCTGCGTCTTCAGAACGGCAACGGTCACGTCATCGGCGCGTGATTGCTGGTGACGATTTCACGACGACAAAACATAAAAAAACAGTAATTGCTACCACTGTTGTTCGTCAAAGGAAGAAAAACGACAAGAACGCGGTCGTACGACCCTCGTCTGCTTCTGCTAGTTCCACCGTTAGTGCTAATGATAAAAACAGCGACAACAACAAGAAAAAAAAAACCGTTGACAACTGTTCCGTACTAGTTAACGACGACGTCACTGTTACTGCAGCTTCTGTTGGTAATCGTCGAACTCGTCGACAAAAGCATCAAAAACAAGCGATTCAGTCACATAAAGATCACACACCCGAAGACTCTTCGACTGCGACTGTACCGGTTAACAATCATCTATTTTCATCTGTGGATGACGTTCCAGTAGATGACGAGGGCGGATGGATTACTATGGTAACATATGCAATTATTAATTATAGGTTATAATACCATACAACCATAGGCGGGTCGTGCCTGTTATGCACAGGCATGATCTGCAAATATAACTTTATATTATTAATTATTGTGGTTTTTATTATTTGTTAAGTATTTATATTAATAATTATTCATTAGTTTCACTTATAAAATTTGTAGCACTTTTTCTGTTTATCCTCCTAAATTTAATGATTGATTTTTATCACTGTTGACTAATTATGGACGGTTGCCCTAAATAACTTCCCTTCGCCAAATAAATTGTCTTAATATTTAAATTCTATGTGTATTCAATGGTGAAAACAATACTTATTATTATAATTTTTTTTTTTGTTTATTTTAGTCTAGTGGCAATAACAACAATTTCATAACTATTGACACTGATGAATCAAATCGACGGAAAGTCATAGAAAATAAAACTGAACGATACCAGCCACAAGTAGAAAAACAACAAAAACGAGAGAGACGATTGCAACAAACTGTTAAACCGGGTAAAACTGCTGTTGGTATTGCTAAGGCTGCACCGATCATACCAGCAAAAGTGACAACCATTGTCACTAGTCCATCCCAGTCTCAAGACAAGCCAGTGGTGACCCAGGAATATGACATAACTTCACAGCATGATATAACAGAAAAACATCTACGGGCCAAACTGGAAAGTGTCCAGGCTAAGATGAAATCATTACGCGCTGAACATGAGATTACTATCAAAAAATTGCGTGCAGACAGTGAGAACACCCGGGTTAAACACAGTGCAGTCACAGAGCGTTTACATGCAGCCGAACGAGAAATCACAACTCTGAAACAAATGCGGTCTGAACAAGAAACTGCTCTAAAAACATTAAATTTGAAGTTTGAGAACTTAAAGCAGGAATCAATTCAAGATGCACACTCTAATTACAAATCCATTATTGAAGAAATTAAAGTTAAGCATGAATCTGTAGTCCTCAATCTGCGCAAAGAAAACGAGGTTTTACGGAAGAATCACGAAACTGCTGTTCAAGATCTACAGAAGGTAGCTATTAATTTGTCCGAAAAATATGAGCTTGAAATAAAAAAATTAAAGGCTGATCACGAATCCACAATAAGACAGATTCGTAAGGAAAACAGTGATCTGCACACTGAACACGCGAACGCAATCAAGGTATTACAAGATGAACACGAATCTGTAATGGCCGCCGAGACACAACGATTAACTGAGTACCATACTGCAGTGATGGAACGTTTGCTGAACCAACCAACCACATGTACAGTGAGTAGATAATGGATGTATAATATTATATACTTATATCATTGACTATATACATATTGTATATGTATTTACCCAATACTTATATTAGCCTTAATATTATATATATATATATATAATTAGTATTATATATTATATATGATATGTAATTTTCTGTATATTTATTATTGAGAATTTTGTAATAATAATCAATTTTTTTCATTTTAGAAACTCCATCAGTCATCTAATCATTATCAAGACAATGACACTGTTACTATAACACCTTCTGATGTTGAAAATAATTCTGATTTAGAAATGCGAAATAAAAAATTACATCGCACAGTATTACATTATAAGCAGATCATTGCCGACACGGTAAGTGTGTATTCTATTCTGCGTACACGGAGAGATTAGAACTGTGTAGTAGACAAAAACTGATCATTCTTTAATCATAATAGTCTTGGCTAGAAACCATGATGCAGTTCTATTTTTTCCATATACAATGTATAATGCATATATACATTTGAGTTTCCCATGTCCAATTGTCTTCCTAATATAAAATTTCAAGTTTCAATAATTATGTAATTATGGGAATCTTAAATAAAAACATCATTATAAAACCAATACATTCCTCATTCCGTTCAAAATTTAAAAATACAGTTTTAAACAATTTGAATGATTCTATTAATGATACATGATAACACTTGTAATACAACTAACATAATAAAATTGGTAAATGTGTTTAACAGGAACAAATGTTAAATCAGTTACATATACATGTTGAAAAAGAGGAATTTCACTGGTCAAAACATGCAGCTAATTTGCAAAAACAACTGGATGAAACACGTCGTCAATTAGAAGACCAAATTTCTCAACAGAATAGAATAAAGAATCATGACAGTTGAGATGAAAATATATCAGAATTCCAAAAAAAGACAAACTGCATATGTATATAATATAAACTTTTTATTGTAAATTAACATACAATTTTCATTGTGCATTCTGGTTTTTTGTATTGTAACCAATATGTAGTAACATTTCTACATTGTTATAATTTATAAATCATGATTCCATTTTCAAAAACCGTATTTGCAATAATTAATTGTCGTATGAGAAAAAAACATAAGTACACACTATAATAAAGAAATATTATTTAAATGTAATTTTATTATACATATTTTTTGTATCTTGTTTATTAATTGTACAGCGATTTTATATCTGTAAGATGTTTATATTACT
Organism: Chaetogeoica ovagalla; assembly: GCA_032441825.1. Classification (NCBI taxonomy): domain Eukaryota; kingdom Metazoa; phylum Arthropoda; class Insecta; order Hemiptera; family Aphididae; genus Chaetogeoica; species Chaetogeoica ovagalla. The sequence goes on along the minus strand of CM063745.1, from coordinate 7,757,184 downwards.
TAATCATTTTGTTTATGTAAGAAATACATATATGTACTATTTTGAGAATGTGTACTTTTTGATTTTTTTTTTAAATAATGATGACAATTATTTTGTATTTATTGTACTATTATACTTTTATTTATAATTGTCTTATACTTTATTAATTAATTAGTAGGCTCTAGTTGAAGCTTCCTGGTGTTCATTCGAAATGCGAAATGGTACTTTTTTTTTAACAATTTTAGTACCATAATAATTATGTTTAATTCTGGTTGTTTCGTTTCGAGAAAACACAATTTCAAAATTTGAGTTATAAATATGGTCAAAATTCATCGCATGCTAAGTACTAACATGTAGTATTGACCAAGTTGTAAACATAACTGTTTTCGGAAAATTTGAAATTAATGACTAGACAAGTCAGTAAATGTTCATAATTTCTTTTAAGAAATAAATTAATTACACGAGAAAACAGTTATAGAATTTTTAAATGGGTGCTCACTATCCAGTTTGGTATAATTGGTTTATTCACCTTAATTGGTATTAAATTATATTTAGTTATTCCTAGAAAATATTTGAGTAAAGTTGTGGAAATTCTGTAATGCTTAGAATAATTAAAATGATCAGTTATGCATATTAACTGTAAATTATAATTGATATTATCAATTCACTGATCATTCATTTACAATTGTTTAAAAACAAATATCTTTTTATTTAGGAAATTCAATCAAAATTCATAATATCCATAAGATACAAATAAAATGAATTATTTATTTTCATTACAATAAATGGATATTATATATTAAATGATGACAAAATACTTATATTCAAATTTATTGTTGACACGTCTAATTTACATCATAAGAAGCGGATTTGCATACTGATTTTGAGGTACAGCATTATAAGATTGCAAATGTTGATGATTGAGTAAGCTACCAATGTCTGTATTGTATTGTTGTTGTGTGTCATTCATTTTATGGTGATGTGAATTATGATGATTCAGTGAGCTTCCTGTTAATGCATCGTCTGTTGCATAGTAAATTTCCACATATAGTTGTCGGACACCATAGGCACTGAATATTTGTTGGGCATACCGAATTAGACAATTGGCGAATTGATCGCGTTCTTGCAGTATTCTTGCTACATGGTCTTGTTGATGTGGCTGAATAGTTTTATTGAACTGGTCTGATGGTTGTGTTGAGAAATCTGTAGTACTATTGCTAATGATTAGTGCAGACCGCAATTCGATTTTGATGCTGCCCGCAAAAGAGTCCGCACACAACGTCCAAAATCGTGGTTCTAGAATACCTATCACAGCTGGATGGTACCGGAGTAAACGCGCATAACAAGTCTCCAATACTCGACGTTCATCATCGAGTTCAACAGGTGTTCTCATCATAAGAATTTTGGCAGAATCACGAAGTAAGCCCCACACAGAAGCAGCTACCAAAATTGCGATGAATATCGAACATATTGGATCAGCACGCATCCATCCAAAAGAATGCATCAATAAAGCGGAGACAACAACGCCCACACTTCCTAATGTATCTGCCAAGATGTGCAATAAAACACCTTTCATTAAATGATTTTGATTACTTTGAGCAGAGCCAGTGAGTGGTGGCGGATGGACATCATTATGTTGTTGACCACCACTAATTGATATGGACACTTGTTGATTATGTTGTTGGTAAAAAGATTTTTCAATAACGTTTTGGCTGTCATCGTGTTTACATTCATTGTTATGGCTATGACCATGAGCAGTGCCACAATGACTATGTCCGTGAGCACCACCATGTTGAAATACGTAAATGCCAACGAGATTGACAAGTAATCCTAGGACACTGACCAAGAATAACCGTTCATGATGTACTTGAGGAGGTTCAATAGCTCTTTCCACGGCTTCTGTCAATATGAAAAATGCTATAAATAATAAGAATAAAGCATTTACGAATCCTGCGAGAACTTCAGCACGTTTATAACCATAAGCATATGAATCGTCGGCTGGCCATCGGCTAACAACCTGAGCTGCGAGTCCAGCAATCAAACCAGTACAATCAAAAAACATGTGAAACGAATCTGATATTAGGCCCAGACTATTTGTCCATATACCATAAGCAAATTCTACAAATGCGAATACAAAATTTAAAATTAAAAAACCCATAAGATTCCGAGCATTTGTATCTGATACAACTGCACGTAAAGCCCCTTTCAATTTCATAAAGCTAGTAGCCGTGGAACTGTTGGCAGCTGTCATTCTTGCGGCTATACTTGACTTTCTTTGCGATGTTGACGAAGACAATGGAATCATTTATGTACTTTATGTAATACAAGTTTTTAATCGTTTCTTTGGTATTTTTGTTAATGTTTGTGATGATTTTATCCGTTGTTAGACGACCTACCCTATGATTGTCAAAATTTCAAACTTTCATTTGCTCTAAAAAAAAAAAAAAAAAAAAAATACGTTATAATATTAAATCAAAGTATATGCATATTTAATTAAAAAAAAAAAAAAGAACAACGGATAAACGTGAACCTTATCATGGCCTTTGATATCGTATATTATATCATAAACTATAATATTAATAATAATAATAATTACAAATCCACAACAATATCATCATCTGACGGCAGTAGTGACAGTGGACGTTTCCATTGTCACTGTTGTTCGAACGACTATTCCAGTGTTCATTTTTGTATAATTGTCGTCGTACGTGTTACCAGCGATATTGAGACCTACTGATAACGGTAATTGAAAAAAATACAACGTTCCGTTTTGTCGTTTTACGTGTACAGTTACACGTTCGAATCGTAAACGGCTACTATACTCACATCAGGCATGTGCCTAGTAAAGGTGTATTATTATTATTAATGAAATTACAGTAATAGCTCGTAAGTAGTACGACACGACTGCCGAAAGTGTACGCACACGCACGCACGCACGGTTGAAACAGGGCGTGCACAAAAAAAAAAAAAAAGAAACACGACAGACAGTCGGTCGGTGAAACGATTCTTAAAGCACTCGAATGAAATAATATTTCACTTATAACAACATACACTATATAAAATAAAATTTGTATCTCCAGCGTTTTGACCGGGCCAACGTGGTGTATCGGAGAAACGCGCATTGACGACGACAACAGCGCGCGCACTCTATGAACTTGACAACGTACAACTACAACGTAATCGCATAATATTGTGTTCCCGTGATAATTAATATGTATAGACGTGGTCCACTGTCGCGCAAATGTCGTATGGGTATCATCGGAAACGAATTATCTGTTCGTTAACGCCTTAATCATGAGGACGTACCCACGTTATTGTTATTATACGTAATATATTGTTCAGTTTCTAAATTTGTATGAATTACCGATATTTTTTCGCAGGGGAAAATGGTTTTTTACACGTATCTCTAATCAGTACTTTGGATTTATATAAAATCGTATATTATACTTAGCGGCTAATAGTAATATGCTTTCGAGTTCTGATTTCTTATGGGAACCCGTCGTTTTAGACGGTTCTCGAAACGTTCCGCCACCTGGCGGCACCTATTGACCGGGCAATATTAAAACTCGAGTTCTTACAGGCTACTAGCGCTCGTAGTAGTGGTATTTTATTCGAAATATTTACAAAGTTTGATTGACAACAAAGTGTGATAACAACAACATTATCTGAACGTCCCGTACGCGTAGAAAACGTATTCTTGACTTCCAAATATACGTTTTCCACTATCGGTAGTTTAATAAACTTTTTTTTTGCAAACGAATAGATAATGTTATTATTATAGGTATTATCTATGGAATGTGTAAAAAAAAACTATCGGCTTAAAACACACGGTTGTGTGAATAGATCTTTTTTTTTTCTGCGTGTCAGGCAACTACTTCAACGTACTCATAAAACAATATAATGAACACTCGTTTTTAATTTGTAAACTTCTTGTGATAACTTCAAAGCTAATCTCTTGTCGATGGACTACCGAGTCGTGGACAGTCATTTATGAGTATCCGTGTGTCATCTAGTAGTCTGTGGGTAAGACAACCAACAACTGTGATAATAAATACTGACGTGTGTGTGTGTGTGTGTGTGTTGTATAACTGTTGAACTCGACCTGACGTTCGAGGCGGCCGCGCGCTCCGTTCTCGACTCTTACTAGTACGTAATTATTATTGCTATAAAGTACCCGTCCGTTATAGTCGCTACACCGTAAATATGAGTTATAGTATCGTTTACGACGTCGCGTTCCGGTATTAATTCGACGTTGCTCGTCGGCGGCGTACAATATTCGTGTACTTCCGTGTTCCTTTAAGTACGCTTTTTTTCGCGTTTTCGCATTTCACTGGACTTCGGGTCGGGAATACGGTGTGTATAGGCTGTACACTATCCGCTCACACGCGCATCGCACAACTATGCACGCTCGGACGGCAGAGTGGAACATTTTCGTTTTGTGAATGTCGTACGTTTTAACCCAAATTGTTGGAACAATCCAAAAAAAAAAAAAAAAAAAAGGACAATCATCGTTCTCCGTAGGAACACGCCGTCGGTGCATATGTGGGGAACAGTTTTTTATTCACGCTATAAACACATCTGTCGTTGAGTGTTTTACGACAGCATTTGGATTCCGCCGCCGCCGTCGTCTTAGCTTTTATTATCGGCAGCGTTCAAGTGGAACGTGTCGTTCTCATATTATTGAAGTAAAACAGAAAAAAAATACTCGTCTTAATTTTTTAGCTATTTATTTTTATTTTTTTCATCAACAATTGCTTTGCACAGGGAGCCATCAGACTGCTGGTGTCCATATGCGCGAATGTCGTGTCTGCTTTGACAATGATGACGTTGAAGTCATTAGAACAAAATACGAGTTATCCTACTGCACTTACGAAGAAATCGAACCACAGCAAACAGATCTTGGCCGATGATAATAATTCTTCACATACAACACTCGTCGTACCATATCTAATGCGTCCCCGTTTTCAGCGAGATGTATTATTTGCCTGTAATAATCAATAAATCGAAAAATACTATTATATGAAAATATAATGTATATATATTTACATGTTTTTTTTTCTATGTTTCAGCGATACAATAATATTAAAAGCCATCACTCACAGTTGTCACTTTGATCATTCAGTGAAAATAGTTGTTACATTTACGATGATGCTGCGCTTTGTGTCAAACATTGCCATTTGTGTCAATGTAATTGCTAGCTGTTATTTCAGAAAATTGTCAAGTTCTATGAGATATGTTGTTACTACAATCTTATTATTTATTATGGGAGCCATATACTGCATTTATTCTAGTAGTAACATGGGTGTGACTGTTACATTTATAGCACATAATCAAGAATTATTAGGTGTGTATATATATATATATTTTTTTTTTTTTTTTCAAAGATTTAATTATTTTGCAAACTCTACGTTTCATTTATTTTGTATATATGTAATATTATTTATAGGCGAATAATTTTTTATTCATTTAATATATGTACAATGTACAAAGGATAATCATTGCTCAAAGTAGACAGTGTGTTTCGCTCAAATGATAATACGAAATGTCCATATTAAACCATAACCGTAACACACTGTAACCCGTTTAAATTCAAGGTCACTGGACGGAAATATTTTCGTGTTACCATTTGAATAAAACACTGTATAATATATATTCGAATATTTTTTTTTTTTTAACAAGTTTTCATTTTTTTCTATGGGGTAATTGGTATGTTTAGAAATAGCACGACATGAACTGCATATTTTTTTCTAATAAAATTTTGTTAAGCCGTGTCCACACTGTACAACGCATGTTAGCGAAGGCACATGTGCTTGAATGTGTTGTATTGTTTGGTAACATTTTTAATCTTTGTCTATACTATTCAACGAACTTTAATGAAGGGTATTTGGTTGTGTTCACTGATATATATTTTATTTTAATATTCTACAAAATTAATGGAAAAATAAAATTATGTATCGATTGTATGTCGAATCACTTGAACGTTTGTTTACAACTAAATCAGACCAAATTGCGTTTACACTATTAATAAAATACCTTTGATGTACTGCTCTTCTAACAAATGTGAACGAACCATTCGATAAAATTCAACGACCGTTCGCTAGCCTAGTGATAAGCATCCTTACGCCAGGCAAAGTAGTTGGAGATATTACAAGCTATATGCCTATTATCTTACTAAGTGTATGCTATAAATTACTTGAGAGACTTATATATAATCGCATAATGTCAGTCATTAATAGCATAGTACCAGTGGAACAAGCAAGATTTAGGCCGAATCGTAGCTGTTGTGATCAAGTGCTGGCTCTCACAACACATATAGAAGCAGGCTTAGAAATGACAAAGAAAACAATCACTGTCTTCATAGACTTAACTGCGGCTTATGATACTGTGTGGCGAGAAGGACTGATCCTTAAATTCCTTCGAATCATCCCGTGTAAGTCTCTAACAAATCTACTTAACAACATGTTAAGTAATCAGTCATTTGTAGTCCATAATAACGATCTTAAAAGCAGCAAACACATTCTCAACAACGGCTTACCTTAAGGCTCTGTTATGGCATCCCTACTTTTCAACTTGTACACCCATGATATACCGCATACAGTTTCCAAAAAATTTATTTATGCCGATGACATTTGTATAACGTGCCAAGCAACCGAATTCAACAAATGAGAACAGATACTAAACCCCGACCTCCAAACTCTGGACTCATACTATAAACAATGGAGACTAAGGCCTAATCCCAGGAAAACAGAGACATCCGTGTTTCATCTCAATAATAAACTAGCTAATTATACACTAATAATCACTTTTAGTGGACATAATGTGAACCACAATCCAACCCCTAAGTACTTAGGGATCATGTTGGAAAACACACTTAGCTAACATCGAATCCGGACTGGTCACGGAAAATGTGGATATTTAATGCACAAATGGGATTTAACATTAGTACCAGAGTGCGACTGTGGCCCATTTAACCAGATTATTTCACACATTATAAGCGAGTGCTCAAATCGTAAATTCAATAGAACGCTATCGAATGGTTATAGAATTTAGATATTAATCTATGACTATGATTTGTACTATTTATATATTATAATTTATTATCTGTATTCTAACATCTTTACTGATCTATCCTAATTATGTATTAATTTAATTTTTTTTTAATGTTTCTAAAAGCCATACGAATAAAATAAATAAATCCCTTATATTGTATTATGTGTAATGCCAATGTTAACCCCTTTTTCTCAGCCTAAATTTTCTATAATATTGAATATTGTCTAAGAAATTAATTAATTACTTTTGTTTTTCTATTGATTAATGTTATTAGCATGTTTCGTATACGATTGTCATGTAAATAGTTTATTTGTTATTTCTTATATTTCCTTCTTGTTTTACTAATTAGCTGTACTTTCTGTAATGTTTTCTATGTAAATATTGCCTGTTGAGGCGTAAATAAGCAATAAACAATTTATAAATTACATTTTGTTAATGTATCAATTTGATGTTTTTAGGAAACAATAATTCAAATGGTCAGTCAGACATGTTCGTGGTTGAAGCAAAAATGGATGGTCAAAATAAGCATACACAACTCGTCAATGATATTAGCAACAATGTCAAGAAACAGGAAAAAAACAAAAAAAAAACTGCTATGCTAACGGCTGATGACATGTATGAACCAGGATTCCGGATCCAGAACATGGATCTCTGTTCGTCCCGTACTAGGTTGTTAATATTAATCACATCAGCAGCAGCACCATCACACTTACTTCACCGTCAAGCCATCCGTATGACATGGATGAACCGATATGGTCCAAGTGTGAGTATGGCGTTTTTAGTAGGTACACCACAAATGACTGAAACAGACCCTGTGAGTGAAATTTTAGAGGCCGAGGAACAGGCGTTACGGATCAGTCTGAATGGAATTGATATCAGTAATAACATTGATCCAAAAGAAAAACCTAAATCAACCAAGAACACAAATACGCTGGATTTTGGATGGTACCGGTTTATGAGGGATCAAAAATTATATCCTAGGGAAGGCCTAGATACTAACGTAATGGAAGGTTTAAACAAGGCAGAACAAGCAGTTCAGCGAATGTTAATTCGAGAGCATAGTCGGTATGGTGATCTAATTCAATGTCGGGTCAGAGACACCTATACCAATTTGACCCTGAAGAGTATTGCAGCATTAGAATGGATCCGTGAATATTGTCCCAAGGCTCGTTATTTTTTAAAAACCGATGACGACATGTTTATCGATGTAAATCGTTTATTGCGATTCATTGATAAGGTAGAAACGGAAGCCATTAAGAAGAATGGTTTCCACATACCTATACAAACAGATGAGTTTTCCAATGTAGACCGAGACACGTTTGAGTCTATAAATGTGCCCGATTTCGATATTGAATTGCCTGCGACCATTTGGGGACGATTAGCACATGGGTGGCGTCCAATTCGACAGCACAACAGCAAATACTACGTTTCTCATACCCAATATGCTGGCCGGGTATTTCCAGACTTTTGCACTGGACCAGCTTATCTGATGACCCGGTCGGCTATAGGACCACTTTATAATGCAGCCTTAGGCAAGGATTTCAATATAGTCGATGATGAGAATGAAAATGACTACAAAAAAAACAGAAACGATAATAAAAAAAATATAACTGAGTACAGTAATCAAACAGTAGACACTATGAAAAATACAGTGCCATATTTAAAATTAGAGGATGTGTATTTGACTGGAATAGTTGCCGAGCGGCTTACCCAACGAGCAGTTAAACAGCAAGCAAAGGAAAAAGATAAGATTTCTTTAGACGACACAAAAAGAGACTTTTACCAAAACAACAGTGGTAAAAAATCGGCAACAGACCATGAATACAAACAACATCAGTTGAATGATTCGACTAAGTCAAAGAAGTCGGACATAATGATCATTAAAATTAGACGTATTCATGACGAACAATTTGCCAACAAAAAAATTACTGGTCGAGCTCTCGACCGGGCTTTGTGTAGTAATGTTAATCCCGGTTTCAGTTGGTTTCATTGGTATTGGGACAACTCAGAAGTAATGAAAAATCCTAAGAAAAAGAAAACCGACTTTGGCGTTATTTCTGTGCACATGGTTAAATATTTCGAACAGTTTGATTTGTGGCGACGGCTAATGGATGGACAGATTAAGTGTAAGCCTTAAGTTATGCGTGAGCCTTTTCAAACAATTTTATGTTAATTTTTCTATATTATATAGCATAATATTATTTTTGTTGTATACAATAATATGTACATTTTTTCTTCAGTATTTTATTTTTGTATCTAGAAATATTTTTCTCATTAAATATTTGTTGTCTTTAAAAAAAAAATTCTAAAAATCTGTTTAGAATATTTATTTAAATATGAAATTTATATATTTCTTATTAAAATAAAATATTAATACACAGATATATTAATGATGAATCAGTATTTATAATTTCAATTCTATGTTTTGTAGATGACAACTTTGCATTTCGTTTGTCTCTCCACTTACTAACTACAACACCATGAATATTTTCTTGGCCTACTATATCTCCTTTTTGTAGTTTTCCAAATATCTTTAGGAAAATTTTTTACATTTTTTTCTCAAAGTGCTTACAATATGAATATTATGATGTAATAAAATATAAGCGATATGCAAGCTTGTATAGAAATTATTAACTATGAAAGCTCCCCCTTCATTTAAATAATTTTCTAAGCGTGGCATAACAATTCTACCAACATATGAAGTATTAGTATCTAAATTATTTAAGGGTTTTCGGTTCCGAATAAACAATTAAATCATATATGTATACTCCATACTATCACAAAATTTATAATTTAATTCTATATTTTTGCAGCTTTATTAGGAGTGCATTGTCTAAATATTATTTGACCCCTGTATGGTATAAGCGTTTTGTCAATTACATTTTTTACACTGTTTAAATAAATTGACTAGTATATTGAATAATGATTGTATTTTCCTAGTCAATTTGTTGGGTAAATATCATTATTTGAAACATGGAAAAATCGTAACAGTTCTTGGAATCTATTTCGAGACATAATTTTAAGTATAAAACTATTTTGAAAAAATGGCTGTAGACTCCAATAATCTGTTAGTTTTGGATAATTTATTATACCAGTATACATAATAGATAAAAATTTCTAAATTTCAATACTATCTGTTTTCGTCCATTGCGTTTTGTATCGCTGAGCTTGTCTGTTAGTATTAGTAACAATTAAATTGAGCACTTCATAATTCAGAAACGAATTGAAAATGTCATTAGGCTTGCAGTCTTGTGTAATATCGCAATACTATGCGTGTAAATTAGGTAATAATAATTTTAATTCGTACAAGAGTGTACGACAGTACCTTTTGAACCGTTTTGAATAGAATCAATATATTCGTATCACTATACTATTTTAATATGCTGTAAATAATTACAATGCCGTGTTTCCCTTACCAGTAAGGTAAACCATGTTATATACCTGTTGGATTATTGGTAAGACACAATTGATTTCGCGCTAAAACAGATCGTTTTGAACTTTGTATTTTTTTAACAAAATCGTAGCCCATATAAAAATTAACACCACACCGCAGCACGTAAATATCTATATTAGAAATAGATCTAATTTTTTTTTTTTTATTACTTTATAACTGACTGCAATGGTACATTTGTAATCATCTGTTGTAATTATAATAATGTGAAATACATAAATTACAATATTATTTTTTGTCTTTTTCTAATGAATATAATTTATTATTTCTCTATTGCAAGTATGATATTGACTTGTTCCTGCAAACAATTGTAGAACAAATATTAGATATGTATTGATTATTATTTAGTCTATAAAAATGTCTTAAATAATTATTTAATTATATAGGTACGTACTTTTAATATCTCCTGGTTACCGGTGTAAAATTCGATCTCTTGATAGTTCGCTGATTTCAGTGCATTCAATTCTTCATACAAATTTTCTTTTAAATTTTTATAATTAAGATTAGCATCTGCTAATTTTTTCTTCAGTGAAGTATTTTTAATTTTTAAACTTTCAACTTCGTTTTCTAATTTGTCGATTTTGTTACCAGTCTGTAATCATAATAGTAGTAATCAGTAGTGTTATACAATGTGTTACGTAATTGTATCCCTAATAAGTAATATTTTTTATATATATTATTTTAATGAATATTTTATTTAATTATAGGTACATATTAGTAAAATAGATTAATAAACACATCGAATTATAAATAAATTTAAATTCAAATATTAATTCGTAAAATGCTGTTATGACTAATGACTAAGTATGTGACTAATGGCTCTATAGTGTACAGTTTTAATAAAAAAATGTAATATAAATTTTTATTTTTTAATAAAAACTTATATTTTTAACACGAATCATATTTGCTTACGGGCTACAAGGAAAAGGGACGATAGAGAATGATTTACTGGATCCGATGTTGATATATAGATAGGTACTTACGATCGCTATTTTTTTATTACTGAATAATAGACTGTCTTTGAAAATTTGTGAATAAACTTGTATGGTTGATTTAAATTCATTTCGAATCCTAATCAACAGTTCGCCACGATCGACATTGATTATACTGACTTGTCGTATTAGTTCATCTACAACGATGTATAGTAAAACGCCATGTATTAATGTTAGTTTCACATATCAAAATACTTTATTGATTTAACATGTATTATACATATATTTATCTATAATATAATAAATATACTATAGATTCTATACGTTTAAGTTTTATGTTAAATTTTAGAATCATTACTAATTGGCGTTAAATAATAATTTTATTAATTAACGCCGATAAAATAATTAATGAAATTAACAAAATGCATGATACATATATAAATTACAAAATAGCGGTACGTTATTTCAGATTTTCTGGCGAATTTATGTATTTTACATATAAACAACAATAAATGCTGGAACCACACAGGCAACGGTACAAATTTTCTCTCTAGGTCTCCCCTCACGTTCTGTCTCCTCGAACATTTCACAAGGACCTCTACCGGTGCTAACGAGAATCATTCTCATTACTTTTGGGACAGACTTCGTATAACAAGAAAAAAAAAGAAAGAAAATTCAAACATTTTATCGTACCCATGTTGTATAATACGTGCTCTGAATCAGAAATATAATACACTATAAAGCATATCTATCAAACTTTTGATGCGTAAAATTATTAAGAACCAGTTTTTCCAACAATTTCATGATCGATATTTTAATCTTTTATCGTTTTGCTGATAGACTCATGTAGAGTTACAATACTACGTGATATTGTACATAAAGGTATAAAATACACATTTTGTAATATGCCACTCCAGTCATTTCCTCCGTCTGTTATTGGAATAGGTCAATAGGACATGTAATGGGTGATGTGTAACCGTGTTGATACGAACCGAAACACTGCATGTATAACTCTCTCCTGATCTGACACAGTCCCTTGTCGTTTGCGTGCCAATAGGCCAATTGTTTTTGAAGCTCATTATCGAGTTCAATTACATCCTCCCGAAACGCAGGTTTTAAGGACGCGACTCGGCGCCATTTTTGTCCGTTCTCTTCCCATTCCTCCGGCGGGAAAATATAACTGAACACGTTGTCGTAATGTTTAAACGGGTAATCGCTATCGTCCTGGGACGAACTCTGTCATAAAAACATGTAAACAATTTGAAACGCGTTTTTGTTATACACATAATGTGTATGTCAGGTGCGTATCCAAGAGGGGAGATTTCGTGTCCGGATCCCCTCAATTTAAATTTCAAAATATATTCATATGATATAAATTTAATCTAATAAAACTTTAATGAAAATCAAATAATATATTTAATTATCGTTATTTGTTCTCAAATGTAGGTAATTTTTTTCTTCTACAAATCATAGCCTGGTGATGGCCCCGCGTGGGCGTTGGAAGAGACGAGTTCCAACTCTCTGCCTTACATCGGGTAAGTATATAATTAAACGTGTGTAACCTATACGAGTTATTAAAACTATTATGTACGAGTATCTTATCAATCACGACATGTACTTTTGAGAGAAGTTTTATTTCATTAAGAATTAAAACATATCTCAGATGTATTGAATCAGAAGATAGACTAAATGGACTTGCGATGCTATTATTCATCGAAATGAAATCTCAGCACCAGATGATATGATTGAGGAACTTATATATATATATATATATAAAGAAAAAACAGGAGATTAAAATTGCAAAATAGTTATTTTAAAAAACATTAATCTTCTGCTTTTTTAAAGAAATATTATTTATTATTGTAAATTAAACAATGCATTTTTTTTTAATGAAATTTAATTACCAAATAATAAAAATTGATTTCAAATTATAATATCTATACCTATAGTATAAGTGTACTACATATACTCGTATGTATAGGTGTGTGTATAAATATTACAACTATTATTCGTGTTATTAAAAGTAATCTGTTGGTTATGAATTAAACTATAATATTATAATTAGCGAACAAATAAAATAAAAATATTTGGCTCTCCTATGAATAAAATTCCTGGGTACGCTTCCGGTGTATCGTGTATGTAATGCCTAACTACGGAATTGAATAGTAAATATATTGTTAATTCATACAACGATAAATTCGTACCTGGTTCTTGTTGTCCGAGGCTACTGAAAAGTCCTCGATCAAAATCGGCTCGGTACATTTGACAAGCCTTACGTTGAACTCTTCTAGTCTGGTAGTTTCATCTGTTAAACGAGACGTCATCACAATGCGTAAATTGCACGTATTACGTATACACTTATAAATCCATTAAAGGCCCCCTAGTAGACTACAAGGGAATTATAATATTTTTTTTCGTATTCAGAACATTTAAATAAATGTTATAAAAACGGAATTTGATGTTTTCCATAGCGATTCTCCATTAAACAGTTTACGCATTGAAACCAATATCTATTGCGCGGTCATTTCATCGTGACGTTATTTATATATAAATAAGCATAAATCGTCACGAGTTTTATCGATAAATTAATTGTTTAGGAAATTCGTCAGTAATTTTGATTTTTTAAATTGGGTATAGTCTATGACGGACAGTGGTGTGGGGGAAAAAGAGAGAGTGAGGAATCGACCGGGAAAAATTACAATATTATTTGGATAAAAAGTCCAAAAAGAACTTAAAAATATGTTATTTATTTCAACGAAATTGAAATTTTACTTTTTCGATGGAATTCGTTGCGTACGGGTTTGCTCGTTTTCAATTTCCGTAGGTGATCTATAAGTCATCATCTGACGCTATAGCAGAGTATTCATTTTTGGGAACAAAATGGGGTTTATTTATTTTTAAAATTCTGGTGAATTTGCTGGGGAGAGGATATGGCGGCGTTTGGCCGATTCGGAGATTCGGAATTCGTGGTCGTTATCCACATCCACAAGAAATTTTCAAATGCGTCAATATCGTGCCGCTCGTCTGTGTAATTAACTTGTCGAGTGCGCCGTTGTTTACATTTTTATTGTTTTGCGATAATCTGAATTTAATTTGTAATGTTTTGGCGGAATACGGCGCAAATTATTTTGAATTTTAACTCATTATAAGTTAATAACGATTATACCCGGGATAAATATGTGTAACGGAACGCAAGTACGTATGATTAACGTGAAAGCGTATTGCGTAGGTATATGTTATACAAGTTCATGAAATCCGAACGAGTTTTCCAGATCCTTGGCTGAAGAATAGATGGATTGACAGTTTGTCGACAGATATGCAAACACATTTTTAACGCGATTTTATTACCGATATAAAATATACAGTTTGTGAAAGTCACAAAAGTCCAGTAAAATTGTTGGAAGAAATTCGCACGGATGTGCGTGTCACTGTATCGAAAATGAAACCGAGTTTACGGAATAAAAAAAAAAAAAAAAAAAAAATTATAAAACTAAATACGAAGTAATTATTTACGTGATATATTGATTGAGTAATATAATTATACCGTTATTGAAATAAGTAAAAATTTTAAATTAATTGATTTACGAACCGAACACCCTGGGTTCAATTATAGAAATGAGATATTTATTTTTTTTTTTTACTAAGTCGAAACGACGACGGAGCCGTTTTGTTTTGTGTGTGTGTGTGTGCTCGGCAGAACACATACGACGCAATCGCAGCGCGCGCGCGCACACGTAATCGCATAAACAGCTGCCGTCGCGCGTTTATTTTTCTTTTTTTCTATCGTCACCGTTTATTTTTTAATTTTTTTTCCCCACCGACCACCGCGCGACCCATACGCTGCACCGTATGTGTGTGTGTGTGTGCACAGTGAACACACACACACACGTTGGCACGTTCGCCGGGACGACGACGACGACGAGAAGCCGCGGCGACACACTCGACAGAGGTGGCGGCGGGACGGTGCGGATCGCCGTCGCCATTCTCCACCCCACCCCATCGCCCTACCAAACTCGCTTTTCGTACTCATCCGAATCAGTGTGGCGGTGGTGGTTGCGCCCGTCACGTCGTCTATATAGCGCGAGGAGTTCGTTCGTCCGGGCCTAAAAAAAAAAAAAAATCATCTCTACGTCAGTCGCGCCGGCCGGCGTTCAATATCGTCGCATTG
The DNA here is from genome assembly GCA_032441825.1 of Chaetogeoica ovagalla. Lineage (NCBI taxonomy): Eukaryota > Metazoa > Arthropoda > Insecta > Hemiptera > Aphididae > Chaetogeoica > Chaetogeoica ovagalla. The sequence goes on along the minus strand of CM063745.1, from coordinate 7,741,604 downwards.
CCATTGTCTAGTACGGCGGTTCTCTCTCTCTCTCTCTTTCTCTCTTTTGTGTCCTAGTGTGTGTGTGTGTGTGTTCTGGGGAAAAAGGCGGTTTATCTGCGAGCGAGCGATCGTTTTACCACGACGACGAAATGCGCGCTCGAGTGTGTGTGTGTGAGCTTCGGTAGGAGGGTTAGAGGAGTGAATAGGCGCGCAAAGGGTAGACGAAAGGTTTTGGCTTTAGTGGCGGCCGGAGGGTAGAAGCGATCGCCAGCGGACCGCCGCGAAGGGATCTCTGCGCCGTCACGCGCGCACGACGCATTTTGCACGCACGCACGTACGAACGCCGCGCCGATCTAGGGACGCCCCGCAGGAGATTTCGAAAACGAAAAAAAAAAATATAATATATATACGGCGAAAAAAAAAGAATTTCCCGTAAAATAAACGTGTATTATGCAATTAAATCGTGTTATTACGCGGTGATTTGGTCTAGAAAATCATGGGAATACATAATGTGTGTGTGTGTGTGTGTATAATGTTTTGTGCGTTATGTTAATTAATGATTATAATATATATATATATATATTTTTGTATTTTGACTATTGGCGGTATTCGTTTTACGCAGTGGTGTAACCGACTTAACTTTATGGGGCCGGAGAGGAAATTCAAGGAAGTGGTGCAATTATTAATTGTTTTGTTAAAGTGCCGTCTCTAAAAAAAAAAAAAACTAAGAGAGTTGAAACAAAATACCAATAATCATACCTAACACCTAATATACACAGTACAAATTTTCAAAAATGAGAAAAAAAAAATTGTCAACGGCAAAACACAATTCATAATAACAACGCCGTTGTTTATCATACAACATCGCGGTAACGACGACGACGACGACGATAATACGATACCGCAGCAATTTATTAAGAACGGGATACTTTGATACACATTTCTCGCGTTAGAGTTTTATCACATATATAATATGTATATTGTATATTCAAATATACAAATTGCGAAGACCTCATCACAAACCAGTTTTTTTCTTTTTGTTGTTTTCATTATGGATTCCTACTTATTTTTCTCGATATAAATCCATATACAGTTTGGCATAACATTCTTGTAATATATAATATTTATTTCGAAACCGTAATAGGAAAAGACTTATTTTTTTTTTTTTTTCTTTTTTTGTAGAGCACAAGACCCCTGGGTGCTCCCTCCAAATCGCGCCTATGCGACTGATGCAGTACCTAAGCAACAGCAGATGAATTGCGGATGGAACGCGGACGAATTGCTCGAGTTCGGCGGGCGCGTGCACGTGCGGCGAAGTGTGCGGGCGAGAGATCGCGAGTTAGCGGAGGAGGAGAGGACGAACGAGAGACGAGACGGAAAAGATGAAAACCAATTCCGGCGGCGGCCGCTGCGGAAAGGTGTGCCTCGCGTACGTGTGTACAGAGGAGGCCGCCGTCGGACGGAAGAACGCGAGGGGTGAGAGGGTCGTCGTCGGCGGCGGTGGCGGCGTGTTCGCACCGCGTGACATTTAATTTCGCGTCGCGGGCCCGGCCCGCGGCGGTGACGGCGTCGTCAGCGGCTGCAGGGACGGCGGCTGCGGGTAAAAATCCTTCGCGTCGGCGGCGGGACACATGTCGATAAAACGTCGTCGTTCGCGCTTATATATATATATACAGGCGACGCCCACCCGGGCCCAAATGGCTTTGGGTCGTAAAACGCATTGTGAGCGATATATATATATATATATAATTTTTTCCCTCGGTTTATTTCCCTCTTTTTCCGTTTTTCTCGTTTTTTTTTTTTTTTGTGTATTCTTTTTTTTTTTTTTTTTTTGTACGTCCATACCCGTCGAGTTCTTCCCTTGTACCCTATCACCGAGAGAATCGTCGACGGTGGCGCGCGGAGGTGTCGCACGCGCGCGCCTGGACTCTCTATACCGGCGGTATAGCCGGCGGTGACGTCCGAAGAAGATAATAACGTGCTATCTCCCTTCTCCGCGCCCTCACCGTCGAACGAGGATTTTGGTCGCCTTAGCTGAAAAACCTCGGGGTTTTGGCTTCTTTCTTTTCTTTCGTCGCCCGAGGAGTTTTTTTTTTTTCACTTCTCGCGGGATCGCCGCCGACTATACACCCGGACCGCCGCCGACTGACCCGACACCGCGGACGACTATATATATAATATATTACGAGGACGGTTATGGTAGCAGGAGGAGGGGCGAGGAGAAGGAAATAAAAAAAAAATAACGATTTGACCGGAAATCGATTTTAATCTCTTTCCTCTTTCTCCGTCTTTCTCGCTGCTCGCTATACGCTCTTATAATTTATTATACACTTTATACACTGACCACGATATTATACAGTCCCCGGTATGTAGTCCGGTGGCATAGATACGGCGGGGGATGGGAGGGAAGGAGTTTCCCACTTCCGGCCGACCCTAAAAAAAAAGCTTGTTCTTGTCATTTAAAATTTTTGGACTTTAAATTTCGTTGATTGTGCACACGGAGCTGGAAATCCAATATCCAACAAACCTTTATGTTGTATTCTGTAAAAACAATGAAATTATTGTAGAACAAAAATATTGTTATTATTATTTTTTTAAGTTCCTTTGAAATCCCGTTTACCTTTTCGGAAAAAAAAAATTCGTAATTACGCTAGCTCGCCTAAAAACGTGTTACAATGAGCGGAGGGGTCTTCACGATCCCTCATCCAACCGGCTCCGATCGTCGAACCAAATTTATAAATGTTATAACTACTCGCGTGTACGTGTACATTTTATGTAGATTGTGTAGGTACAATCCGTGGTTATTAAACCGTGCAAAATATAATTGGTCGTCCACGTCTTTTTGCATTAATGTAAAAGCGCGCATGTTGAGCACTTCAGAGTAGCTAAAATACTGTTACAAAATTCAGTGCCCCTCCTCACAAAAAAAAAAAAAAATCTCTGGCTATGGCACTGACGCTTTGCTTAATGGTCAGAACTATATTTTTAAACCTTTAGCATCAACCGTTTGCATAAATACCTCGATCAACCAGATGAAAAAAAAACAATACTCAAAACCTTGTCAAAAAAAAAAAAAAATTGAAAAACTGGAGCCCATTCTTCTATATAAGATCGATGCAAGTCTAATTCTCGGAACAGTGATCATTTATATTTTTATATATATTACGTACTATTTGAATATACATTTTAACGTTTTCATTCGCGTTTTCCTTTTTTTTGCTTTTTAAGTGTCCCCATATTATGTGTGCCCAAGGGCTCCTGCAAGGCCTAATATTATAATCGCAATATATTTATCACATTAATAAATAAGTAGATATTATTTAATATTTTTTATTTATTCATTTTTTGTATATATACATATACTTAGTCTCTATAACGAAATGATATATGAATTTCAAAATGAAATTCAAGCAACCATAGTCAAGGCAACGATAATAATCAGAGGCATGCTTCTTCCTGTACTTCATTCCAAGAGCCCGGTACCGACGAAGACCAAAATCCAACTTTACCGAATGTACGTGAGATCCGTATTAACCTACGCCAGACGGGCCTGGGCTCCACTGATTTCCACATCTAATTGGAAAAGCATCGAAGGTGCCTAGCACAAAAACGTATTCCTAGTAAAAACCATCTCGAATACACCACCATACGTAAACAACGCTAACACATTCAACCCCACCACACTATCACCTACCATACAAGGCCTTATCCGAAATTCCTCCGCACATCTCTTCTTCGAAAATTCTACACCTCACTGCAAACACGTCTCTGAAATCGGTCTTACAATAACCACCCCCATTATGTCAACGAAAAACTCCGCCCATCCTCATGGGCTAACTCAACTCAATCAACTTAACTTCATTCCATACCCTTCCTTCCACTACATATAATTGGCATCGTCCGAAATAAGGCAACAGGCTTATGCCGTCCCTCTCGCAACAGGGACTCCTCTAAGTCCCGGGGCCCCGGAACGTTGTCCCGCGCTTTGCCACGCCGTAATTACGACGGCCACTGACACATACGCGCGCAGTGTTCCGCGTATGGCGGCCGGCGGTGCAGCGGTAGCGGTGGCCGCGGGGCAACAGCGCGCGGATAAGGAAGACGGAGCGAGTGAGCGAGAAGGGGAAATAAAATAAAACAACCTTCGTCGTCGTCGTCGGCGGCTTCAAGGGGAAAAACGCATTTATATACGCACACGTTTATATATATATACACACATTGCGAGAGAGTGAGGGGATAACAACGCGCGTAAATTACACGTATCACACGTCCGTCCGTCCGTCCCCCCCATTCCGCGCTACACGGCACCGTCGACCGTTCGCACGCAGCAGAAGCCCTTTTGCCCGGTCGCGCGTCGACGGCGGTGGACACGCGCGCGCGCACCGGTCGCGTCATCTGTCTCCGCGTCGTAACGCGCGCGCACCGCCGGTGGTCGCGGACCAGCAGCAGCTGCCTCGGCCCGCGGCGCGGAACACAGTCAAAGCGCCGCCGGGGCGACCGGGGGCACGAGGACGGCGCGCGGGTCGGCGGTGGTACTCGCCGCCGCCGCCGCGCGAGTCCTCGAGTTTTTTTCCGGTCTCGCGCGTCGCTGGAAAACAAAAAAAAAAGTATAACGAACCTAAATAAAACTCGGTCGTTTCGTCCCTGCGGGTCAACAATTATTCCCCGGTATTTATTATCACTGTTTTTCGTTTCTCTTCTCTTCTATTTTGTCTCTAGTTATCGTTATTGTACTCGTATGTACCTTGCCATCACGTTTTCGATTGAATATCATACATATTAATGTATATTTCATTTGCAGGGACGAGACCGCGATGGGAAGATGTAAAATATATAAAAAAAAAAAAAAAAAAAAACGCGGAGTCACTGAATGGATGGAGCGGACTGGAAATCATTGAAGCAGTTGATAGGTAAAAAATTAAACGATCCGTTGTTGATGACGAGATTGTTAGCTCGCTCGCTATTGTAACTTACTCCGTTTTCGCAACTCGTTGAAATTACCTATATATGAATTATAGACTATATAAAGTACTTGACTGTGCTTGTCGTATAATGAAATAAAAAAAAAACATAATTTATAAGCACTTTTATTTTTGTTAACATGTACGCATAATATAGAGAAGACGGATTGTATAAGAATTCGATATATTGCAGGATGTGCACGTGTGCGAATGCCCAGCGTGCGAGAGGGTCGACTAGTGACCACAATTGACGGCAATAAAAAACATTTTTACATTTATTATTCTCCTTATATTTTCGTCAGTTTAATTTTTCGACATTGTTCACGACGGACACAACGTGTCACTCATAGCTCATTACCTGTAACTGAATGTATGTTTCTGATTTAATACTTTGTCGACTCTTACCTATTACATTTTATTTCGTGTGCAATTCAAATTTTCACTATTTTGGCGTGGAACCGCGTATCAGTTTTTTTTTTTATCAAAGTGCAGTTATGTGAAATATATTTCGCCATTCGTTTCCGTCGGTCGGACGAATAATGTGCGCCGTTTAGGTGTACATAAATATATTAATAGTACAGAAGCTTGTAAGATATGTGCTGCTAATTTCGTGCGTAAATTGTAACAATAAAAACACAATGTCTTTTGGAATATAAGTCGACGATTGCGTTTGCAATTTGGTGTGTAGTGCGGGCCCCATGTTATAAGCCCGATTTGGCATGTAATATCACCACCACCACCTTAACGTCATCGGTAAACACTTAAAAAAAAACTCTAGTGTCAAAAAAAAAAAAAAAAGGATAACTAAAGAATATTGAAATATATACACTCGTATATGTCAAGACGAGCACAAATAATAATGTATGTACGCGTAATTCATATGTGGGCGCACTTAAAAAAAAAAATGGATTTATATCGCGCGTTTTATGTTAGAAGTGGAATTAAGTGGTAATGAATTTGGTGCAAATATTATTTATATATATACACTCGGCGTCAAAAAAATCGCACCTTTTGCAAATCTGTTTTCAAAATACTCGTAATTTTAACTACACTCAATCAAATGTTAAGGTTTTGTACGGTAAAAATGCTATAAGGGGCTATATAAAGACGTTGATGATTACTGAGACAGTGTGATGCATTTTGCACGGCATATTCACTATTAACCTGAGCCGTTTTGCCGTTCAATGAGTTTTAACGGTTTCAAGATAACTGAAATGGCTTATTTTGCATTTTTGAAGGTGTGGATCAGGCCGATTTCCACGCTCCATTTTAAATTATTTTTTTCAGAAAGAGACGATCGCTTTATTGTCTCGACGTCTTTACGCAATCGATTTTTGAATGCTGTAGAACTTCAACAGCAACTCCATGCAGCTCGCAGAACTACAATAAGCATCTTTATGGTTAGGAGAAGGATACGAGAACAGAAAATTGTGCCTCGTAAACCTGCTACCAGTCTAAATTAATCATTAATTAAGTTAATCATCTTTCATATATTATAGCATAACAAAACCTTAACATTTGATTAAGTGTAGTTAAAATTATTTTGAAAACAAATTTGCAAAAGGTGCGATTTTTTTGATGCCGAGTGTATATATATAAAAAAAAAACTTTTGGCAAAGGTTCTACGCCTGTACCTATTAGGTTTATGAGTACGGTAAAAATGTTTATTTAAAGGGGGCTATATAAAGACGTTGATGATTACTAAGGCTCGGAAGTTGATGCATTTTGCATATTCTTATTAATTGATGTAGTCATTAATCTATCAAGCCAAAAATCCGATTTAGATGGTCTAATAAAATAATCTGAAATTTTTATTTTGCATTTTTTGGCTTTATTTCTCATTGATTTCATTTTATCACGTTCCTACATTTTAAATTATTTTTTTTTCAATAAATACGTCATTTTTCTAAAATATAGCGAAGTTTTCTTATACATACATTTAATGCTTAATTTTTTTTTCATTAAATGTGAAAATATCATAGAAATAAAATATAATATCTTGTTTTAACTTTTAAATATGGCTTATTGTTGTCAGTGTTACGAAAATAACTAGGTACACTAAAGTTACTGGCCGTGGTCTCGAGCTGTTTAACTCACAATGTTTGAAATAAGGTATATTTATAGTTTATAGTATATTTATGGTCATATTATTGTAAATAATAAAATGATTATTTTGCGATAACAACTAAAATGTATTGTAGCCACTATATACGTATTTTGTATAATATAATTTAGTATTCGATTGTTTCGTATTCGGTGGAGCGTGTTGTCGTCCTGTTTTAAGAACTTTTCTATTGAAAAATGCCTAAAAACTTCGACTAGCGCTCGTTTACGTGCATTTGTGTCAGAATTCGGAAGTGATATTTTTTCAACTGATGGATATACTTTTTTGCAAAATATGTGACGTCAAGGTTGCCGTAAATAAAAAGTTCACTGTCGAACAACACGCGTCACGTCAAAAGCATATACATGATGGTATTGAGCGCAAAAATTTACAATCTGAAAAATCAAAAAATCAAAGTTTATTAACACAACCATCCAGAAAATGTACACTTAATTATGATTTGTGTCAAGCCCTTTTATCAGCTAATATTCCGTTGAATGAATTATCCAACGACTGTTTTCGTGACTTTTTGGAAAAATATACAAGCAAGAGTATTCCCGACGAATCGACATTGAGAAAATCGTATGTTGCCCGATCGTAAGTATCGCGTTCGTTGATAGTTCTTGGCGTTTCCTTGGCAGCTTGTCAAATGTATTGTTGAGATACGCGTTGTGTCTTGACTGCTGCTTGGAATGGAACGAATTTCTCCGATCGTCAGGTCAGTCGTCCTCTATATATATTGGTTACTGGTTCTCGGTGTCTAGGACCGGGACAAAAAAAAAAAAACACAGACTGAAATTATTATCACATTTAAAACGTAACTTTTTCTAATAATTATTAATATGTAAAAAATTGGAAATACAAATTAAAAATTTAAATGTGCATTATTATTACGGGAATAAAAAAAAAAAAATCCTTTTTAATTTAAGCTCTTAAACATTTTTCAAACGACACCTGTATGATTTAACGTTTTACTTCTTAGTCGCGCATACTCTGCAACGGACGGAGTCTGCGCACGCCTATGATTATATATAGATTGCGGTGTATGTCCTTTATTGGTATGTCATATCTGGCGAAAAGGTATTCCAATTTCCAATCCAGTGAATGTACGCATATACACAAAAGCACGCGCGCGTATGAAGAAAACTAGGGACGGGGAATAATATGGGTCACGGTTTTGCCGGCGCAATCCGAATTGCTTTCCGTCGTGTGGAAAAATCGATCCCTATTTTGCCCTCTGCGCATCACGCGCGGATGGCGCCGAGGCAGAAATCGCGCGGTACCCACCCGAGAAGATGAAAATGATTATAACGAAGAAATTCGCGTTTTTCCAACGCTACTCCGCGCCCGCCGTTAACCAGTCGTCGAAATCAGAACTACGGAATACGGCGGCTGCAGGTTTATCGACGAACGCGCTCCAAGGCCGTAGTATACAATGTATTCACATAAAACACTGCTTAAATAGAATGTCAAACGAAGAAAGGACATTTACCGATCGAAAATTGTAGTTAAAAATAATTTTTATTATCTTTTTGAAAACGTATAGTGATTTAATTTTTGTTTTTTTTTTTTTTGTCCGGCTCTTCATCCGTTACACGTCGTGTAACAGCCGTTTGCCAGTCGATAATTTTTATTATCAGACGACGGGTGATCGGGGCAGTCTCTATTTTAAATCTGTATTGTGTGCCGCCGTAACGCAAAACGCGTTTTGAAATTATTGTTCGCATGCGGTTGACGTAGAAAAAGTCTGGTGTTAGCCGGAGTGAGTCGTCGCGTAATATATAGACTATTGCAATTTGTATTGTACTTTTAATTTTGCTTAGCGCCGACGGTGGACACATATTTTACTTATTATATTGACATCTCGCGTTACGTTATTCGGTCACGAATCGCCTAACGAGTGCGATGTAGTGACAGTGCTTTATTATTATTATTATTATTATTATTTTCTAATGACGATGACGGTTTATCGCGATGTAATTGAAAATTATTTTTAAAAAAAATAACAGGCCTATGTATATTACATATATCTAGGAAATTGGTAACAGTTTGATGACTTTTGGCGTTAGCCTGACAGTGTTACTATTGTTAGGTACTTTATAGACGGACTTTCAGATTTTCCAACGATATACATAGACGGTTATTTATTTTTTTTATTGTTAATTTGCCTATAGTTATTGTTTACTTACTTGTTGACCTACTATAATATTTTATTATTTTCAATGACCGTTGTGACGTATTAAACAATCGTATTTTGCACTAAATCAACACTCAAACCGAAACCATATGCTAATAATAATAATAAAAAAATAAATATCAATCACAAACAGTTTCGAGACACGCGTTTTTCGAATTGTCGGACGTGAAAAAAACCGGCGAGCGGAAAAATTGCGATTATTATTATATTATGTACTGTATGAAGAAGAGAGTGTACAATTTACTCAATCGTATTCGAGCGAAAAGATTTCGTGGGCAGAAAATGGAAAATGATTTGCAAACTATTTTGCCCGTAGTAAATTAGGCATTGTAGTTTTATTTAAAAAAAACTAAAAAAAAAAAAAATTTCCCATTTGATTAAGTCATTCGCAGCAGCACTATAATTAGATGTGTTTCCTGTCGATTTGTACGCATTTTACAAACTAATTTTGCAACACTGTTCTGTTTGTATTTTCATAAATACAAACATGAAAACTTTCGATGTATTATAACCTCTTCGCCAAAACTTTCGAACTTATTGACTCTTAAATGGTCCGAGCTTGTATTTTATGCGCGTTTTCCGTACATCCTTTTTCTGGCTTCCCACACTATTACTCTATCAGAGTTTTTGCCGTTTTCACGAATTCCCGCTACGTTTCCCGATCCAGAATCATATTTATCCACAGTTACACTCGTTCCTATTCTATCCTGCCAAGTCCTATTGTCAACCACATCCGACCGCTGTCCCCGGGTCCACGGCCCAAGGGGGCATCTTCCTGTCGGTTTTCAATTTGTGACAGCTTCGATTGCGCGTTATCATCCGGGCCGCTGCTGCAGTATCCTTATTTTTACGACGTTATGCGTGGATGTGTATACTGTCGAAAATGTGAAATATTTTTATACGTAGGCAACACCACTTGAAAATCGATTTTCGATTGGTTTGAAACGGTTTCATAATACGAACGTATCAATATATATATATTATATACTTGTCAAATGCGTCGTGTATCATTTGATTGATCGATGCGACGTGTTAACGCCAAAATATTGTATTTCGTCGGAGAAAATTATCGAAAATAAATAAATATACATATACATAGATTTGTGTGGGTAACGAACGAGGAATATATAATTTACGTATTGTTTCATTTAAAACGTGAATTAGACAAGAGGTGTTGGCGTAGAAGTGCAAATTTATTCCGCGCTAATTCATACGTGGATGCGAATTGCGGCGAGGGGGTGAAGAGACGAAGAAAGGAAAACAAATTGAAACGGATAGTTATAGTTGTGTTAGGAGCGATTTGGAATAATATACAAGAGACGATAAATACGAGCTACTAACGAGTTTTGGCGACGAAACGGTTTTCATTTAATTTTTTTTTTTTTTTGTCTGTTTTATAAAAATATGATATGCGAAAATTAATTCATTATGTACAGAATGCGCGCATAGATCATTAATGATTTTCATCAAACCTGTATCGATTCGTTTCAAATATACGAGTATAATAATATTATATTTCGTTCATCTCGCATAGCAGTGTTGTCAGCGCAGTCGTCGGTCTGGTCCATGATCGGTGGGGGAGGGGGGTTGTGAAACGTTTTTTTTTTCAATGCACTCGCACGTGTATGTATATTACGGAAATATGTGTATTTTTTTCTCATTTAATTATCGGCGACAATAATACGATCGAATCATATCGGTACGCAGTGTACAAGGGGCTGATCTAACACCCGGAAAATAATAGGGATGACATTAGATTCAATAAATACATAAATAAGTATAAAAATAGTTGTGCTATAACACACCGTATTATTATAAGTTATTATATTATAATACGGAATATCATCAGTGGGCTAAAAATACCAAAACTGGCAATTCTCATCCGTCGGCCCATGTAGACATTATCTTATCCTTACACAAGTCAAATTGCTTAATTGTTGCCACTTGTATTTTGTCATCGAGCGGTTACCGATCATTATAGGAGTCTCAAGAGTCAAGACTCAAGAGCACAGCTAAATTGAAAACTATAAAATGTATGTATTATTAATTAAATTAGAATTTGTATAATAATAATTATTATTATTATTATTATATAATTTGTATTAATACAATTTATACCGTGTATTAATTACGTACTAATAGGAATTATCATATTATTATTATTATTATTATTATTATTATTATTATTATATGAAACTTTAACCGTAGACGGAGAAACATGTGGCGGCGAGTCTATTAGTGCGATATAATTTTTACCCGGTTAACAATTTAAAAATCTAATAAGAGTTTTAAACGACTATAATACGCTGTTTTACGTGAAAACAATTATTTTTGTTAAAATTCAGACATTTAAGGTGTATGAAAAGAAATCATGACTTACGGTTTTTGAAATTTATTAAACTTTCAAATCTCAATATTCGAAAATAAAAATTGTATTAGATAAAAACTCCCGAAAAATAGTATATTTTCAATATTTTTAAAATCCTATATTTAGCCCATAAATGGTTAAAAAATTTTGAAATTTTTGTCAAGTCTGTATAAGAGTATCGTTGACGTTTCGTAAAAATTTCAGGTAATCTAACTTAATGATTACGCAGTGCTTTACATGGAAAGATATACAGCAGAGTTGATAGATTTACAATCCACGGGAAAAAAGCCAGAAAAGGTTATAAGAGTGAGTTAACACATAAAAATAGGTATTTTATTTTGTATTTACGTTTATCGACATTAATAATTTTCAATTTGTTATACGAGTTGGTAATATGAAATACATAAGTAAGTAGTTTATTATGTGTACTTGAATTAATTTTAAACAATTATTAATGATAATATTTAATAATTTAATACATGTATATGGATGATATTGTATAAGAAAAAAAATAGCTTTTAGTTTGACTCAGTAATAATTTTATGTAGAATTAAATTCATTAGAATTCAAATAAAATTTGTATTTATAATTTGAATACATACCTAATTAGTGTGTTTTATTTATTTGTATTCAATATTTATGTTGTTTTTGAGTAATTGAAGCGATTTTTGTTACGGGTCAGAGTTGGAAGTATTATGTCGACAATTTTTTTCGGGGATTTACAAAAATTGCCGCCAGGGGCAACATAAAATTTGCCGCCCCCATATATAAACATATATATACATTTTTATGACCTTTCAAAATGTTGCCGCCCCTAAATCTCTTGTTAATAATGCCGCTAGGGGCAATTGCCCCTCCGGGCCCCCCCCCATAAATACGGGCCTGCACCCAACCATGTTTTAACGTTTTAAATAAAACATTATGATTGAGCGCGGGCGCGCGGGCTATAATTTTAAATGTCCGACCAGGCAATTTTTTTTAGATCCGCCACTGGAGATCACCTCAAAAAAAAAAAACGCATTGTTTCAATTTTTTTTCCCCGCCCATAATTGAAATTTAAAAGTGCGGTGTGGGCCTTCCTCGTTCCTTTTTTTAAAAAAAAAAAAAAAAAGTCCAGATCGTCAATGCGCACGAGCGTTGTTTTTTTCTTTACGTCCCGTATTGTGTCGTGGGTTACGTTGAAAAAAAAAAAACGCGTTTCCGGTCGTTATTTCCGTCGGACGGACGAACGAGTAATAATAAAAAAATGTATTTTATAATAATACGCGTAATATGTGTGTATTCGAATAATTTCGTCGTCGTCGTCGGTCGGACACGCGCATCCACCTCACCGTGTGAGCACACACACACACAAAACAAGCGCTCGAACGCTGTTAGGTCGAGCACGCACGTACGTATACGGTGTGCGTGCGCGCGTTTTTATCCCAACGGTTTTTCGCCCGCCCGCCCGCCGACGACGACGCGCTTCCGGTCGTTTCGCTTTCGATCCGCGGTGGCCGTGCCGCAACGAACCGCGCGCGGACTATACGCCCGTACGGCGTGTCGCGTGTGTAACCGCTACCGACGCACACGCGCGCGCATACTAACGCATACTTACACCGCCGGGCTTGTGTGTGTGCGTGTGCGCCGCTTACGGTCGCGCTACACCTCTGACTTCCCATCGGCCCGCGACCGTCACCGCCGCCGCCGCCGCCGTTCGTAGCCGAATCCGTCGACCGGACGCATAATATTATAACAAACGTTATTTCGCCTCGTAATTATTAAACCAAATCCCCCTCTTTTTTCCACTACTGTATATATATATATATAAAAAAAAAGGAAAAAGAAATGGGTTTTTTGTTGTTGTTGTCCACGAATCCGCACGCTCGTGCATCCGCGCCAATACGCGACGTGCGTATAATTATATAATTTTTACGCGCGGTCGTCGTCGACGAGGAGAAATAAACGATTTGGGGGGTGGTGGGGCGAAAACGGGGGCAGTGGAGAGTGGGGGACGGGGGAAGAGATTGAAAAAGAATGCGCGCGTCGTCTGCCATCGCGTCGTGTTACGCGGCCGTCCGTCCGGAAGCCGAGAAAATCGTCGCGTCCGTCGTGCCGCGCCATGTGGTCGGGAGGGAGAAGGAGGGATCGGACTTGGTGAAATTCGCATCCGTTTTCCACGCCGCAGGCAATCGATTTTAATTCGTTAATGGGGTTGCGGATGGTTTGGAACGGAGGCGGAGTGTGATTAACCAGAAGCGCGTTTTGGCATTTTCAAAAAAAGGGAAGGGGGAGGGCTGAGGTAGTTTTTACCAATATTTCGAGTCATGATGGTAATTGGTGGAGGGCTTTGGGATTTTTTTTTTGTTCTTTTTTACATTAAAAGTGCGATTTTTCTTAGTTCTTCAAAACGGACATTTTCAAAAGAAAAAAAAACGTACACGTATACATATATGAGTATACCGTCGGAGAGCTTATTACAAAAAAAAAAAAAAAAAAAAAAAAAAGGGATTTTTGAAAAAATTCGTACACCTCTGAGTGAGAAAAAACTAATTATAATCGTTAGACAGAAATTACGTTTTTTTTTATAAAAATTTAGAAGATTTCGAATTTTTATACATTTAGAAATTGTGTTTATGCTTGTGAAAATTAATATTGGAACCTTGTACGGCTCATTCAAGAAAATTTAATGAGATTTTTAATGGGCGATATTCAAATTTGCCGTACGATCAATAGTTCCGGGAGATATCGTCGCCACAGTTCAAGGAGAAAAATCTTGTTTTTTCGAAAAAAAAAAAAAACTGAAATTTCTGCCTTATATTTGAGAATCAAACTATACGGGGTTAAGAGGAACTTTTTTGTTGTATTTGAGGTGTACAATAACTTCCCGGAGTTTGTACATTTGTTGCCAGTCGGGCGTGTGTATAATATTACCAAAGGAAATTACATAAAAAATTAATCCTGAAATATATTGTTGAAAATTAAGAAAAAGAAAAAATAACTACAAATTATGTATAAAATGGGTTTTCAAAAATCCAAAAGGGCGATGAATTATTTTAAATATGCCAGGTGGTTAAAATTAGTGGGGGATGGAGATAGCATCCTCTCACTCTGACCACTGGGTACGTTCGGCGTGTTTGCATTATAAAACTTACGGTTAAAAAAATAAACAAGAGTTCATAACCTCGTGCGAATGAACTTACAGTTAATGGTACCTTTGTCGAATAACATTTATGCTAGATGGTCGATCGGCGCAACAGGCGGATCGCAAAAATCACGACCGTTCAAAATAGATATCCGTATTTCGGTGTACGCAATGCAATTTAACTTTAAGCGCGATTTTCCGGTACGGCTATTTGCGATTAATAAAACTACCGAAAAACACGTCAAATAAATTTAATAACAATTTTTTTGTCTTTTCCCGGGTAACATTTTTGCCGTTCAATGTCGATTTATAATAATCGTGACAGTTTAGCAGTTTGTAGACGGTTTGTGAATTGTTAATTGAGAACCGCTGTAGTTCAATTTAGGTGTTTCGGTTCAAATTTTAACTAAACATTTAAAAAAATATATTTGATAGTTCTACGTCGGTGCTTCCGATCACTGAACCATGTTAAAAATGTGTGATCGTAACGACGGAAATTAAACGGTTCAGACAAAATGTTTGAATGCTATGTTAAGTTCGGAGAAGTGGCGATTATATAAGATGTTCAAAGGAGGGGAGGGGGCGCGAAAATGGAGTCGACTCTCTCTGCCGATGAAATATCTACATAGAAGAATTGTTTGAGAATCTATTAAGACGAAATGCAAATGTAGAAAAAGGAAAAGAAAGTAATTGTTTCTAAATAGCGGTTCGACACCAATTGTAAAAGTGTAGACGCGGCGGTCAACGTGAAACTAAACACACACACCTTATGGCGTGTAGCTATAGCGAGCAAACGCGAACAACGTTCACCTCTGAAAGCGAGCAGAGGCGATCAATGTTGTTCGCGTTTGCCCGTTGTGGTAAGACTGAGCGGTCCGCTAATTGCGGACCGCTATTTATACGTCTCTGTTTTTATACCCCCTCTTTTTATGTCGTACCGCTATCTGGTGACCTACTTTCGTTTCCTGTTTTATTTGACTGACGCGCCATGTCGGCAGACGCGGGTTTTAATTTGACGTTGACCGAGTGATCAATCGTATGCGCGTTTGCGCTATATTTATTATTATTATTATTATTATTTCGTGTATTTCAATGAGATAAAATTAACGTAATGATTCATCTTTCCTCATTGTACACTCGTTTACACGTTTACTCGTTTATTTTACACTTTTTACTATTTTATTAACTTTTACTCGTTTATTCACATTCATACATTTCCTCGACTGACCGATTTTACCGTCAGCTAAACACTAAACGCTCGATCGGCCGCCGTATGCCATATATGAGCTGATCGTCGATCGAGCACTTATTCCAGCCTTATACATGATGTTCAAAGAGGTGGGGTGCTGTGAAAACGGAGCATAACCATAACATAATTGGACCATCTTACAAGTCGACATTTAACTGACAACTGTACTGTAAACGCACACTGGTTCATGTGCCTATTTTGAACAATACTATGGTGTTTGAATCGAAAGTAACATTTTCATGGCACGGTTAAACCCTTGTAATAATTCGATATTTATTTTTGTCAAAAACACGGTGCTATGGACCATATTTGCACTGTACATTGAACTATCATTTATTGATGATTTAAAACGGCGTCTGCACCTAAAACGCTAACTTGGGGGGTTTTTTTTTTTAAATTAATTATTCGGATATAGGAGGTACACAATATGTATTATAATATACGCGTTCCTTTTAAATACGACGATTCGATCAATTTCTCGTTCTTATATATGTATTTCATATTAAAAGTTCGATTTTTTGTTTCTACGCCAAATTCGTTCCTCATCACGAAACTCCCACTTATTTTCCAAAAAAAAAAAAACTGATTTATAAAATTTATAGGCACGAGCACACTCAATAAAGTGAAAAATAATAGATTTATTAAATTTTTTTTTATTTAATATATATCCGTTTAAAATAAGATTTAAAATATTGATTTTTTACAAAAAGAGTACCAAAATATTAATACACTTTTTTGTACATTATATAATGTACGTTTTTTCCCCGAAATCCTGCGTTAAAACTACAGAAATGTATTTATTGCCTTCAATATGCGTGCTAGATTGAAAACACACTAAGTCAGGAGGAGGAAGGGGGAAACGAATTTCACGACATTTACGTTGCCTAAAAAAACCTTTAAATCTCTTTAAAAAAAAAAAGTTAATGGAATCGTTTCTTTAAAACACAGATATCATTTTTCCGAGAATCGTTTCTATTTTGAAACGCGTTTCTGACTATATTATACATGTAAATACAATCGTTTTACATCAGAAATAAATAAGTAAAAAATATTTGTTTATATTTAATACATAAACATATATATTATATTATACGTTGTAAAACCATTTTGTTCCCCTACAAACTTCGAATTATTTGAGTAATTTATCCGTTCTGCATGCATTAGAACTATATAACGTATGCTGCGGGGGTACATATTGCCCACAGTATTTGATTCGAAATTATATTTACTTGTAATTTCAAATCGTGTGTAATACATAAAATAAAAACAATTCCGTCTTACATCACAACGATAAATTCGATTTAATACCATATAGGTGTACGTGGACATTACGTTTGCCATATTAATTATTGTTTAATATTATTTTCATATAAACGATGCGTATTTATATTTTATACTGTGAATTCATATTTGGCGTGTTATTCGGTGACGTCAAAAACCCGCGTTCAATTCAATTAAAACCGTTGTTGCGATCTCGCGTAAAGTGTATATTATAAAGTTTGTATAATTAAAATTAGAGGAATTTAATTATCTGTAGCGAATACGCAGTAGTGTTCACTTCGACGTGTCTTAAAACCTTTTAGCGAAGATAATATTATTTGTTTTCACCTAACACACACGCATACGTATTTTTCAGAAGCTTTTTTTCGCGTATAAATGTGTGTGTATGTAGGTACAATTTACTTTCTATTTTTACGGGAAACATTATGAGTTATGACAGGTTTTTACAAAAAATATATATATATATATATAATTTTTATCTTATAAGACGTATTATAAATACAATTTTTACGATTTAATGATTTCTACGATATTACTCATAACGATATTAAACTGTGTAAATTTAACAGTCGCCCGCGAGCAACACATGTTTCCAGAAAATATTATCAATGCGCTGTGTATACTCGACATTATCTTTATAACATTTATTCGTTTTCTTTATCGAAAGATAAAAAAAAAAATCGTTTACGTTGGTACCTCCGTTGTGTAGAACCGATAGAAGATTAATTTAAATTAACATACACATATATTTTTTAATTTTTTGTTTTTTTTTTTTACTCGTTTGCGCGATTAAACATTTTAAAACGCGATCCTGTTTAAAATACGTTTTTGTTATGATTTCTTACATAGCGAGTTTCACATAAATCTAGCTCTTCAAAACGAGTCCATTATTTTTAAAAATGTTTTTCAAATATTGTAGTGTATTATACACAAAGTTTCGTTAAAGGAGAACAAAAAAAAATCAACACTAGCGTTTTAAAAATGTATCTATTAATTCGAAGTTTTTGTAGACGCGAATATTAATTAGGTATATATCGTGATTGAGTTTCCAGGATTCAACTGAATTTGTACAAAATTATGCGATATCCCACATATTTAAACAGACCCGTACTAGTTATTTTCAAGGACGGGTGTGAAAGTCTACTAAAAAGGCGTCTAAAATGAATTTTCACACTCTAGTTTGATTTTTGTTGGATTTTCTATAACCATTTCTTCTAAATCGTTAATATAACGTTTACTGCTATGAAAAGAAACAATTCTTTTTTTTGTGAAGAACTGGCATTCGATTTCTTTTTTTGTTTTTAGTTGCACAGAATTCACTTCCATTTTGTTTTCTTTTGGAATTCATAAAGACTAAACATTAAACAAATATAGATTCAAATGGTGAATACTAAATTTACAAAATACACACTATTATTTATTTTTGTAATAAAAAAAATAATACCATAAAGTGTAGTGTAGCTTGTCTAATTTAAAACAAGCCATTTTAATCGCAATGAATACAAATCGCAACATACACGCATAAACATTTGTTTATATTGTCCTGTTGTGTAAAATTATGTTTCATATTAATTCGTAGTAATAAGTTTTGAATAAACTCGAGACCTCGCATTTTGTGTTACATTAACGTTGATTTTAATTAACGCGTTAATGTTCCAATTTAGCAACTCCCCGAATACGTTATAACACATACACACGCAGTTATGTTATATGGTAACATATTTAAACAAACGTCGTAACAACATCTCTCTTAGACGTTGTTCAATAATAATCGATATATCGTGTTTCGAAACGTCAACTCCAAATATCGCACCACGCACTCTTCTGAAACCGTCAATATATTCCTGAATGAAAAAAGAATTTTTCAAATCGGACTGAGATTAGCGCGTTCAAACAAACAAACTCTTTAGCTTTATTATATATTGTAAGTATAGATTAATTATTATAAATACACGCGTGTTTTTTTTCTATGAGAAAGCTTATTATTATTAATAATAATAATAATATGAAGCTTATTAATATGAAGTTCAGAATCTTTAACGTTACAAACGTTTATAAAGGTTGTCCATTTTTGTCTCATGACACCGTTGACGGAGAGCGTTCGTGCATACGGGAGATCCGAAAATTCTCCATTCAGCTTCGGTTAAACTGATATATCTGTTGATTTGATAAATACCGATTTCATCCCGTGCTTCAACACAGAATACAACTTAATCAGAGCCTTTATAATTGCGATCGATGACTCGGTTATAAGTTATAGGTGATAACAAATTATTATTTTATATTTTTAAGAATCCGTATAAATATATTTGTGTTTTTTTTATTTTAAAATTAACTCCGATTTTGTCGTTCAAAACACACACACACACACATCAATCACGTTTAACGTTACGAATAAATGATTTAAATGGTTATATTGCACGGAATAACGAGAGAATTGGAACTGTTCTTATATTGTATACGGCGCGACGCGATTAAGTTTCCAAATCCAAATAATAATGATGATATAACATGTTATATAATATTTGTATGGAAATTCAATCCACTGTGCATCTCTCGAAAGTATATATAGTTACGGTATTTTTAAAACGAGCAAAAATATACGATCTTCGTATTGATTCACGCGTGTTTGTGTACACTGCGCGTTTGAAAAGTGTTAAAGCTTTATAATATAACAGTGATTCAGTATTCAGGATCTTGTAAATGTCTTTGATAATCTCTGGCTCCTAATCGATGATTTCCGAGCGTATACGGCGATGTTTTCGAAACGAAAAGTCTCGAAATAACGGAAAGTAGCTGATGTAATTGCGATACCAAAACCATAAGGTGATCTAGAAAAACCAGTAATCGACCAATATCATTCCTCTCCGCGCGTTATGTACAAATTAATGTGGAATGAATAAATGATTTTTTTCCATAATGTTCAGTGTGAAATATTTTGTGTAAACAATTCGTCGCGCAGATGAACACATTGCGGGTTAGAAAAAAATAAAAACCGTCGTAGCGAACGAAAACTTCTGTATTGGTATTCGAGCTGCAGTAGTATTGCTTGTATTTTTTTTTTTTACAACTCTGGTTGTGAAAATTAAACGCATAAAAAAATATATATATAAATATTTTTTTTTTATAAAAGTTTGTTGTATTGGAAACATTATAATAGATACGTAGGTATTATTACATCGTAATTCAAACGTAATTAATAAAATGCTAGAAATTTCGGAAATTTCATTATTCGTCCGGAAATCGTTTTGTAGAAATTAATATTTTAAATAATGCGTGCAGTAAAAAGTACGCGAGTAAACGTTTCATATAATATTCTGTTATTATTATTATTATTATTATTGTTGTTGTAATATTCGTTGTTTTTTCTCTGTGACTCGTTCGTATTAATTTTTATTTTTACTCGATTATCAACCGATAATGATTTTTTTTTTTTATCGAAACCGGAGGTAAACAAACATATTTAATACACTATTATATTTTTCCTTTATTTTATATATATATATGTATTAGTATGTACACATACCTACATATATATATTTGTAGTTATATATATATATATAAATATACACGTTTTTTTTTTATTTCATATTATATGATACGCGTAGTATTTCGAACATTGTTGGAAATTTCGAAACGATAAAATGTACAGCCATGTCGCGTCGATACGGGCTATGCACTGTAATATTTTTTATTTATTATTACGATTATTGTTATTACTATGCATTTTATTATTATTATTATTATTATTTTACGCGACCGAAAAGTGTATCGCGTGTTTGAGCTTAAAGGAAATATTATTATGAGAGTTATACGTACGCGTTATACCGGTGTGTATATCTGTATGGCATCAATGCGTGGTGCGTGAGACACGGCGATGGGGTGGGAGGGAAATAACACACAACAACGGAAAAACGAGTTGGCGTACAGAAATAAAAAATAATAATAATAATAATAATGATAATAATAATATTATAATATATTATTATGTTAAAAACGAACGGAGGGCGAGAAAAAACAAACCCGAGCGAAATAGGTTTTTAGACAGTTTTCGCGGCTTCCAAACGTCGGCTTCGAAACGTTCGCCTGTCAATTACATACGCTCTTATACGGTTTCGTTAAACGTTCAGTTACAGTGCGTCGCTGTGTGTAAACGTACGATATACGCGTGTACTGTCCAATTATTTCGTCATTGGCTTGTGTGTTGTCCCGACGACTTTTTCACAAGGTGTTCGCAGTGTACGCGGAGTCGGTAGTAGAATACCGGTTAGAAATCCGAGAAACAACGAATATAACGAAAAGAATGTACAGCGCAAATACTGCATAATATCGAAATTTAAATATTCTATTATTATTATTATTATTATTCGACTATGACGTGTAGTATTTAATGCACAAATACAACGCCGCAACTATTATCGTCTGGTGTGCGAAGTGTGCATATTGGCACACGGACCTCCGAAACGAGATTCATATGCGTTGTCAGTGGTCGCTGTTACACTTTTACGTTGTCATTGTGTAAAAATCTGTATTTACAACGATGTAAATGTCATGCGAAACTTATATGAACTCCAAGGTTATAAAAAAAATGACGAGTTTACGAAAAAAAAATAAAAAAAATAAATATGTTTTCCAAAATTACTTTACCCGGAAAACTTTTAATTTCCATTTAATATTTCTGTACAAAATAAAATGGGTTACAAACATTTTATTTTCGCGCTTTAATCGAATTATTTATTAAAAAATGTGCTCTACAATTATTATTTTGTAATAATTAATAATAATAAATTAATTTTATTGTTATAACATTTGTGTAGATATATGTAAATATTTAAATTTATCAACTCTCATATTATCCAGTCTAAAATAATAAGAGACGTCGCGGTGAGATTTTAAAGAACAAATTTGAATAAATTCTTCTTCTGTGATTTCTTTCTTCGTTCATAAATAGATCGCAAATAATTCTTTGACCATTTCAGAGTGGAAAACGTGCGTTCTAGTGTTGCTGATGTGAAGTCGCAAATAATTCAAGTAACAATTTTAACATTAGTTAATAAATCCGTACGTAATGTTCCTTCCTATTGTTGTTGACACGTGTTTTTCCGATTCTATTGTCCCCGTTGGTATAGTTAATTCAGCTTCGGTGCCGTGACTTTTTTTAACTGTTGATTAAATCTAATTCGCAGTGTAATACTGTCGAGGAAAAGAATAAAAATTATTATTCGGTGATATTCTTCTTTTATTTTATTTAAAGTTTTCTATTTTTTTTTGTATATGTCTACTCGGTTGGTTTGTCTTCCACGTGTGCGGCGTATTTCTATTCCAATATTTACTTATGAAACGAGTGAAGTAACTTCATTAAGAGAATTAATCATAAGAATTATAAGCACTAACTTGTAGTAAATTTTTTAAACGTAAAAAATAAACAATATAAATACGTAAATACGTTGATACGGCCTTTAGGAGAGGGGGGAGAACACGGCCTACTGCCTTTTATCCCATGGCTGCACTACTGTTTATTATTATAATTTTGTCTTTTTTTTTTACCAAAGGAAAAAGAAAAAAAGAAAAAATAGCACTCGCGAAAGACGACACTCTCTCTCTCTCGAAGAACACTAACGGGGTGGGGCTGCAATAGCTCGTGAATTGATGTCGGAGGAGACGTTATGGAAATGAACGCGCGCAGCCACCATCTCATCAATAACCGACGTTGTCTACAATGAGGTTTTTTTATTGACTCGGTCATAAAAAACTGTTTTAGACATAACATAATATGTCACATACTTAATATTAAAAAAAAAAAATTAATAGCGCTGATTATTTGTGGATAATATTGTAAATACAGACAGGAAAAAAAAACAAAAAAATTTATCAGAAAAAAATGTGCGTAATTGTAACACATTTTCATATTCGCAACGAATAACAGATTAACGGCTTTTTCCTAATATGCGTCGAATACCTTTTTACAATATCTAATATTTAAAGCGATTGAGCGTTTGTTTCTTTTAACTGGATTTATTATTCTTCTTTTTTTTCTATAATCATCGTCGTGTTAATTTTCAGAATAGTAGCAAAGTGGCGGCCGCGCCCTGCAGCAGTCGCCTCGCTACACTACTGACGTCATTTTTTCCAACAAAATTTTGACACTATATAATATAATATGCGCCGTGTAAACCTATGTGATCATAAAATGACTGTGAACGGTACAATTCGCAGTGAAAACTACCAAAAATATCGCGAAAACACATTTTCATTGTTATATCGACGACTGCACGTCCTTCCTCTCTCTCTCTCTCTCTCTCCGATCGAGTGCAAATCGGTGTACACACAGTAAATACGCTATTATAATACGCTACACACACAAAACTGTATATTATTATTATTATTATTATTAATATTCTAAGCCCTCGGGTCGTCACAGTCACAGGAAGTATACGAAAATCACGTTTTTGTATTCGCTGTAGTATATGTATAACAGTATATATTATTATAAAGTAAATAATATTAGAATATAATGGATACGTTATGTACATACGCGTACAAAAGTGCCGTTTGCCATTTCGTTGTAAAAGAGGTGATGTGTCGTCGCCGTACGTTTTAAAATACGATAAAATATTATAATGCGTTATTGTCGAATCCGGTAGTCTCATCAATGTGCGGAGATGCCTACACGCCGGTCGAATACACCACAATAATAAACGGACAATTCGCGCGTTTATATATATATATATATATATATTAATATAAATATAAAAATTATTTTACCGAGGTGTGTGCTCACTTATTTGGATTTCGAAAAAAATAATACGGTGGCGGGAGAGGATGATGTTTATTTTTTCTGTCGAAACCGTATAGGTATTATACTGCAGTGTATAATAAACAGACCACCGTCATTTTTGTGATATATGTCGTCGCACGTATATAAATACATATGTACTGTAATGTATAATGTACGATATAATAATAAGTCGTTTTGTGTGCGTGTGTGTGTGTGTGTGTGTATTTAGCGACATGTGTATATTATGTGGACACATATAAACGATGCGGAAATAATTCTTTTTTTTTCTTTGTGAAATATTACTATTGTATACATTATATATATATATACAAAAATAGTCCTTTCGCTATATTATTATTATTATTATTATTATTATTAATTTTCTTCGACACTAAGCCCGTCTGCAGTAGTTTAGCTACAAAGTGGTCGAAACGGCTCTCCAAAAACGTATTATGTTAGAACCTACGAGTGAAGACGTCGTTAATGTTATAGCGTCTTCGGGATTATACTCGTATAAATAAATAAATATATATATATATATATATTCGTTTTACAAAAAGGAACAAAATATTCCGTTTTATTTTTTTTAAGGATTATTATTATTATATTTTAGTATATTAATTATGTGCATTTTAGTTTCTGATATTATCTGTTCACAGATCATTACTATTCGTGTACATTCTAAATATTAAATTTATATTTAAAACATATTATATCGATTATTAAGAATTTAAATAATTAATTTTAAACTTTTTTTTTTTATAATAACAATATATTATTATTTAGACGTAATAAGAATGTCGTGTGTCTTGTGTGGTACGAGTAATATTTTATAGTCAAAAACGTGTTCGACAATTGGTCGAAAATTCGAAATGTAATAATACATGCAAAAATAAACAAATTATAATATCGTTGGCTATACGTATCGTAACCTATACCCGTTTACGTTTGCAAGGAAATTATAATAATGTCTTTCGTATTTACTATACGTAGCACACGTGTTTATATTATATTGAAGGTAGGTCCAGTGGCCGTTGGGTATCTACTCGCTAGCGCCTTTGGAAAACTCAGGAAAAAGCGCCTTTTTATCAATGTTTAATTGTGACGTAATGATTTAAACGTGACGTGATGGTATATAAATTTCTTTGTTACAATTAAATTTTACTAAATTTCGTTTTGTAGGTAGAATAAAAATATCAAATTCGGATCAAATTTTTGGCCTCCTGAACGCTGTACACTTGATACCGTCACAGAGTAGATAGCTCGTTCGCGGTTCGTACTTCAATACGCATATATGTCAACGGTAAACGGATTTTTTTGCACCGAACCCCTTTGAAAATTGTGGAATATTTTCATTTTCCGGAACGACTCGCCGGCCCAATGAAATGTCCGCATTATAATTACGTACATCCACGTATCACGTGGATATTCAAATACTCAAAACGATTTATT
Source organism: Chaetogeoica ovagalla (assembly GCA_032441825.1). Taxonomy (NCBI): domain Eukaryota; kingdom Metazoa; phylum Arthropoda; class Insecta; order Hemiptera; family Aphididae; genus Chaetogeoica; species Chaetogeoica ovagalla. Next base: position 7,716,108 of record CM063745.1, on the reverse strand, counting down.
AATTTAATTGAAATATATTTCATCGGATATGAGCGGCAACAGTTTAGAAAATATTATAGAAATTTAAAACGAATTACTTTTTTTTTTTTTTTTTGCCACGACGAGTGGATAATTTTTATTCGTGACTGATAAAAAAAAATGTATTTTTTGTCGAATATATACAAATACACCCAGTAAAAACATTCAAAATACGTATACGAACATTTTTTTTTTTTTTTTTTTTTGTAAACCTATTCAAAATAGTATTCGAAAATAAAAGAAAAATATATGTATTTAAATACGTTTTTTTTTCTTGTTCCAATACTTTACAAATGTTCTGTTTTCCGTTAACGTATGACTTTATAATATTATAAAGTAAGCCTTAATAATAAAGAAGAGCGAATGAGTATAATACGCGTTTGGTTGTCGGCATACACGAGCGTTGTCCCGAGATTCAACATTTCCAAATTAAATAAATTCAATTTATATCGTATACATAGAGCTACGCACAGCTGTGTACGCGTATAAATATATATCTACACAGACTTTTGGATTCCTTTCGTTGAGTTTGGGGTGGTTCTTTTTTTCTTTTTCTTTCTAATATCCTGTGCTCACAACACTGTAGTGTATGTACTAAGCCTTTGTCGTCACGTCCGATATATATACGCATTACTCGAATCTAGTTTGGACGCGCGTTTTTTCTCAGAACCCTTTTCGTGTATATTATTATAAAGTACATTTATGCGTACATTATATGCGCTGTGGTACAATATCGTATACGTGTGAGATAAAAAAAAAAAAAAGTATAAAAATCGGATATAATGATCACGTTCCGGTTGTAATAATTATATACCGTATCAGTCATAATTATTCGTAGGAAAAATCTATCGAAAACGCGCCCTTATGATCGCTCATATAATAATATTTGTATGTAATGAACTTTTTTTTTACACACAATTATAATAATTTACGAAATTAATCGTGTAACAGAAAAGGTACATACGCTTACGTAGAAAGAGACACGTCAATTTAATATTTTGTTATATTTCTAATCGAATACACATTAACAGACGTACAATTTTAATTTCTCTACAGTTCAAAGATATCTGTACACACACACACACACACACATGAACACGTAATGTATGTGCGCAAAATAATTGATCAAAATATAATATTATATTATACATATTTTTAATATTTTGCATTGACGCGGTATGTGTGTATAACGTGTACCACAAATACTGAGGTCCTATGGTAAAATATAAATAAATAAATGAAAATAAAACAACTATTTAAATCGTAATCCGTTTTTATTCTATGCACTCTCAATGAAATCACTTTATTCGAAATTCTCGGGATTACAATCAATACCGTATTTGTTGAAGTAGGAATTATAATAATACGAGTATGTCACAAGAGCTGTGTACGTAATTAACTTTTCAAATTATATCGCGCGCAATATATTATTATAAGGTTTAATCGAAAACAAATTTTATATTCTATCACTTCTTTCGCTCCCCCCCCCCCGAAATATATAAACTTCTTTGTTTGTACTGTTAATTTTTTGTTTTTTTTTTTTTTAAATTTAACCATTACATAAATTTTTCGCTACCTAACTGTTTAGATATTATGTTAAATTATGGAATTTTCAAAAAATATATATATTTAAAATATTATACTGAAATATCCGTCAACCGCGGACAGTGATAATTTTATATCGAACTGAATAATATATTTTTCGAAATATATATATACATTATACACAGTGTAATTCGTTACACAAATATAAATTCTAAGTCATAATATATGTATGTGCGTGTGCGCGCGTTTTTAAATAGTCTTTTTCGATTTGCTAATGCGTTTATAGAGAAAATTCGAATTTTAAAGCTATTTTGATTGGATTTTTACACACGTCGTGGTATATCCTTCGGTCGTCAATACTTCTTTCAAACTTTTTTATATACACTTTTACCATTTCAATTTCCATTCCTCCCGTGTGTATTTATATATATATATATATACATACACACACATTCGTATTACATTATCGTACCCAAAACCGATTTTCTCGATCCGTCACTTACGATATTTAAAATATAATATAGAACGTATACGCAGAAAATATACGGCTTATATTTATTAGTTTATAATAAACGTATAAAATTGGAAATGTACGTACCTACTATATATTTTATGGACTCTGAATTTTGAAAATTTTCAAAAATAACGCTAAATTGTGGAAAGAAATAAAGTCTAAAATAACACGCTAAAAATTAATTATAATTTATTAATTTTCAATAATATTTATATTGATATATAAGACACAATTTGTCATTATTGAAACGCATTTCGTGTTCGAACGCTGCACGAAAAATTGTTCGGGGAGAACAAAAAAAAAAAAAAAAAACACACACCCCGTCAGCGCTGTGAAACACCAGTGTATTCTTCATTTCACTCAGAATTCAAAATAAATCTGAAAAATAAACGAATCAATTTATGAGTATTTTTTTTTTTTTTTTTACCCAAGTGTTCATACGCGTGTACATAAACGAGAATTTATTATAATAACCGAAACGTAATTTATGACGACGGCGCGTTCGGCGGGTGTACGCGAACCAAAATATTTTTCTTTTGATTTGTGTGGTGGATGTATCACCGATACATTTATCTCGCGATTTTACACACGATAGTGTTGTGAGGCCTGTGATGTACAATCGCGTGACGCGAAAACGTGCGTAATGTAATGTTATATTTTTAAAAAGGATAACTTTTAGACGAGGTTTATCGGTTTTAAAACAGCGCGTTATGTCGGCCAACATTTTTTTTTCTCGAATATTTTCGTTTTTTTCCCCGGAAAAGAATATTCGAAAAAAATTGTAGAAATTAAAAAATTTTAACCCGTAAAATCGTCATAACGCATCCGTTTTGGGCACACGGCCGATTTTTCGTATTTCGTAAGATCTGAAAACGTTTTTACGAGCTTAGGTATATTATTATTATTATTGCATAATGTCGCGAAACAATATCGGGGATAATTGATTAGAAGAAAAAGATTTTAAATCGTTTGTCGTGATTTTTGTTTAAGCGTTTAAGTGAAATTAAAATGTCGAAAAACTCAAGGACCGTTTTTCGAAAGCAACGATTTGAAAAATATATATTAATACAGTTGTAAACACCACCCCAATCGGAGTACTACAGCCGCGCGAATATAAATTATATAGAGAAATCGACGGTAGGGGGATGGAAATGTTGTGTTTTTTTCTTCTTAATCGGGTAACCGTTTTGAAAATATAATTTCTACGAAAAATGATGCGTATAAAACTTTTTTTTTTTAACTATTATTATTACTAAAAAGCCGTTTCCGTATAATATTTAATTCAGTCATGCGCGTAAAATTCTATTAGCACGTTTCAATATTTTATCTCGAGTTAAAATTCTGTTTCGTAACGTAGGGGATACATATATCCGAAAGTTTTTCTTTTTTTTCTTCTATTATTATATAACGCGTATCCAATGCACGTGCATTCTCTTTAATAATACATTTTTCACCGAATTAATTAGAAAAAACGTGTGCAATAAGTCTGTTATTATATTATAATTCGTACGTGTGTAAATGAAATTGAAGTGTTTTTTTTTCTTTTTTTTAAATAAGACAAAACCTATCTGAGCTCGATAACTACCAATAGGCTTCTCTTGTCTACTAACTTTATCGCGTCTATTACGCGCTTTTATATACTTGTCTATTCTTTCTTAAGCTTTAACTTCTTTCAATCCAGGAAATATTAAGATATTTCGTTATTTACAATCCGAAATCCCTTGGCACTGCACTGGGAAAACATCCCGGTATCCTGTCGTCCAATTGGCCAATGAAGGTAACCTGTGTGCTAATGATTTTTTTTTTTTTTTTTTTTTTTGAGTGATTATTTAAATGTTAGACTTATAATATCGGATGTAGTGAACCTTCGATGTTTGACTTTGAATTAGTCAGATTTAACCCCTCATACTATAGTGGATTTCCAATCTGTTTTTTTTTTCGTTTTTGACTAAATAATTATGCTCGTGGACCTGCAATTATTTTTTTTCCATTAACACGGACACCTTGCACAAGTCAGAATCGACCCACGGGGATCGATATAGATCACTTTGCGAACTTATGGGCAATGATGAACTCCATGCCAATGTGCTTACGTTTAGTCTAGAGCTAGCTGTTCAACAATAAAACGCGGATAAAAATTGAAAAATTGAGTTGTTCTGTTCAAAACGGTAGTGCAACCGGTAACGTCGAGGAATTCAGTTGGTATATAATATAAATATTGTTTTATTGGGACGTACATATCGTTCGTCGTCACAATATTATTTATTTCTTTGTTTTTCTCGTCATCAGCAGTGTTTACACCGCGACGTCTGGCTCTTATCTATCGTGGCGAGACAGCGGTATGTCCGACCACCTATTATTATATATCTGTATGATATTTTTTTCAATATATATAAATATATATATATATTATATACGGCGAACCCCATTGAATCACATTAGTTTGTTTTTTAAAAAATTTCTTTTTTTTTTCTTCTTCTTTCTAAATAATGTTATAATATTTCATGTGCGTTATTCGTCTTATAATTAGATACGTACTGTATATTAATGGTTTACACTTTGTTTATATTTTATTTCGTTTACGAAGAGACGGACATTTATATAATATATATATATTATTTTTTCCGAACGATATGTTTTAAAATTGAATACACACTTTATCTCTTTACAACCCCGTACATAGTTTAAAGCAACGGCAGGCCAATGAATTATATAGTTGAAGCCTTCAGAGAGAGAGAGAGAGAGAAAATCGTGTCCTAAAAGTACTAGGGAAATTCTTTAAATATTGTAAAATCGTTTTAATCGCGGGCACGCGTGTGATTTATACGCGCGAGTGTGATTTGTTTCTTTTGCGTTTTAAAAAGCGACGTTTAAGATTTTATATGTATACTACGCTATAATGGACGGGGTTAATATACTTGGCGGATTGTCTGCACGCGATCGTATTTTAAACTCCATAAATAATTTATTTCGAACACGTAAAAAGGCGAAATAATTATTGGTGTAATAAATGCGCGCATAGGTGTCCCATGACCTACACTAGTATTATAATTATCTGCGTTTTCGTTCGCAATACCATTGGGCCGCATGTCAGCTTCTCCCGCGGGGGGGGGGGAAGGTTTAAAATAAAATATTTCCCCTAAAAAACTGATAAAATCGTTTTATGCACACTCTTTAAATTATTTCCTCGAATTGCCTCCGTAATAATCATCGGTATATGTAAAAATAATGGTAAAAATGGGTTCTCGGAATTTTAGTCGTATAAAAATATTATCGCGTCTCGAATGCCGTTTTTCACACGTCACATTTAGTCAATTTCTTGTAACTGGATCATATTACATTTAAACCACACGGTAAGAATAAAAATAGAATAAAATGCAATCCTAGTTTATCGTATATAAGGTAATGGCCAAAAAACGATAAATCCTAATTTTGTCATTTTTTAGATATTCGTTATTATCTCAAGAATATGAGCCAATATGATTTTATTTCAATTCAGTAATCTCAAATGAATCAACATTCATTCAAAAAACATTGGCAACATTTTTTTTTCGTTAACCAGTGTAATAATAATAATAATAATTAAAATGTCTACACTGCATGGAAATACGTCGGTAAGTACATGGACATGTCATATTACATATTTATTTACAAAAAAATAAAACAAACCCGATTCGTACGGAGTGACCAGAGCAGATACACTTTGTCGAGTTATTGATCTTATGTAAAAACAAAAATGTTAGAATGTACATATTCGCGAATTACTTATTCACGTTCAATTTATTCTCAACCGTCAAAACATTAAAAAGAATTTTCAATTTCGGAATAGTATTTTATACACAAAGTAATTACACAGACAAACACGTTATATTAAAGCAAACAAAAAAAAAAAAAAATAGTTGACCAATCGTCTGTTTGTCATATGCAAATAATAATTTTAAATTTTCTGTTCTGATTTTCGAAAAAATTTTAACGCGAACATTAAAAAAAAAACCACGCAATCCGTCCTGGTATGCTCGGTTTAATAACTCGAGAGTATATAATATACGTTTCAAATACGTTTTCTCGGAGGAAAAAGAATTCCGATATACTTTTTATTATATATATTTTATCTCTTATAAATATTTATATGTAAATGCCTGTGTTTATGAACAGAACCGACGAAAATCGAAAACAAACAATATATATATATATATATGCTATCATGGCGCGTGTAGATTTAAAAAAAATATGTATAAATAATAATAATCATTCGGGTGTATATACGCGCGCGTAATACGTTTTAACAAAGTAAATAATATTTATTTTTTTTTTTTTGCGAATTGATTGTGATTTGAAGAAACGTTGAAAAATTATATGTATACAAACGTAACGGAAGTTCGAGTAAAACGACCATAATAATATAATAAGCGTAATTCTATCACTCTACGACGTAGATTTGTTTATAAATCGTTTGAGTATAATAAACAGAATTTTTTTTCGTCATACATTTCAGACGGATTGAACCGTATAAACGAGACGACAAACCTTTTTTTTCTTTCTTATTTTAATTTGGTTTTATATAAATATTTTGAAATTATTATTTTACAACGAATTATTTTTTTTTAAACGCGTGGCGGTCGACCGTTGTAGGTACAGAAATATATATATATAATAATAATAATAAATTATTATTTTAATTATTATTATTATTATTATTATTATTATTACAATAAACATGCACGATATCGAATATATAATATTATACACATCACTTTTTAATTGATAATACCGTATTTAAGAATAAGAGAACAACGAGTTGCGGAGTGTTGTGATAATGTCGCTTGAGGATGGATAAATATTTTAAGGTGCATTGTTTTCACTATTAATTTGAAAGCAATGCTTTCAAAAATCATTGAGTTTGATAAAACGATTCTGAGTGGAATTACTGTGTAATATTTTTTGTATATAACAAAGACTAATCATTTTTATGAATTAAAAAATCACAAAACTTATAATTGCTACAAATAGTCCAAGATTATAAAAATGTTTTTGAAATTTATCACTTCCTTAATGTAATATAAAGCTATATATTTGATATACCCATTAGTTACAAAATTATGAAGAAATAAAAATTAACCATTCCTACGAAATAGTTTTTTTTTTTTTTCTAATCGGTTTTACGTAATTATTTGATTTTGTTTTTTTTAGACGCTTTTGAGAAAATCGTAAAATGTCCTATCTAAAACACCACAACTAGATGCAATTTGCTATTAGAAATGAACTGTAACTGTAAAGGTCGGAGCACTCTCTCCAAAAATAATTTTTGGATACATAAAAACGTAAAAAAAAAAAAACACATCATTGTAAAACCATAATAGCTCTGCTCAGAATCTAAAACTATGAGATGAAAACGGCGGCCAGTAAAGGTGGGCTCCTGTCACGTCAAAAATACGAGTAGATATATTTTTTTATTGCCGTTTAGATATTTAATAAAGCAAAAAAGCGAATGCCGAATAATTTATTGTAAATGTTAAGAGTACAACGTTATTATAATATTTCATAAGGTTTTCCTACGTTTTCTGACTGTGCACGTTTGAAACGACCCTCGCGAAATCATTTCTCGCACCTCGGCCTATTTTTTTCTTTTTGCGGGCGTTTCTTTTTCTTTTTCAAAATAAAATAATATTCAAATAATAATGTGTGGTACTCGAGTACAAAAAACAAAAAACAAAAATTGTTACTTCGTGAAATCGAAACGAAACGTATGAAAGAAAAAAAAACGTATTATATACGTATATTGGCAGGCGCGAGACGTCTACAAAACCAATAAAAATATTTTTCGCACACAACGTACAACCGGTTGAGCAGGCGACTACTCGGCCGATCTGTTGACCCAATTCCGCAGATAATATGTAAACCATACGCGGGGTGTACGTGTATAATCACATGTAAAGTTATGTAGAAAGGGGTGAAATACTGTGAAACAGTGACGTATTTAGGGGGACGTGTTGGGTGTTAAAACATCCTCTCCCTCGGTTATATTTATATCAAAAAAATATAATGTTTATAATATTGGAATACAATCATTTGGTCGTGGTAAAAATATGTATTCCGTTATGTCATATTGCCATAGTCGCGCAACTATCACGGTTTAAGATATTTATGACTACGTGAGTGTGAAATCCTTTGCAAGTTACATTTTATTTCAAAAAAAAACAGTTACTAACGGTTTGCTTTAATAATAGAAACAACAGCATCATTTCACAACTGGTCAAGCCAATAAGATATTGATTACTAAATCAGTATTAGGCTAATGCCGATGGATGGGTGTTGGATATTCGAAATATATATTAGGAGACCCGCGGGCATAGTATTGAACGGTGGTCGAAAATGTGCAAAAGTGATGTCCGCAACTCGAATTGAGTTGGGAACCACTGGCGTACTCGTATTATTATTACTCCGCATATAATTATTATTATTATTATTATTATTATTATATTGCGCGTAACTCGCGAAAATCATCTGTGTAGTCTTCTCGCTACTTACGCAACACACAAATGTCCAATACAATAAAATCGTAATAATATAGTAAATAAGTCCCTCGCGTCATCGATTAACGCGCAGTATTGTTCATACCGAGAGAATAATAATTTATATATATTTTTTTTTTAATATTCGCACATCTCGTCGTGTAATCTAACGCACGACGCATCTGAATTATGTATATGAATTATAACAATTTAAAATGTATATTTTTTTTTTTTTTTAAATAATCGTTTATAATACAAATAGGTATGCGACGATACGAGAATTTATAAAAGTGTACGAGAACAAAATTTAATGTTTATAATGTAATATTAGTATATGTTGTGTCTAGTGGCGGTCCGCACCAGGGTGTTTTTGGAAACGCGCAAAAGTTGTCGAGGTCTGTGCGTCTAAACCTAAATCTCCGAAAACGTTGTTTATTCGTATATATATATTTTTTTTCCATTATAGGAATTAAAAGAAAAAAATTTCATTTTCTTTTCCGCATTTCTAATCGTCGCGTACGATACACGCGGTGTGGTTCGAGTCGATAAAATAAAAAAAAAAGCGAAAATCAAACCATCCGCGCCCGGTTAGGTACCGCGCTGCGCAGCGAACGCTTTTATCTCTCCGTCGGCAAGCAGTGCGCGCGCGCTATTTTTTCGCCGGCGAAATTCTCGGGACGACGACGACGACGACGCGAGAAACGACAGAGAGAGAGAGAGAGAGAGAAGAGAATAAGGACAGAAGAGCAGTAGGGGGGAAGAGGGAATTCGCGCAAACAAGCGCGGCCGTATAGACACAGTGTATTATTTTTTTTTTTATTACATAACGTTGACGGGAGCGCGCGACACGACGACGACGACGACGACGATGACGACGGTGGCACCCGCGCGCGTTTGTCGACGACCGACGGCGCGGCGTACACACAGGCGACCGCCCCTGTCACGTTATCAATCATAAAAAAAAAAAATAGAGGAAGAGAAAAAGAAACACGTAGTAAAAAAAAAAATAAAAAAATATCCGCCTCCGCGCCGGCTGCACACGATATAATTCAGCGTGACGCAGCGACGGCGCAAAATGGTATAAAAAATGAAAATAATAATAATAATAATAATAATAAAAACCGAAAAGAACCGTCGCGGTCCGGGTACAAACTCGGTCGCGCGCAGGCAGCAAAATAATACGTGTATATGAAAAACACGACTGACGGCGGCACTGTCTGCTGTATATAAAATATAATACGCATATATTATTACGAACCGACTTTTTTTTTTTTTTTTTTTTCAAGGACACCACCGTACACACAATAATAATAATAACGTACGCCGCCGCCGCCGATCTCTAATCTCACTCGGTCGATCTCTGCTGCAGCAGCACCAGCACCGTATTTTCTCGTTCGCGCCATCGACGGCCGCGTATGCCAGCAGCAGCCGTCCCGCGGATTTCTAATTTTTTTTTCTTTACCATAACCCGCCGCGACTCACTCGCTCTCTCTCTCTCTCTCTCATCATCGTCTCGTGTAATTCGGGTTATCGCGAGCGCGCGCGTTACGCGACGCACTACTATAAGCGGTTTTCTGGTTTTCGCGCGTCTGTATTTATATACGTATACGCGTAGGTTTTTTTTTTTTTATATATTCGTATATATTATTATTTTCCCCCGGACGTCGTTTATTATTATTATTATTATTATTTTTTTTTTTATCATTATTATCGTTATTGTACATATATATACGTATATACGGGTTATAATATAATACCGCGCGTATATCTCGTGTATATTTTTTTTTTTTTTTTTTATATATTACGCCGCGCGGTGTGCGCATTATTATTATTACTTTATATATATATATATAGAAGGGTCGACAGCGACGGCTGCGGCGAAAAAAAATATAATAATAATAATAATAATAATAATAAAAAACCGAGCGGCGGCGCGGCGTTATTACGAAAACGGGTACGGCCGACGTCGGTGTGCGGTGGCGGTAAGACGTCGGGCGTACGGTGTTACGGCCCGCGGGGTACTTACAACACACGACCGACGACGACGACGACGGCGACGACGACGACGTATATATATATATATATAATAACACAGTCGCGGCGCGGTGGTCACGGCCAACTCGGCCGAGTTATTTGTGCGTGCGTGCACACACCGACTATGTGTGTGTGTGTGTGTGTAGCGTCGTATTGGGTTTACACACACACACAGAGTGTGGCGTGACTCGCGAGGGTCGTTCGACCGCCGCCGCCGCGGTACCGTCATCGTCATCATGCCGCCGCCGCCGCCGCCGGATCGTTTTAACATCCGCCGTCGGCTGTGGCGGCGGGAACGACCCGACGGACAGGACGAACAATAGTGCGCGGCGGCGACAAAAACAGTGTCGTGTTACCGCGGGTGCGACGCGTCCTCTATTCCCTCGCGGCTACGGCTACGGCGGTGGCGGTGGCCACACGGCCGCCGGAGAGACGACGGGCGTTTTCTCTCTTCGCTGCAAAAAAAAAAAACCTCGTCCGCCGCCGACCTTCTTTCCTCTTTCTCGTCCCACACGCTGCCGCCCGACCGACACCGCGTATATACTTATTACGTATAATAATATACGCTTTCCAAATTAACGGTCGGCCGAACACACGACGACGTGGTGTATCCGCGCCCTCGTTCTATTGTGTACAGTGACTAACACACACGCGGTGAGCCGCGGCGAACGCGCGCGCGTATGTGTGTGTGTGTGTGTGTGTGTGGTGCACACACGTGTGTGGTGCTTTTCTATATAAATATAACGCGCCACGACGACGATTATTATATTTTTCGCGCAGCAGTCGTCGTTCGGCTGCGGTGGCACATTTAATGTACACCTCCGCATTACGCGCGCGCGCTCGGAGAGGAGCCCCTGTGAGCCGTCTTACCGCCACTACTGCTCTTATACCGGTCGTCGCAGCGCGCAAGAAAAAAAAAAATAATAATAAAAAATATACGCGAAACCCGTGACCCGCCGCTAGACCTCGTCGTCGTCGTCGTCGTCAACGTTGGCGGGCTGCGGCGTCGTCGTCGAGCGTTTGCGTGCGTACTATGCACACGTATACACGCGTCGTTTGATCGCTCGCGAACCGTTAAGAGGGATACGTCCCTCCTAAACCGGCGGCCCTTACTCGTGTCGTATACACACGCACGCGGAAAATATATGTACGTATGGCCAAGGGCAGGCGACGTCCGTCCGCCAGCCCTTTCGGATGAATATCGCGAGCGTCGGAATAATATTTGTGTGCGTGTACGTGACGCAGAGAGATAGAGATAGATAGAGAGAGAGAGAGAGACAATTGTATACACCTATAAATACGCCGCAGTTGTCGCGATCGCCCGAGCGATTCCGGTGACCCGATATAAATAAAATATCCACGCAAATAATTCCGGGACACGGTGATTTATTTTATTCGCCACGTGCACGTGCGTTATTGTCCAATTCATCACCGTCACCAATCAATCGCGGTTTACCGTAACGGAATCACTCGATTCGTGTAATTAACGTTGCGATCCCTTTGTGAATTTTAACAGAAAAAAAAATGAACCGTATTCGGTTTTCTTTCGTAATGTATTACGCTGCTGTATTGGACTCGAAATGTATAAAACAATATTTCATTAAACGTACCCAGGGCCCCCACAAAAGGGAGGGGGGGTTAGTGAGTACTATGGTCCCGGGGCCCGGGTTTTCTGGGGGCCCGGGGAAAAACATAATGTAACTATTATTATACATATTATTAATTCAAATTAGAAAAATAAAATGAGACATAAGTAATGCCACCTATATAGTCACCATATCTTTATACAATATTGGTATACAAATAATTTGATTATTGAATATGACGTACAATATAATTGTTATTCGTCGTTCAGATTAGAAGATAATTCTGTTATCGACGACCAAAGTCCAAACAATCCACCACAATCATATTATTACACCGTAACATTTTAGTTTTTACCACAATCGTCAATCAATAATATTTACGTGACACCAATTTATTATTATTATTATTAAGTGTTGACTGATATGAAAACATAGATAGACACACATATAATACTAATATATCGTATAAAGAAAAATGTAAACAATGTAATTAATATAATATATGTTTAAAATTAAGTGATAATACGTATATATTATTTATATATTTTAATGAAATAAATTAAGGTTTTGCAATGAGTGAAAATGCGTTTTTAAGTGAACCTCCATTAATTCGGCGTTTTCGTTAGTCTGACAGTCCTCTGGTCTAATATCTGCCTGATTATTGAGAGTCTACTGTATGTCTATATTTAGTTATTTACAATATACAAAGCTATTTTTAGTTTTTAATAATTTACGTTGTATTTCATTATACATAAATACTTTTTTTAAATGTTGATTTTTATATTAAACTACAGTGTACTTGTGTTTTAAAGATATTTTAGAGTAAATAAAATAAGTGATATTTTATAGAGGTATAAACAAGAAGCTATGTAACCCATATTTTAGGTAACTTTTGTAAAAATAAAAAATTATGTGTTAGAATTTATATCAAAATAATTATAAATATTAATATACAATAAGGGCCCGGATTTATTTACAGTACCGTAGTTGAAAAATTCATGTGGGGGGGCCTGAACGTACCTATTGTGATTTCGTATATTACCACACTTTTCTTACACAATTATAATAATAATAATAATATATAATGTTCGATAAAAAAGTATGTCGGTACAATAATAATCGTTTTTCATTTTTCGTCGCCACGCGGTTATATATAATAACGAAAAAATATAATAATTAATTGTCGCCTATTAATTTAACGATTTATTTATCGAGATTTTATTTAAATTTACATTTGTTCCCCAATAAACGACGGCTGCGGAGATATACTCAACGTGATATTATATTGTTATGAGACATAGCTATTTATTGAGGTTTTCGTTTTGTTTTATACGTTGAAATCAATTCAATAAAATGTTACCGGGCCGCGGGGTGTTGTGAATGTCGCTTAAGTGAATCGCACGGTTAAAGATCTTAGAGTTCATTTGGTACGATTATAAAATTTGAAAACAGCAACGCGATAAATCATAATATTGTGCATTCGATAAAAACGTTTCTGATCGGAGCTTCGGTGTAACCGGATATATAACGAAAACTATATTTACGAATTGCGTATTTCAATATACCTATAGTCGTGCCATAATCAGTTCGAAATTGAAAGTAAGTTTTTAGGAAAATCTTTTTTACTTTAATAAAATTACATATTTGACGCGAATGAATATGTATTGATTTTTTCACGTGATTATTATAGTCTGGAAATCTCGAAGGAATAACGATAATCGATTTCGACGGAATCGCGCGTCTTAACGTAATTTTTCTGTAGTTTTTTCCGCACGTTTGAAAAAAAAGTATTGAGAAAATCGAAAAATGAAACAAACTGTGATTGTAAAAATTCGAGCCGTCTTTCTGGTAGAATTTTTAAATACAGACATACAAAAAAAAAAAAACACGTCATTGTAAAACCAAAACCGCTTTGCTCGGAATCTAAAATTATAATAATAATAGTTTCAAACGCGTTCTCCTTAAAAAAAAAAAAAAAATTAACTCCAAGGGGGTAAAAAAAAATATTTTTGATTTTCGTTCGTTCGTCATGCGTGTAATCGGTGAAAAAACGACGTGTTTCAATTGTGCGCGTTCAATCGGAATTCGTTAAAATTCTGGTGAAACGTGTTTATAACGCGTGCCAAATAATAAAATAATATTACGCGCGACAAAATAGAATAATTGAATCGGTTATTTTGAAAAGGCACTAAGAAGTCCACCACACATTTCGCATTTGGTATTTATTTAAAATATTGAAGAGAACCAAATACAGAACACAGTGCCTTTCAACAGCTATAAATTGACGTGTCTAAAAATTCACAGTGCATGTAATTATTACTTTTATTATTCGCCACGAAACGGTCAACACACATATTATTGGTATCGCATGAAATCTATCATAGAATGATAAACGACAAAATGTGGACTTTGTGACTTAATTAAAAATAACCGATTCAATTATTTAAACGTTACGTGATGACGTAAAACGCGGAAGAATGCATATGTGTAGCGGAGATTATTGATAAAACGCAATCGATGTCGTTTTCGAATAATATTTATATCTACTGCGGTTGTTACGTGCTATTAATGTTTTTTTTTGCTCAAATAATTATATTTACAAGTGAAATAAGTTATTATTTTTACGTATATCAGGACCGCAGGGATTTTCGCACGCATCAACACAGAACTATATAATATATATAGATAGTATTAATTTTATAAATACATTTTTTTTTTTAATTCGAATAAATTATTATCGTTGAAAATAATTTTAAATAATATTATATTACATTTTTATTCGAATTCTTTTTAAATTTCTTACATTTTACGTCTTTCGCTCTGCCCATCCAAACGGCTCCGAGTACGGTTTAAAACACGATCGCGCTTTTTCAAAGTCCACGGACTACGGAGTGTATTAAATACTCCCGAAAAATAAAAAGTTGTAGTTTTTATTTTCCGTTTTTGCAGTTCCATAAATTGTTGAAAACAGGTCTCCTCATAGATTTCCCTGCCGAAAAAATAACTTTCCTCTCGAACGATATTCATAATGTTGTCCTTATACAAAAAAAAAAAAAAAAAAAAAACAAGCTTTTTCCTCGTACCAATGGCCTCTGACGACACTATATTGAATTTTTTTCCACACAGAACTAGTATTCCGAATACTTGTCCGAGTGTCGCCCATTTTATTTTTAATTTCTCCTCCGAAAAGGGGAGGGTAGGACGAACGGTTTTTCGGCCAGGAGTCTCGACAATTATTTTACGATTTTCTTCCTTTATTTTGTTTTTTAATAAATAATATAACATATTTTTCGTTGACTCGAGTATAGCGAAACCGGGCGAAATAATAATAATAATAATTTTCTACATAATATATTAATATGTGTACGTCGGGGGGGGGGGAGGGAGGGAGGGCTGCAGAACGCGCTAAAATCGGCCGAGTAGAAAACGCTCACTCCGTAGTTATAATAATAATAATAAAAAAATATTAAAATATTTGTATTTTTTGTATACGCGGTCGCGGTGGTGCCTTGTGTCGGTGGTAAGAAGTGTGTCCGCGTGGAGCGGGTGGTAGAAGAGGACGAACGGGCGCGGAGAGAGAGAGAGAGAGAGAGAGAGAGAGAGAGAGGAGAGTCGGCCGTGTTACGCGCGCATAACAACGGCCGTTGGCTGCTGACGACGCGACGTTCCGGTGGCACGGCCGACGACGACGGCGATAATAATAAACATAAACATAATCATATAATTATTATTATTATTATTATTATATACACCGTCACGGCCGCCGTCGTCTGCGTTTTATGATTATTATTATTATTGTTGTTGTTGTTGTTGTCGTCGTCGTCGTCGTTTTTTATTATTATTTTTTTATATATATATATATACGCGCGTATATTGTGCGGTGCGTTGTCGTCGTCACTCGGCGTCGTCGTTCGTCGGAAATTCGACTCGTTCACAAAAGGAGAACCGTGTCCCGCCGGCCGCCTGCCGTCGCCGCGGATAATATTTATTTTTTACGCGTTTCTTCTCCTTTCTTTCCCATCTCGTGTTTTCATTTTTATTCAAATTCCGAGCGGTATTGGTTTTACCGGGTTCGGCGAATCGCGTCCCAAAAAATAAAATTTTAATACACCACGCACCAGGGCTAGGTGGATCGCGTGTGCCGGATATTTTTTTTTCCAAACGGGGCGAATTGCTTTTGCCGATATAAATACGCCGTTCTAAGCAAATACGGCAACACTACTGAAACAGCGCATTTATTTTTCTATCTCTTTATAAGTCGTCGGAGTACCCGTCCTAGAAGTGACGAATAATAATAATTAATAATAATAATAATCAATCAACTGGATATGATTGTATTGTGACCGAACGGCGAGATATAATTTCTACGGATTTTGTTTACCAGTCGACGAATAATGAGTTTTCGTTAAAAAAAAAAATCGAGTTCTCAATAAGTGGAGGGAAATAGTTATGGTGAATTTTAAACGTGAAAATAATTTTAATACGATAGAAGAAGGACGTAAAGAACACAGATCACCGGAAAACCGGGGACGAAAAAAATTATTAAATCGGCAAAAAATTACTAATACTCTCTCATATAAGAAACGAGCCGTGCTGTAGCACCACGGACACGGTAGACCCGCTAGTGTTTAGTGACTTTACATCATTACTAGAGAAATCGTCGTTGCTTTTTTTTTTTTGGTTATTATTACACAGAGTTCGTCACGCCTGCACTGCGGATGGTGCGAACAGTTTTTCGAAACGCGATTTTCGGTAAAAAAAAAGAAAAAAGAAAAGAATACCCCGTAAGCGTTTTATAATATAATATTTTTTTTCCACTCTCATCCCCTAAAAAAGACGACTGTAAGAGGCGCGCCGCGGGTGGGTGCGACGCGTTTTCCAACAATCCGAGATTTCTCACGGAATTGAATTTGACCGCACACGGCGCGCGCGCGCGCGATTAATAATCCGCACACGGTTGTAGCGTGCGGATTCTGCGCAGCGACACGACGGCGTTACGAAACTAACAAAAAAAAAAAAATAAAAATAAAAAAATACTTATCGCCGGATAAGAAGGATTTTAATTTTTTAGAAAAAAAAAAATCGTGCTCGTGCGTATAATATATTGCGACGCATATGTGTGTGTGTGTGTGTAAAACGAGTGTCGCGTATAATAACGACAGACGATTCGAAATAAAGCGAAACGAGAAGAAGAGAGAACGAAAAAAATTGGGTCACCGTATTACGAATTTCACGGGGAAAACGGCCTCGCTTGTTCGTTTAATTTGCTCCGAGCCTCGTGCGAATCGTCGTCGTCGTCGTCGTCGTCGTCGTCGCTGCATCCTTGCCTCGGGCGCCGCAGACTCTTAAAAAAACATCTCTTTGGTCCGCGAAATCGTACAAATCGAAATCGTCCCTCTCCTCTCCGTTGACTGTATTATAATTATTACATTATACATCTTCTTCTCCTTAAGCTTTTACGGTCCTTGAAGGATTTTCGCTGCCTCCATTATTACATTAATCCATCTATCTCCACGCTATGTCCGCAGTTGTTACTTCTCGTTCGCACTTGTTCACGGATCGTCGTTGACCCTGCTGTCTGTCCAGCGCTGTCTAAGGCGATCTCTAGATCTCTTCTCACCACGGTTTTTTTTTTTTTCTTAATTCCAAACACGGTCTGCCCACTCGATTGGTTTACTCATGAGGTGGTATGCGTTGATGCCGGTAAATTTGTTTCGTTTTTCCATCAGGTTTAGGAGGGAAGTAAACGTCTTGTAATCTGGCCCTTATCTACACCACCGAGTGTTCTCGTACGGTACACAATAAGTATTCTGTCGCGATTTTATTGCAAAAAAAAAAAAAAAAAAATCGCTGGTATGTACTCTCAAGCGACAACGCGAAAAAAGATGAAATATATTATAAATATCGGTTTTAATTTTGGTCTAATTTTGCGGTTGGTTTTCAGATGACCACCGCGTTACAATATGGAATCATTAAACGAGCGTCCAATTATCGTAAAGATACAGACGACAAGGAAGATAAATTGAATAATAAAATAATTGATTTTCGGAAGGAATTTTATTTGTTACTATCATAAACGCGCTGTTTAAAATAAATAAATAACAATAAAAATAACGTATTTTGGGCACTGGTCAACTTATGGTATATTCTTAAAAAAAAAAAATATGACGGAAACGTCGCTTGGAAATTAAAATATAATATTCAATTGTCTCGTACAATTTTGAGCGTGCAAAAGAATACCGTGTAATGTTTTCAATATAAACTTGCGTGTATATATGTTTTTATTTTAAAATCGTATAGTGTCGGATAATTTTGATAAGACTCGTATTATATTCTCGGAATAATAATATTCAAACAGGGGCGGATCCAGGATTTTGATAAGAGGGGGGGGTCCAAAATTTATTAATTAAAAATTAATATATTTTTTCTTGATCGGTCATATTGATTATCTTCGTAATTATCTTCTTCGTAATTATCTTCTATTGCATTTATTATTCGAAAATAAATTAAAATTTGTGTAAAACATTCAATAAATTACGAATTTTTATTAATAACTTTGTGTTTCAACTTCACCAACATGCCCAATAAAAGCATAAAATTTGAAAGTATATGATCCCATGGGGGGGGGGGGGTCCGGACCCGAAAACCCCCCCCGTGGATCCGCCACTGTATTCAAATACAATAAGTAAATATTTATAATAATTTTTTTTTTCTTCGCACATATTTTTTTTTTTTTGACTTTTATCTCGTTCGAATTATCTAATATTAGTTTTTTTAACTGAAAAATGCATTTATGCCGTAAAAATCTAAAAAAAATGTCCTTAAAAATATTTAATTTATAAAACGCAAGAAAAAAAACCTGATTAATAATAATAATAATAATAATAATAATAATAATAATAATAATAATAATAATAATAATAATAATATATTTCATATATTACGCGTCATCGTCGTTGTTATTATTATTATTATTATTATTATTATTATTATTATTACACGTTTATATCGTATAGGACACGAACGCAAGCGTACGCGCGGCGGTGGCAATGACAACGACAATAATTATTATTTTTTCCACTATATAAAAAAAAAAAATAATAATAATAATAATGTGTATATTATGTATATCGTGGGTAAACATCTTTCTGTCATGATGGACAAAACTACACAATATGAAAATATGTAGTAGGAAAACACGAAACAAGTGCGATGTATTTTCGTATGTTATTATAACGTATAAAAAATAAAACGATAAAAAAAAACCACGATGAACATTACACTTGTGGAAAAAAAAATACCAAAAAATAATGACACGAGCAAATCGCGATTTCTATTGTGTTACGCGGTGTACATCTTAGTGAGCTCGGTGGCCATCATAATCACGGTCTAAGATTTACATACGTCTACGTACGAAAACCGTCGTTCGAATGTCCTGAATATACGAGTTTACATATATATATATATTTTTTTTTAATTCCCGTTTTTCCGAATTATTTGATCGAAATTCGGAGGACATTTGCAGGCGTTTTTGTTTTTGTTCCATCGGAGATTCATAAATTTCCATCCATACGAATCTGGGATAGTCGTGTACGGTTGCAGCGTACACGCGGAGGAGAGACGACGATTTTTAGACTTCGAGTATCGAATACAATAATTAAATACGTATGTACAAACGCAACAAATGGGGTTCGATTTTTTAAGAAAAAAAAAAATTGAATACAAGTGAAAGATATGAAAAAAAAAAATGCGTTTTCTATATACGCGTATAGAAAAATAAATGTTATAATAATGACAATGAGGTTATTATTCAAACTATACGTATTTTCGTGGAATATTTGTAACAGTGACTTTTTCGTTTTTCAAACCGACTGTTTGGAGTTCTTTAAAAAAATTACTGTTAATACTGTATGTCCCCCCCCCCCGGCGTCGGCTGTCTAAAACAAAAAAAAAAAGTAATGCGAATCGTTGGTCGTAATTCCTTTTTTTATTATTATTATTATTATTATTACTGTAAACAATTTATGCGCCGATATTAAGTTCCAACAAACAAAAAAAAAGAGAAGAAGAAAAAAAATATATTATACACGCATACATTTTTCCGTTGTTCATCCTTGGTATAATTTCTAAGGACGATGCCCCGTCCGGAGGAATCAGGTCATGTCGCAGACCAACTCGTCTGACTCGTAGTTTCGCCTATGTTAATGTTAATGCGCGTGTAATTTATTTTATGAAAAAAAAAATATATATAATATATATAATAAATATTCGAAATTAAATAAACGTACGTTCAAGAATTTAAACGTTGCCCCCCTCCCCTCCCCCCCAACGGCATTTCACGAGTGTTTTGAGATAAAATGTTTTGACAGCGTGTCAGGTGGGGGGATATATTATGGCGAATGTCGTCCCGACTGGCGGCGGTCCATTTTGTCCTCGGCTCCCCCCCCCCCGAGTGTAAAAATTTGTGCTCTATAAATGCACAACACCGTTTAACTCCTCTCGGACGTATAATTTATAATTTCGCGATTACTCACGGAGAGCATGTACGAGTGATTGTTTTTTTTCCTCTTATTTAGGTTTTCACATTTTTCGAATATTATTATTAACTCGGGCGACATATTTGTTTCGTGTTTATTCAATAACGAAACACAAACAAAACAAACCGTTCGGTCAAGGTCGAACGTCGACAGCCCGCGCTTTTTTCCCTACTGATTTATTAACGACCTGTTGAGTTGTTCAATACATACACGTATATACGAAATAAAAATGTCATTTCTGCGAATCTCGAAATGCGTTACAAAAAATGCGTTATAAATAAAATATTATCGTTTACAATGGGGTCGTGTAATATTCAGGAGAGGGGAGACAGGGTTCAACACTCCGCGAGACGGGGCAATTTTTCATTAAATATAATAAACTCCGTAAAAAATTATATATATATACACTCGTGAGAAAAAAAATCTCCGCAAACTCGCTTTTAAATATCTCTGGCAAAAAAACTTAAACTTTAATCCCGTTTTTGATTTTAGAAATCTTTAAGTTTTAAAATGCTTAGTTTTTTAAAATGTTTTCTTAGAACTAAAACGGAGACTTCATAGATTTAAAAATTGAAAATTGTATACAAGTTTTAATTTCTGCGCTAGAGATATTTAACTGCGAGCTCGCGATATTATGAGTCGAGTTTTTTGCTCACGAGTGTATTTTTCGATTAAACGATCGAGCGCGTGTTGTAAGAATTAATTAAACACGTAGCTTTGTCGTAGATTTGAATTGCCGGCAAAAACACAATTATATTTGTGTAAAAACTGTATTTATCTATTTATTTAATTATCGTCGATCGGCGTAGATAATTATACGTAAATAAAAAAAATCGTTTTCTTCGGGAATTTCCTTTTTTTTTTCATCGAGGAAATTTCATTATTTGTTTTACACATTTTACAAAAAAAAAAAAATTCGTGCAAATATCACGTATATGCGTATAGTACATACTCGTTTAAATACACGTACAGTAATAATAATAACATTAATTTAAAGTCATTTCGACTTTGAACGTTTTACAGAATAATACGAGTGAATTGGCGGCATGTAAATTTCATAAATAATAGACTCGTTGAAATCGATAAAAATGTTTAATCGACAGCTTTGAACGGTGTCCTGTTATTCTCATATTATAACGTCTAAAACAAAAAACAAAAAAGAAGAAGATTAAAAGAAAATCGTAATCTATACGAGATAATTAGTGATTTAGTGTATTATTATAATATTATGTTATAACGAGAAAACTACAAATTATTTATTGCGTACGTAACAATAAGCTATGGAAATTCATTGTTGTGTCGCGAATGAAACTGTTTATTTTCGTCACCATTATTAATAGCCGAGAACGAAATAAACGAAATATGAACGAACCCGCAGTCGATATAATTTCAATATTATTATGTTTGAAAAATGTGAAAATTATTATAATTTTTCTACATTTTTCAGAATGAACTTTTATTATTATTATTCTTATTAATATTATGAATAATTATTCACCGGTTTTCGAGCGTATTTTGGGACAACGTCTCGCATTAAAAATAAATAAATAAAGTGAAATACATATAAAAAAAAAAATGTTTGATTCTCTAGCCTCAGATTTGATATCGGTATAATATAATAAACGTACTGTCTGTGAAATAACGTGTTTTCGGTGTATTTTTTTTTTTTACGATCGGATAATATTTTAAATAACCGCGTGTACGCGAGCGCGAATAGTATTTTCACACACACGCACGTATAATATACTTCTCAAATTTTTTATTTAGATTTTTCCGTATTCGATACTTATGATTGTTTTATTGGGGCTATTACACGTCGTAATGTTATATTATACGACCGTGTAATATTATCACTACGTCTCGATATACTTATGTACGTATATAAGTATATAATATAGTCGGTGGTATTCGATCGGTTTATTATTTTATTTGTCGTACGCGCAGATGATTAACAAAGCTTTTTAAATAAACTCTTCGTATGATAACGAGTAACCACGCGTTTCGAAAAGCGGCAAAACGTGCGATTCCCTATTGCCATACATTTACAATATTGAAAACGATGGCCCTGTATTGGAGTCTAATACGAATGCGATTATTCCAAGAACGCGTCTAATATAAAATGTCTCTTTTTCTTATTGTATTTTTTTTATTTCTGCATAAAAAACAAACACGTGCCAATAAACATTATTATATATATATATATAAAATAATAATATTAATATTTGAATAAATACGTAAACAAATAAAAAAAAAAAAAATCGTAATTGTAAATTGTAAAGTATAAATTATATTAGTTTCATGATAACAAATTGTATCATACCTGAAAACAATTGTATAAAAACCGTTCTTCAGATTGAATTAAAATTCATATTGAAATATTGAGTTCTCGCGGGTAGGTGTAATATTAATAAAAAAGTTTTCATCTGATATCGTCGTTTAATATACAGAGCACAGCAATGCAATGCGTACAATTGTTACTTTGACTTTAAATACAGTCAATTTAGATAAGTTATAGTTTTCTCTGGTTTTTTTTTTTGGGGGGGGGGGGGAGGAGCAGTGGTGGGTGGGAATGAAGTCGAAAAAATTATATTGGAAATATAAAATTTCTTTTATCAGGAAAGAAAATATCATATGACCATTTAGACAATTTTTATGATAAATACACGCGTCCGCATAAATTATATATATATATATACAGTGTACCTGTTATAATACGCGGCTACCAGCTTGTATATAAATATTATAATACGTACAGCTGATTTTGTAAAACGACCAAACACATAATATATTATAATCTATTTTTTCTTCCCCTTTCTATATTATTATACTGATTTATATAATTCGTCGTCCACGTCGTTCAGACCCGTTCATCTCGTACGCGTATATAAATATAAAAACAAGATTTCTCAAAAAAAAAAAAAACCATACAAGTCTCCCGGTCGATATTAGGCTCAGGTTCCGGATTAACAGAGGATTATTCTATACATGGACCATAATGCTATATAGACGGTACACGTATAGAAATGCTCTGCGCGCGTATCTTCTTTCGTCGTTCGAATATTTTCGACTCTAGTTTCTCGTTTATGACACGTTTTTTTTCTCTTCTTCTCTTTTCAGAAGAATTTATCATTATTCGTCGACGTTTTAGATTCGTGTAAACAGAGGGAGGAATAATATCGTTGTTATTATTATTACTACTTTTATGTATTTTGAATGCTTTTAAAAAACCGATAAAAATAATATTTTTTTTACTTTATTTAAATCTGACGGATGTTTTTTTTATTTGTTCTTTTTTTCAAATGTAATTCGATGAAATTTCAATCTATTATTATATCTAATATTACCTATAATATTATTGTATATAATGAAATACGCCGCGCGCGTACAGTTTTGTTTTGTTTTTTAATGTACTATGAAACAAACTTGATATTTTCCTATACAGTATATATATATATATATATATATTATTTTATCTATAAACGTCTGTACGGAATATAATGAAATCAGCTATATTCTATAAAATATTAATCGTAATACCGCTAAAGATTATTATTATTATTATTATTATTATTATTATGTCGCGGAAACAATGTCTGGATATAATAATATCGTGTGATATCTGCAACCGATATCATACGAGTATGGTTTTACTTCGTCGTGTCAATTTTTTATTATCGTTTACTATATCGTATACCCACCGCAATAATGCAGGAGTCAATATTAAAAGAAAAACTAGTTCACTATTTAAAGTTAAAAATAAAATAGACAATCGCGTATTTTGTTTCGTTTGTGTTGTAGTTTTTTTTTTGAAAATCCAAATATGTAATCTTAAAACTCGACTCGTACTTATTACGATACGATCTTCAAACGAATAATTTTTTTTGATGAAATCGTCGAGTTTGTCGTTTTGCTTATTATTTCGAATCGCGTTTTAAAAATAATCCAATACAAAATGACCACTCAACACAGGGGTAGAAACTATGGTCCATCCCTGTGTCACTTCGAACCCTGTCCCACCACTCGGCGCGTATACGAGTAGCCGAGTAGCTATAAAAAAAATATACGGTTTCTTTTTTTGTTTGTTTTATACTATACAAACCGTATATACGAATATAAAGACGATAGTTTAGTATAACGCAGTCGTCTTTGAGAACCGCGGCGTATAAAAAACACCAGCAAACTTTTTATATTTTTTTCAAATATTTTTATTCTTTTATTTTCTCGTACATACCGCGTAGTACGTTTCTAGCGCGTTTTTTTGAAATGAATTCCAATGTTATAAAACATATGAATTTACGTTATTTTAAACGTTTCTTCCGTTGTGTTTTCTCACCTCGTCATTACGTCGTATTATTACGCGAGTATTCTCATCAGGGCTGGATTACTAGGCCAATTCAAATCGAGAATAATAATAATAATAAATCCAATATCGATTTGCAGTAAATTACTGTACGAAGACGATTATTTTATCAATACAAACGTCTAATGATTTTTAAAATCAAATAAAATGACAAATATTGTGGTAAAAAGAGGTGTGGATCATTGGATATTTTTTTCCCGTCATGATAATTG
This sequence comes from Chaetogeoica ovagalla, assembly GCA_032441825.1. Classification (NCBI taxonomy): domain Eukaryota; kingdom Metazoa; phylum Arthropoda; class Insecta; order Hemiptera; family Aphididae; genus Chaetogeoica; species Chaetogeoica ovagalla. The sequence continues at coordinate 7,690,790 of CM063745.1, read as the reverse complement.
ATAACGGAGAATTTGTGTATACAGCGGAGGGGAATCGTACGAATTCCCCCGCATATAGTAGCGTTTTTGGAGAATTTCGTTTATTTACTCTTTTGTTAAATGCGTGATGTTTAAAACGATAGTTGAATAACGAAACGCGAGTTTTTTATTTTCATTACATTTACCAGTACTGGGGAGCAGTGACAGGCCTATGCACATATTATATTGCTAGAAATATCAGAAGAGGACACTCGTGTATTTTATTAAAAATTATTTATTCGATTCCGAGTCAAGGAAATAACGCGTATTACTATAATTTGTGTGTGTGTATGGTTTTTTTCTTTTAAATTTATTTTCCGTGTATATAATAAGGATATATATATATATATGTAGAGTTATGCTCCGATACAATCGAGGACACGCGTTCCGGTAGCGAATCATCGCGTAATATCTATTCGATATTCTCAATATTAAAAACTATTCTTTTTTTTTTATTTTTTAAACCGGAGAAATCGCAGACACGGACGAATTTCGTATTTTAATAATCTCATAATTGCGACGCGAATTTGTAGACACAATATTATATTACTGTACGCGTGTTTAATATATTTATATTGAACACATTTATATTTTTGTAAAATATAAATAATAACACGCAGTATAGAATAGTATTTATTTTTTCGTAAAATCAATTAACCACCATTTTTCAAAACGATGTTTAAAAAATCTCTGTTCGCGGCGATAATACAGGGACGGCTCTAGAATTTCTTTTCTGTATAGGGACGCGATATTTACGGGCAGGTATAATACATTTTGTACATTGGGCTTCCTTGAGTAATAGAATAGCTGATTTATCACATCATATTTTATCATCAATAAATCTAAATTAACACGACCGCAATAAATCGAGAATTTTTTTTTTTGATCTATTCACTTAAAAACCCTTTATTAGACGGCTGATTTCAAGGGTAATACGTTAAAAGCAAAACACACACGCACACAGAACAATCTCTCAGTATTGATTCTATATATATATATATATATATATCATCGTTTTCTGCGTGCTCATCATTTTGGTTAAATTATGGTTCAGCGGCGGTAAAGCACGTTACGGTTTTTTTTTTTTATAGACGAATATGTTGCAACAGGAGGTATATGTATATAGAATAAACATTCCTGAATATTATATAATTATTTATCAGTTCATAATATTAAAAAAAATTGTTTATTCTCTTATTGTTAATTCGATCGTTTAGATATTGTTTACTCAATTGCTTACACGCCTACAATATAATGTGTTTGATTATTTTATTATTCTCAACGACTGTGTTGTTATACACCGAATTAGTTCGAGTTGAAGCCATATATTAAAGTTAATAACAATATTTTAATATTTAAATCGAATAAAGATTTTTATTCCACATATCGTAATATTATTTATTATTATTATTATTATTTATTTGATAGGGGGTGGTGGTGGTGGAAACGAGGCGACCAAGTCTTTTCAAAGGGGCCAAGAACACCGTTTCGCCGTCTCGGCTGTACATACGAGTATACGACTCCCCGGATCCCTTCTACATCATTCGTCGTTATTCATTTTTTCCCTTTTTTTTTTTCCCCCGACATTTATGGTTTTAACTGCAGGTCAACCGATTATAAACATAATCGACGTTTCAGATGTATATTATAACTGTTGGAGAATTGTACATTTTGAAAGCGTACACAATAAGCCGTTGCAGTTATACGTACATACGCATTATATTGTATTAAACGGAATTGTTTCGGATGCGTGTATATAATATAATACGCTCAGAACCATATTATACAGGATTTTTTCCTTTTTTTTTTCTGCAGATATGGAACACACACGCACTTTATTATTATTATTATTATTGTTGTTGTTATATTATAGCGTGCGGACCACCGCTCCGTTTCGGTCCGCATTCGTTTCGTAAAAATAACGGTACACCCCGCGTCCGTTCGTCCCTGCGCGGTATATTATATATCCTTGGCCGCGCGAACGCGTCGTATTATACTTATTGTTATGTACAACAGTGTCGCAGGATATATCGTAGGGCGGCCGGTCCTCGGCGACAGGTCCCGCCGCTGCTGTTGCACGGGACGCGGGCACTTATAATCCGGTCGGAATGAATTATTATTATTATTATTATCACGCGAGTTTATTATTTGTATACAGAGCGTTCGAAACGCCGCCTTGTCCGTTTTCGAATTCCGAGCTAATAGTAATTAATACTGCGTGTGTGTGTGTGTGTGTGGTGATGGTTCAGTTCGCGGTTAGCGAAGGAATTTTTTATTTTTTTTTTTTTGCTCTCAAAAATGAAATACACCAGTTGAAGTAGGTCGTAAGACGCATGAAAAATATCGTAACGTGTTTACAAATTGATATTGAAAAATTAGTCGCGGTAAAAAAAAAAAAAAAACAATGTCAATCGTCGCGTTAAAATGTTTACAATATTAAATAAACGTATAATCATCATTTGTTGATATTGTTTTTATTGGCCCGCCCGCCGTATTAATTCGAATATGTCCGAATTGAATTACGAATGGTCGCGGATCACATCGCCATATATCGCGTCGCGGTCTTACGTAATGTGATATTAATTTTTTTTGTTGTTTTATCTCCCAATACGTTTTCGACTAGTCAGAGACGTATTTACGGGGCGATGGAGCCTTTCAGGAAATCTGTTTTTTTTTTCTTTCGTTTTTCGTTATAGGAACCAAATTTTTTTTGTCATGAAAAATTATCACAACAATTTGTTTATCGTTTACACCACGACGCAAGGTAAGGGGGAAACGCCACCGAAATTCCAACACTAATATCCTAACAGTCGTTTTTAACGGACTGAGAATTTGGTAATTGTTTTCATTCGAATTTTGAGATTTATTATTTGTTCGGAATAATTCATTGTATAAATAATTCGGCGCTCCAACCCTCTCACCGTTAAGGAAAAATAAATTTCCAAATACTCCCTCGGCCACTGATGTAGTGCGCATCGATTTGTTCGATGCGATCGAAATCCGTTTACCGGTAGAAAACGTTCCCCGGGGTACTTTGTACGTACGGTCGTTTTTCCTATTTTATCGATCGTTTATTCAAACGCGGAGCTAAAAAAAAAAAAAGATTGTTTTTCTTCTTTTATTTTTTTAAATTAATTATCCTATATTAATTTACGTAAATATTACGTCGAAGCTGCCTGCTCAGAATTGTTTTATCGAAGATTTATCCGTATCAATATCGTTATTACTTATTATAATAACGAAATCCGATAAATTTTACATCTATTTAAATAATTTTTTAGAGAAGTTATTATTCATTTGAACGAAATTAACAAGGATCGATCTCCGCCCTCACCCCCCCCCCAATTTTTTTTCTAAGGAGAAATTGTCTTAACTGGTGTACACATACTATACCATGGGTGTGAGTGTTTCAGTTTTTGAAGAGTGCATTATTAAAATGATAACTCAAATTTTAGAAAATATATCGAATTTTCTTACACTAACCTTCGCGTCTTCTACGGTCGAGTATACATATAAATCCATATGCAGCGAATAATCGAATGTATAAATACCGATTTCACGCGTAATTATTTAAAATGTAATATAAATAAATATCCTTATTTATTTTAACATTATTATATAGTGTATATGATAATGTGTTTCTCGATCGTACGATTTTCCAGCGCCGTCGTCCATTATAAATCCGTGTTTTTTTTTTTTTGAAGTTAGCGCAAACTTATTAAAATCGTCATCGCCTCGACACGTGCGATGACACGTATGTCATTTTACGAGTTCACACGTTCTTATTACGACACCGCGTACAATGGTAAAATATTAAAAACAATTAATTATAAGAAAATCCGGTAAAATATGTCGGATAATGAGCGTCTGATATATTTATATACGAGAATTGGAATAAGGAACGCGATTTGCGTTAGTTATATATTGAAACGGACGGCCCGAGAAAATAATTTTTCTTTTTCTTTTATTAAAATATCGAATAAACGAATTTTTGATTAATTACGCAAAATCGTGTTCCTCCAAGTCCAAAACGTGTAACAGCGAAATACCGTTTTTTTTTTTTTTTTTATTCTAATATCTTTCGCGACGCTCTTATAAAACGCTTTAGGGGTGAAAATATCGCAATAAAAAAAATGGCTAAATACCGTACAGCCGTGGATACATAAGCACCGCTTTCTTTTTTGTTTCTTACGATTAATAACGTTTAAACGGAAAACGCTGTGTACAACTGAAATTTTATACGCACTTTTTCCCTGTTAAAAACGCGTATTTTTCGCAGGGTTTTCGGTTTACGTATAAAACGCCGCCGATACGCATAAAACCGTACGGTGTGTATAATATTATTCTAGTCGTTTATTAATTTTTCGATTGAACGCGAACAGGATTTTGAAATCCCGGGCGTATACGCTTTGTCTCCGACACACGATTATATAAAACAATTCCAACAGCTCGATCGGTTTTCAAAACGTTTATAATAACTGTGTACATATTATGTGTATTTATATGTACGCAAATCGTGTTCGATATTTTTCTTCGTAGAATGTATGTATATGAGTATGCAAGCACACTAGAATACACGTATGTATCAAGTCCCGTTGGTTATACATCTTATAAACACCGTATAGCATAATCAGGATCGGACTAGTCCTGTGGAGGATGAATATCGAGAAAAATCCCTTTTTTCGCGTGGATATTTCGCGTTTTACACAATATCGTAAGAGTACATTTCACTTCAGTCGTTGTTGTTATCTACGTGACGTCTCGACAACAATCGCATAACATTGCGTATAACGTGTAGAAAAAAAAAATATACGCGCAATCGCTCGAAATATTATAATCGAGAATGTTATTTTATTGACTGCCAACGTTTTTAAAACGCGAAAACTCTCCTAATTTATACAGCCATACGAAATTTACTATTATTTAATTATCTATCTTTAATTACCTCTAATCGTCGCCTTTAAGCAATAATAATAATAGCGACATTAATCGCGAAACGTACATTGTACTCGAATTTATTTTTCGTGAACCTCGCGACGAGTATATTATATACATTAAACGACGGCGAGGATTGGGAGGCGAATAAATAATTCGCGACAAAATCGTTTTTCTTTTTTTTTTTACACAACATCGCGGACAATTTTAAGGCCGTCGTGTGACGCGTAATATTCTGGGAGTAATTTTTTAGAAATAATCTCCTCGCGGTAACGATTTCTCTCAGTACAAATGCTCGAATTTTCGTTGTTGTTTTTTTTTTTTTTTTGCTATGCGCTTTCGAGCTGTTTTGTACTGTGAACTGTACACTCTACGCTTTGCCGGTGTTCTGGTCTCCAGCGGCGTCAAATGCGAGGAAGGGGGGAAATATTTTTGCAATTTAAAATCGCATGATCGTATTAGCTGAACACTGCACGCGGTAACAAACCGAGTGTTTTTTTTTAGTCTATACACGTGTGACGTGCGGTTTTATTATATATATATATTTTTTTTTTTCTGTAAACCGTTTTACGGTTTACCACCCACCCACACACAGCGTACACAATTTCGACGCCTCAGAAATCGGTGGAACGGATTTTGTGGAAAAAAAAATTATTGATAATAAAATCGAACGGGAATTGAAAATCAATCGCATAAGACCGAGACCGAGGCCGCACGAAATGCCCGCGTACGGGGTGGCGGCGAGGAGGTATACCGCGTTTCGATTTTGAAATTTCGTTACAGTACGTGTGTGGTGCAGCACCCCGTGTGCGTTTGACACGCTAATCTCGTGACGGCAGAGAACGCGTCCGTAAATTGATAGATTATATCAATCGTAAGTTCAATATTATCCGGACGATATTATGGTCCATCGGTGTTGTATTGTTAAATAGAATATAGCAGATCAGCCGTGATCAGAAAATATATTATAATCGTTTTGCCTTCGCTGCGAGCCAAAGCGCGCCGCTTTACCACCAAAACGGTACCGCGTATTATGCATACACTGCGATTTGTTCACCCGTTCTCCAAAATTTAAATCGTTTCTTACAATATTGTGACACTAATAATTCAATTATCACATGTTCCGTTTTGTACTTTTTTTTCTCAACACTTACAGTCCATTTATAGGACTCCATCTATCGCTATCCTCTATTTGTCTTCTTTGCGCGACTTCTGCTTTCGCTCTGTCCACTCATCTCTGTCCGGGCCCGCCTCTCCGGGACCATTTTCCCGTTTGTCTTCCAGCGCTATACCACTATGGATTTCCATAATAAATGGACCATCCGTTCTAATCATTTACTTTTCAGAAACGCACTGTTAGGTGGTCTTTTAAAATAATCGGCACGTTTCTTGGTTTGTCCTATATATTCTCCATTTTCAATGACAAGGCCACGCATGTTCTACGCGATTCTCTCCTTTCAAAAACGTTCGTTTTTTCTTCATCTCCCTATTGCGGTTAGTGAAAACTATTTCCCAAAAATGAACTATTTCCTACTTTCCTTTCCTTCTTGTTTTTTTCTTTTTTTGTGTTGCGATCATTCTATAATATAATAAAAATAAGACTCACAATGAATAGTAGACAGTGATTTTCGTTTCGTTTCGATCACTGGGAGGGCACCGCTGCCACCGGCCGAATGACGTACACCCATATCGTAACACATAGTGACTGTGTTAACGATATACGGTTTTTAAATGAATTACGAGGTTCTGTTTAACGTTACCGGATTACATTTTATAAATTCAGCAAAGAACAAAATAAGATAAGATGCTCTGACTACAATAACATGATGGTCTGACTGACCATCAGACGACCGACTGCCTGAGACGCTATTGCGGCAGCCCCGTATGATGATGAGTCGTTGGAGTCCGTTGATCGAGCGGATCCCTTCGACTCGGCGGCGTTCGCTTCCGCCCCGTCACGTCGGTTTACGATATTTATACATTTATTACTACAGGGTGGACGACCAGTCCCCTCTCCTCCCCGTCGTCGTCGGCCGACTTGTTTTCAAAAGCGAATGTTCTCCTGTACAGTGAGCGCACTGTGCTCGTACAGTGTAACGTGTCTTAAAAATAACACTGCACGTCAGCCGAACAGCGAGCAGCTGTTGGGCGCAGTACTGCCGCCGTACCCTCTATACGATTTCGGAGTGTAATAAAAGAGGAAAAAAAAAATGAAAAAACCGTACGCGCCAAACGGACGTCCGGACGGTGTAGCCGTAAAAAAAAGAAAAAAAACGAGGCGTTCGCACGCCGGAGAGGGAGAGGTTACCGAGTTTTTCGTCCTTCTGTTTTCGAATTTCCAACTCGACTCCGCGGATTCTCGATCGGGTGAATGTAAATTTGTACGTTTAGTAAACTACACAGTGCGAGTATGCGTTTTTTTTTTTTTTTTTTATTTAAATTTGACGATAAAAATGCGTATTGTATAATATTAAACAGTCGTGGGTGATTTGATTTTTTCGTTTTTATTTGGTCGGAACGGGGGTTCAGTCCAAAAACGTTTTTTTTTTAAACATTTGTGTAGCCGAACCGCGAATACGAATGTAATAATAAGTATAGGGCTCGATTGGACGTTGATGGCTCGTTTTTTTTTTTAAACCTATCGCTTTTCTCGAATTAGAATAATACGATTCGAATAACATACGGATCTAAATAAATAATACATTTCATTTCACTTCTTTTCGCATTTTTAATAATTATTTTGAATTTTTTTTTGTAATTCTTGGTCATTTCAAAACTATTTTTTTTCTTTTTATAATATATAGAAAACTCGAGAATTTATTGTTTTACCTTTTTTTTTTCACTTATAACTTAACGTTTGCGCGTGAATTTTTAATTTAAATACATTACACTGTAAAAATTTAAGGAAAACTGTAATAGGAAATACATAAAATACGTCGTCGTATTAATACTATACATATACCTAATACAATATATAATTATCCCTTATTCGCGTACCTATTTATTACCCTTCAATATAACACAGATTTTACGCATGTGTATTAATTGTAATTAATAAAATAATAACTAAAAAAAAGAAACAATGATTTAATTAATTTAAACAATTTCAAACGTTTTCGTTTTATGTTTTTAGTTTATATATTTACATTTTTTTAATGGAATTTTCGTGAGTTTTCAGGGAGTGTTTTTTTGTTGTTGTATTTTCTAGATCATACATGCATTTTTATTACGGCATTTTTAGGATATATCAACACTCGGGTGCTTATATTATAAGTCACGTGCACGTTAAAGTAATGTGTTCACGGGTAAACGTGTAAGTCGTGTCGTGCTCGTGAGTAAAACGCGTTTACGGTACCCAATAAACGATTTTTAAAATAAATGCAACAATTTTACAGAATTTTTAAGAAATTTCTCTTCGTTTCGGCAGATTTGAAAAACATGTTACCCACTCCGTTTGTCATTCGTCAAGCGACACGTTATATACGTGTCGTGTTCGCGGTATAATAATATATTTTGTAGAAAGAGAACGGTGGACGAACGACGTGTTTAAAAATCAAAAAATGATTAAGGAAAAAAAAACCCACCCGTCGTAGCAGAAATAATGGGATGACTGGCGTATATGTTTTATATGAATTCTAAAACAGCGCATCATAAAATATTGTAGACATCCTGCAGGTCTCGGATTCTGCAGTGTGTAGCATTATTTCTATTATCGAATACACATAAAAATATAAAACGTATAAGTTATGACATTGCATCGAGGACTCTGAGGGTATATAAAACTCTACATGTACATGCGCGTATATAGATAGCAGATTTTAAGCGCTATTTTTTCAGTTTTGGTGCTTATTTTATTTATTTATTTTGGCTGATACGCTTAAATTTAGATGATCGGTATCGGTTTTATTCCAATTGATTTGCAGGGGGTTTTCATGGAACGCCATTCTTTAGAGTTGACACTTGGCCAGAGTCGTAGCACGGGACGGACAGGTACGGCCTGCGCAACATTTTTAAGGGCGTAGAATTCAAGAAATTATAAAATTAATATAATAACAATATAAATATATAATGCATTAATATTATTTTTGATTATTTTCAACGATAATTAGTTCAAATAAAAAAAAAATATTATTTAATAAAATCAATATCTTATTAGTTCTGCGTCGAAACCAGAAGGGCGCGCAGTTTTAAGTTTTGCCCCGGGCGCAATATTCAGTTGCTACAGTCTCCCGCACTCGACATTCAATATTTTAATATTAAACCGCGTATTGTATACTTCCTGTAACGTTAAACTACACTGAACCCGGTGTAAAAAATGGTAAAAAAAAAAAAAACTAAACGCGTAATTAGATTTTTCGTCGAATAACAACCATTTAATACGTGTAGTTAATAATAATAATAATAATAATAATAATAATAATAATAATAATAATATATCGGATCGCACGTGATCAAATGCGATAGCTGATATGAATGCGACCAGGTTAGGTTAATGCGGTCATGCGGTAGTGGTAGATAATAATAACATATTATGTTTCTCTCACAATACTCGTATAAATCTTTATAAGAAGTTATAATTATTACACATTATCGTATCGTCGCATATTTCTAATATTTCACATATTATAAATTATCGCGATGACTCGGGGGGCAGTGTAGTGCCCGCAAATATATATACTCGTATACATCAAATTCGTGTATATGAAAAAAAAAAAATGATTTTTTCTCTTCCTCGATATTTTCGCCGTTTTTTTAGAAAATATTTTATAAGATGTTTTTTTCTCCAGTCATTTTATATCGCATATTTCAGCGGTTTTAAAACGCTATATGTAAAAAAGCTCGCCGAGCCACGGTCATATCGGACTTACGCCTATAATATAATATCTATATTAACTCCGAGAATATTACTGTAATATGACGTTTATATAATATATAGTGTAGTGGCTGTAGTGAGCACAACAAAGGTTTTAATTTGTGGTAAAAGTTTCTTTTTTTTTTTTATCTAACCATAGGACATTTATATATCGGTTTTTGCGTACGACCTTTAATAATGTTGTTAAAGGTCTTTGACGGGTGTAATGAAAAACCTTTGTAAAAAAAAACCCCCCCCACGGGCCATGAAATATTATATTGTGGATTATTGAATGTGCCTAATTAAAATTAAAACATCGATAATTATTGTTTTCAATTTGGTATTATCGTTTTTGCGTTAGAGAAAAAAAAATCGCTCGTAGATTACGCTCTCGTTAAATGTATTGGAATATAATCAAAACTGAGACATACTGCAGTCTCTTTAATTAAAAAAAAAGAAAAAAATTTCTAGTTTCAGCACCGAACGTCGCGTTGGCTCTTGTATTACAAGCTTTGGTGCGTGCAAGACTCGCAAGACGCTTGTAAGACTCGGTGGTTTTAAGCGCGCGGATTGAGCGGACGACGTTTTGTTTTCCCGGCGTTATCGCGAAAGACGGGAAAAAAGGAAAAAAATAATAAAAAATACTGTACACTGTATCGTCGTATAACGGCGTGTACGGTTGGCGGATTTTCGTCGTCGTTCGTTTCCGGCTTACATTATAATCCCGTACGGAAAGAATACGTTTTTTTTCCCCGCCCCGTTCGCAGCTCTCTCACTCGTTCTCTCTGTCTCGTTCCATATCGTGTTATTATTATTATTATTATTATTATTATTATATTTTCAATGAGTATTGGTGCGGGGGGACGTATTGGATACGATATTCGCGCGAAGGAAAAATCGGTGTCTGTTCGGGGATTGTGTTGCAGGTATCGATCGCTATACACAATGTGAGGTCCTCCTGTGTCCACGCGCGCCTGACAGTTTTTACAACATTAACATGAATTATTGTGTGTACGAAACGTTTCGCGTATGCACCATATCGTCGTGTCGTTATAGTTTAGGGCCACATAAAAAGTCGAAAAAAAATAATAAAAAAAAAAAAACGGGATAACATTATTGCTGTTATGGTATTTTGTGGTGTTCGACGAGCGTTCGTAGAAAACGAACGGAGAGATCGACGAGCGAAACGAAAAAAATCGCGTGCTCTTCAAATCGTTTTTGGACCGATATTATAGTGTCGTGCACGACGCCCCACGCTTAACCCGTAGTCGCGGTTAGGTCATTGTATGCAGCAGCGTTTCGGACGTGCGTTGGGGGTGACACTAAATAAGGCTGAACACGATTTTTGTGTTTTTTTTTTTTTCGATACGTAATTATTTATAGCACGTCGTCGTGTTCCCCCATCATATAATTTCGAATATAAAATTAAAAATCGCGAAGAATTTTTACCGGATTCCTTTAAAATAAGAGATTATTCCGCACCGACGAACACAATTATCTACCGAATATTCCATTCGACGATAGCGATAAGACTTAACGTTTTTTTCGCACACACTTTTAATCAACGGGGATGACAATGATTTAATGAACACTAGAGGAGATACAATACGATTGTGACAGTAATTTGGTTCCTCGTTATCGTGCCCAGTGTTGGCCTGCTGCCCCGGTACGACGAGTGAGCACGCACAGAGAGAGAATGCGTGTGTGTGTGTGTGTTGATGACTGCAGTGCCGCTTCAAGAACATGTAGGAAAAAATTATTAAATAATTTTTCTTCTCGGATTTCTATATATATGTGGGCAATTTGAATAATAAATACGATATACGAGTGCAATAGCGTAATTAATACGACTTTGATACAGATATAATTAGGAATTTTAAAGTGCGAATACGTCCCAGAAAACGTAATTTCACAAACTGTTATTCGTATATTTTCTTTGAATATAAACGATACAATATATATATATATACACCTGCGAATTTGTTGAAAAATCACGAGTGTACCTAAACGTTCTCAAACGTTTTGATTTTGCGACTAAAAGAACCAAAAATTCGTTATGATACGCATATACGAGTATTATCGTTGCGCATCACAAATGGAAAAACTAACGAAGTAATTAAAAATAAATAACGTAATTTAAATTTAACATATTTATATTGTTAATAGAGTGCTGCGAGATTATTGGACCTGAAATAGAAAAAAAAGTATACGTATATAAAAAAACGAGAGAAAAAAAAGTTTTGGCCGAGTTCACTTGCCGTAGACGAAAAACAAAAAATTTCAGTAGGTTGATTCCGGACAATCGATTATTTATATTATTTTTCTAGTGAGTTCAGAGACTACATTTTTTGTTCTATGTTGCATTTATGTATATGATACATGTGTAAAATATAAAATAAATACGTAAATAAATTTTGAATTTGTATAAATAGGGTGTAAATTTTTTGTAAAATAATAATTCGTAAATTGAAAACCTAGACAAATAATTTAGTATTTCAAATGAAAAAGTCATTTTTATTACATCAAAAATAAATTGAAAATATCTTGGCCACCTAATTTTTGCTTTACTGCTATCTCAAACGTCATTCCGTTTAAGTCGGATTTTCGATGACAATCCGGATAGAGTCCATCGGTTCCATCAAGTCCGGATCGACGATACTCTAATAATAATAATAATAATAATAATAATAATAATAATAATAATAATAATAATAATAATAATATAGTAATGACTGTGCAAAGAACGATTCAACGTCACACGAAAAAGTCTTTACGCATCATAAGATAAACATAATAATATAATCGTTGTAAAACTGTGCAGCAACGCGTATTCTTCGCTTACGACATACGATTATAACAGTGATAGGAACCCAGGTTTTCGAGGTCGAACCAAACTTCTAAAAAAAAAAGTTAAGGGACTCAAATCAAAAGACAAAAATTTAAAACAACTAATGTTACTCGATAGGTCTAAAGGAGTGAATTGAATTAGTATTAATAATAATTTTCAATTATAACGTTAGACCTTTGTAAACTCTTATTACCGCGCGGATCGCAGGCGAAAAAATTACTCTCTGTTAAAAAGAAAAAAAAACAAAACAATTCTTATTTATTTAAAAATCTTTATCGAGATTTCTTTCTCGATAAATCCGATTTGAATTTCGTTTCCCGACGTTCGAACCATCCCGCCGAACTGCTTTGTGTAAGATTAGTGTATTCGGTTCGAAAATCGAACGGCTCTATTATAACGTCACTGGATTTCATAATAACTGTTTTGGTATATAATATATATATCGAAAACGTATAAACCTCCTCCTCCTTTCTTTCTATCTGTTATTTATATAATACATAAAGGTTAAGAGGGAGAAAGGAAATTTATTTTATTACAATTTTTGTGTGTGTGTGTGTTTTGTTTTTTATATCGTTGGCTAATCGTATATTATCGCGCAACCCTTTACCCGGCGAGAGACATTCGACGTATTGTGCGAGCGCAGCGCTATTCAGACGTCAGTCGCAGATTTAGTTATAAAACTTTAATGGAGCCGGCGGCGCGAGAAATGCCACTGCAAGGCGGCCCCGCGGTTATTACCAGAAATCGGGTCAACGCAGCGCGGACCAAAATGCCAGCTTATAATATAGCTTATATATTATATATATATATAATATAATAGACGCGCGTCCATAAATGACTATTTCTCACATCTGTTGCCTATAATAATAACAATAATAATAATAATAATAATAATATGTACCTGATTGTGTATAATATAGCGGTATGGAAACGAGAAAAACACGTGTCCAGGATCCGTGACTTTACATACGTTATAATAATAATAATAATACACAAAGCGCGTTCTTGAACGCGACAATTATTAACGGGTAACGATCGCGCACAGCAGCGCGTCCAAGGTTCTCGCGATCCCGGAGAGTGTGTGGTACACGCTACACAGCATTGCACGCCGCGTACGTGTATATAAATATAATAGGATGTATTATATTAGGGTTGATATTTCGAAATATATGAAAACCGAAATCCTTCGGAAAATTCGTTATTTTCTTACCAAAAAAAAAAAAAAAAAAATTATTTTCCAATAATTTCAATATATTTTATATTTACTAAATGATCGGAACGATCTCTTATTTTAGAGGAATAATTTTTTTATGACAAAAATTTATAAGATTTTGCACTACGAGTCAATATTGTGAACCATTTGAAATGAATACATACATATCATGTGTATTGCTTGAAGAAAAAAACGAAGAAAAAAAAATGTTATTAATTAAACACTTGAATAATAGCTGTGTGTACGAATATTAATAGATTCTGAGCAGAGCGAGGAATGTACTGATTTAATAACGATGTTTTTTTTTTAAATGTCTGTACACAAAAATTCTACTAAAAACGAGTGCTTCGATATGTACAGTCACAGTTTGTACTATCCGTTCGCGATAGTAATTTTTCATCTGTTCGCAATACGTCAGAGAGATCATTTTTCGATTTTCTCAGAAGCGTCTAAGAATATCATTGAAAAAAAATCGTAAAAATCACCATTATCGTTATTTCGGAACTAATTAGAAACTTGAAATTTTCCGTGTAATTTTATAGTAAAAAAAGAAAAAAAAATTCAAAAACTTTCTTTTCATTTTGGACTATTTTTTGAGGTTTTGAGATATTTAATTGATAAAAATTGGGCGGCAGTTCGTGTTATATACCCAAAATATTACACTGAAGAAACTCCGTTCAGAAACGTTTTTATCGAATGCCAATGATTTCAAATTTATAGTGATAACAATACACTCTAAGATTTTTATCTCACAAGTAATTCACTTTACCGACGTTCACGACATCTCGCGACTCGTTACATTTTTTTTTTATTTTACACTCTATCCAAGTCGGTTTAGATAATATAACTCTTACCGATATATTAATATTATTTCCTATTATTTATTTATTTTTTTTATAATTTTAATACCATATTATATAGTAGTAATAAAAAAACTCCCCTATTTACTAAATGAAATAAAATATTTTAACAAAAATCTATCGGTTTTTTTCCTTTTTCACATGATAAATAAATAGATTTTACTATAAAAAAAAAAAAAAAACTGCCACTTCACATCATTATTACATTGTCCTCGTATTTTAGATATCGCACGAGGAAATTAATCGTTACACGCGCGTGTTTTAAATTGTAAATATAAGTTTGTAGATTGAAGGGGTTCAGAAGTTCGATTGCCTACAGAAAATACGAGTGTCTTTGAATAATATTTTTTTTTTTTTAAAAAAAAAGAAAGAAATTACGCAACGTCAAAAAGTGATTATATAAAAATTATATTTCCTTTTAAATTCAACACTGCAATCACAAAAGATCCAGCTCTATTATAAAAGAGAGCTTAACCTATATTGGTTCGACGACGACGACGTCCTAATAATTAATATTCAGAAGGGCTAATCTCCTATAGTAAGACGTTTCTTAAACCTTATATACATATTATACATATATATATATAGGTATGTCGTCGTATACGTTTACTATATAAAATATATTCGTGTATTATACGCGTTTGAATAACATCAACGTGCGTGATTATAGATCATTTATTTCGGATACAGCCGCGGACGTTTTGAGATACGAGAAAAAACAAATTTCAATAAAAAAAAGAGAGAGTGTGTTATTATAATTCAATAACAATATTCACGACTAAATTATTTGTTCAGAAATTAATACATTTTATTGTCAAATAGTGAAAAGTGTAATTTCCTCCCTTTCCCCCACAATTTAGGTGTTTATCAATGAAGGGATTTCGTACTCATACGTATCACCCCTTTACCACGACCATTATATTATATACGAATAATAAAAAGTAATGCGCAGTTATTTTAGTTATCAACCGTCTTCTAACATTGCATATTATGCGTACATTGGCTTTTGTTCGGAAATCGTACTGCACGGTGCTATATATGTGTATTTTTTTTTCTTTAAGAAAAGGGAGCCGACGACGTTGCACGCGTTATACCGAATGTAAAGAGAAAAAGAAATCCTGTAGTCCAGTGGCGTAGTCAGGATTTAATAATGGAGAGGGCTTCGCTTTATGCCGAGTTCTAAGTGGGTAGTTAAAACTTACAAAAAAAAAAAAAAAAAAAAAAAAATGAAACTTAACAGGTTATTACGTAATAATAATAATAATAATAATAATAATAATAATAATAATAATAATAATAATAATAATAATAATAATAATAATAATAATAAATCTAAAACGCGAAATGAACTTGATCGATTTAATATTACGTTAATAACTGACGAATAATATGCGTAATAATATAATGGATTACTAAGACCTAAGTAAATATTATTATTAACGATCTCACACGATTGTTTTAGTTTCTCGGGAATTCTTTTTTTCTAATGACGAATACGCGATATCGTTAAAATATGACATTGAAAACAGTGTACAGAGATATTCACGGGGCTCTTTAGTTGTATGCGTTTTTTCGACATCGATCAACCAAAATTCGTCTGTTGAAAACATTTTCGCGTTTTAATAGATATATTGTTGCGAACGAACGTATTATGTATTGATTGAGACGGCTTTATGGATTTCATATGGATCGTCGTCGATAAATGTATTATTATGCAAATTAACGATTATTTTATACAAAAAAAAATAAATATTAACTCGAGTTAATTGCGCACTTTATTGATTTAGAATTTTAACTCGACGAAATTGTTGAATTTTTAATTAATCGATTCGGTCGAAAAAACAAATTGTTGATTAACATAATAATTTAAACGAGTATACAAAAAAAAAAAAAAAAAATCGTTAACTTGCTCCGGCCTCGCTCATTTATATATATATATATATATATATATATATATATATATATATATATATATATATATATATACGGGAGAGAGAAAAGAAAAACGGAAAAATAAAATGAAAATGCCACCGATCTCTGCTGCTGTTTGCTGTTTGCGACAAAAAAAGAAGAGAAAAAACAAAAAGCGCGCAAAGACAAAAGCGAATGCCGAGGCCGCGCGCGGTTCTTGCACATTGCGAGAATTGCGTTTTCGCTCTCTTCCTTTGCGTTGCGCGCGTGTTCGGTTGTTATATTAAAGAAATACACGAATCTCTGTGTGAGTGTGTGTGTGTGTGTGTGATATCACGCGAATTCGTATGTGCGTTGGTGTGTGTAAGTGTAGTTGCTCGGAGAGGAAATTGAAAATAAAAATTTATATTAAAAATACAGAATGAAAACTCCACGGCGATATAATAATAATAATAATAATATTTAATGCGTATAAATTACTACACGCCGCGTAATAATAATACACAATCACGTCGCATATAGAATAATAATAAAGATATATTTCTGTTGTCGACTGTTTGAATATTATCGAGAATTGGCCAACGATATCGATATAGCGGAATTTTTTCGTTTTCCCCCGATCGAGAAATGTAATCGACGCAGAAACATATTCTCACGGGACAGTTTAAGAAACGGATTTATCAATATATATTGGGAGTGTTCTTATTCCTGTTTATAATTTCCCATTTTTAACGAATACTGACCGCTCCTCCACCCGTTGCCCGTAATTTTTCTTTTTTTCTTTAACTATTTACGCTGTACCGATCGCAGTTATTCAGCGATTAGTTCTGGAAATACGCTAGAGGACTTCAATTAGCTGATTTAGAGTCTTCAAAAATAAAATATCTGCCAACTGCAATCTTCTAACGGTATTTCTATAGAACTAATCGCAATACTATAATATAAAAAGAAAACGTTATGCCTAGAGTATTAACAAAATGTTTATAAATAGGTAACGTCTAAATTGGCCAATCATCGAGTTAACAACCTACATCATAAAAATATAATCTTTGTAAACGTTTTGCGAACAATACACTTCAGGTATTGTGTATATATATATATATGATTTGAATTTATTCCAAATTGTTATTATATTATAATATCTAAATTTACACTAATATACTTTATGACACTCTGAAAGTTAATTTGTTATTATATCTCCAAATGTGGTGGATCTTAGCTTCCCCATATACGAAATTTCTGCCTACCCCATTACACCGAAAGAGATCATATTTTATAAATACGTATATTGGCCAAAACAATATTATCTTGTTATTATATGCCAATGAGATTTTTGTAAAACACGCAACATAATATATTGTAATTATTATGATAATTTCACAATAGTAAAACCATTATTGTAATATCGACAAATATATTATCACGTGTAATAGCTTGGAAATTATTGCCACGCGGTAAACGCGATGAATGTTAAAACTAGTGAAATTAATAAAAGATTCGTATTATTACCGTTTTAATTAACCATTAAATTGATTTCATTTGTATAATGTATAACGATTGATTCATTATTATTATTATTATTATTATTAATTTAACAAAATATTACATTTGTTTGAACTATATTGTGTGTGTGTGTCCACCCTTAATTGACCGACTACGGTGTTGGTCGGAGAACAAACTGTTATAGTTTTTCACTCACCGCGACTTGCAATTACTTTGCGTCGATGATTATTATTTATCTCGTTGTCATCGACACACCGATTGGTATACAAATAAACTGGCATTAAAAAAGGGGGAAAACGCGAAACAATTAGGTATATTTTTTACTTTTAACTTTCGATTTTTCTAAAGTGAAAAATTTAATTTTTTTTCAAATTATTGTCGAAGTGACGAACATCGACATGACCGAGAGCGACAACTCCTACTAAAAGACCTCATACGTGTTCGAATAAATCACCTAAAAGAGAAAAATATCGAAAAATTGATTACGAAAAAAATCTGAGATTTTGAGATACGTTTTGACGTCGTGGGCCAAAATTATTGTAAGAGGACGGGCAGAAGCGATCGGAGAAAGCGATCGTCTTTTATATTACCATACATCGAGTAAAAAAAAAAAAAAAACCGTGAAAAATTCATTTTACAATAATTTTACGGAGGAATAAAATTAAGTGATTTTATTGTACGCGTATAAATGTCACTTAACGAGAAATTTGGAATGGGAAAAAATTCCTCGGCGTTCTGCTGAGGAACTCGATTCGGACCGATCGACAGCGTCAATCGTTCGTCATTTTAGTTGGTTCTCCGCGTAATCATTTTCTTTTTTCCTTTATGAATCCGTCTACTCGCGTGGATATTACGAGTAAATATATTGAAATCGTCTCTTATGGAATTCTTTGAAATTTCGAACTCGGCGGACTCTTTCGGCAACATCGCGAGATTTTCCTACACCGGTCTTCATTATAGACACTCGATTCGGAATCGTCAATCACAATATCACAATTCGATTCGCATTAATCGCCCCCATACGAAATAATAATTTTGACTGCTGTTGGGGGGGAATCACTCTATTGCTGCTGTAGCGCATAAATTACCACCCCCTCGTACGGAGCGTAAAAATTTTTTCTTTTAATTACAACATAATGTAACGCGGAATAGTCTAACGTTTCCCCCCTCCACCTTCGCCACCGGCACTGAGCGAAAGACCGTTTTCGCGAGCTCTCGCGTTCCGTCGTGTCGCACCGCCTTTACGCCTTTCGGCCACGCGCACTCTGTTGTCGGTCCGCACGGCTTGGCGGCGGGGCCGATTCAAAAAAAGAAAAAAGCTTCCGACGGCCCGGAACCCTTTGGTCCAGTATATTATATATATATATATATAAAAAAAACATCGTTTATACGATACAACGGTCGCATGTCGTTTTCCTTTCTATGTGTTCCCGCCGCGTTTGCGACGGCGGTGATGGCGGCGAACCGTGTGGAAGACGGCGTAACCGCTTTCCGTGCCAATATATTATAATATATATATATATATATAATATATCGTTTTATAAAAAATAAAAAAAGGGCGACGACGAAACAGTATACCGTGGGAAGACGGCTGGGCGTCGCGGGCGGATAACCGATGAAAACGCGGCGCGGACGTTTTCGTATTACTATGAGGGGTGGGGGAGTTTTTGCGTCATTGTCCGGTCCGCGCGAGTCGTCGTCGTCGTCGTCGTGTAATGTGGTGCAGTTTGTATAAAATAATAATAATAATAATAATGTATAGACGAGTAGTAGTAGTAGTAGTGGTATAACGAGTAATACGCGCGCGAAAACGACCGCGTTGTTAGTAGAGGGGTTTTTATCCGCGACGAATAATAATAATAATAATAATAATAAAGACACCCCCGACAGACCGACGCCGGAGAATATTCGTTTACTTTTTTTTATATTCCCTTCGTTTCTTTTTTTTTTCATTCTCCTCTCGTTTTTCCCACTGCTGCATCACTCTATATATATATATATACGCATATATAAATTTATAGTAGTAAACCTTCCCGCCGCCAAAGACGACGGCGGCGACAACGTTCCCCTATTCGCGCGGCGGTGCCTCCAGCGTCCGTCGCGAGTCGCCCGCGCGTAAAACCCTGTGGCCCCCCTCCCTCCCACCACACGCTCGACGACCGTACCGTTTTCCGCTCTCGACGGTTACACGCGACGGCTTAAAAGAGGGTCGTCGTCGTCGACGGCGACGGCGACTGTTGGCCCCGCCGTCGTCGTCTCGTCGCGGGTGTGGTGCGGGCGGCGGCGGCGGTGGCGGACGACGATAATAATAATTAGATGCGCGCGCGCGCGCGTCCTCCCGCCTTTCCTGTATACAGCCGACCGTGTGCGTACACGCTCTTTCTCTTTGCCGCGAGACCGCGACGCCTTTACCCGCCCCTCTTCCACGCACTCCACTGCCCTCGTCCACGCGAACGGCGGATACGCGCGATATATATATATATATTGTGCCACGGTCGTATTTTATATTATTATATACGGACGAGAAATTGTCCGCCGACGCCGCCGAATTACCGTTATACGAGAGAGAGAGAGAGAAAAAAGAGCATCTCCCGCTTTATTACTGGCCGCTAAACCCGTACCATATCACACACACACACACCACACCCCCCCCCCATCCACATTCACGACTCACCAGCAAAAAAATCAATTATTTATCGAATATTATTTTTTATTTTTTTTAGTTTACAGATTCTGTATATGTAGTGGGAGGGGATATGACGGGCGGAGCGGGAAACGTATCGGTCTTACAACGACGTCTGTATACCCGAAAATTGAAATACAGAAAATTATATAATTTTATACTATGAGCAATGACGGTGGACCGGGGAAAAGAAAAGAATAAAGCGTTGCTACTAACGACAGTGAATTATTATAACATCGAAAAATGTGGATTATGGATCGACAGAAGCGTGCGGCAGTGAGAGACGGACGTCGAACCAAAGGTGTAAAAGACGAAATCGCTTTAGGAGCTTTAGACATGTAGTGTCGAATAGACGGGAATGGAGACAAATCGATAAGTGTTAGAATATAGGAAAAAGAGAAGAGAACTTTTGGTAAACGTTTTAAGGTCGAGGCGTACGATAAACGTCATGACAGACACAACGTGAAGAACTCCATAGCGGTCGTACTGGAATGTTTGATGGAATTATAGCGCGGAAAAGTGTTATATTGTAAGTCAAGCGATCAAAGACGCAAGAGTCAGCATCGTCGAAGCTGACTGTTGAATTTCAACTTCGGAAAATAGAAAAACGAATTCGCTGTCGGAGTCGTAAATGAATAACGTTTGGATTTTCCAGAATCCCTTCGTCGTTGAAAAACCGAAAAACTATACGTGCACCGGCAGTGTTTTAACTCGCCGGTAAATTACCACCACAGCGTTCAACGGGTGACGTTTTCAATGAACGGGAAAATTATTTCCTGAGAAGTGTTTACACGGAAAAGCGAAAGAAAAATAAATCGATAATTTATTGAGATAATTTCAGATAATGAGCGGTACGCGAGTATAGAAATTTACCAAAGGCGACGACGAAACATTCACAATAGCGATTCTGCTGCTTTGAAACGACCGAGTTTTGAACCGCTGCAGAGTTCCAAGGAATCGTGTCCTACAAAAGCGCGTTCCACCGCAGACTTCTCGTTAACACATCGTATTTGTATTTAAATTGATTTTTTCCCTTTGTAAAATCACGATAAAAATACCTGTTTTTGCCTCCTCGGAATTAAATACGAATTGTATGTTATAAATCGATTCGTCAACGTCAAATTATGTCACAATCTCCACGTTCCCGCAACGCAAACGATTTTGCGCGCGCCTGCACGTAGAAACGTATCTGAGAATTCGACGGCCCTAAAGGTATAAAAAAAGATTCGGAGAATTGAGAGAATTGAAAGATTCAGAGAACACTAAATTCACGCACGAATTTCATGTTTACAAGAAAAAAAACTATGAAAATAATGAAGCGGAATTGTATTTAGACACGTAGAAGAAGAAGAAGATGGATGTGAATTAAAAAATTTGCGTTTGGATTGTTTACCAGAAGCGTTTCTAATATTATGTGAATTAACATCGAATTCTGGCACGATTTAATTCATTTTATGTACTAACAAAATACGTTTTAATGCTTCCTACTTGCGCACAGGTTTCAAATATATGATCGCGCGTGTATTTTCTAAGCTGAACATTAAAAAAAAAAAAAACCTGCATATTTAGGCTTTCAGTCGGTTAAATACTTCATCAGTAGTATGTAATATATGCGAAAGTATTATTCAGTTAATTAATAACGATTAAATAATTGGGTGCCCGAACCGAGAATCAAAAGACTACTACTTTGATGTATAAAAATGTATTATTAGTAATTTTTGTGTAATTTCTAAATTTGTAAACACACTGTATTGTCAATCATATGAACGTTATGAGTTTTGTACAAATCAAAAGGTAGTTTATTAAAACGTTATTTGATTTATTTTAAGTGCAGATAAATAATAAATCACGTATAAACCACGTTGAGCGGTCGTTTTCCGCTTTTCAAAACGAGAAAAAACATACTCTCCGATGCAAACAGTGTGGAAAAATATTTTTCTTTTTACAGCACTATACATTACTGTGATTTAAGAACGAGCGCCTTATTGAAAATTTCTATCCCTGGGCCTCCTCTACAATCACAAACCACACCGACCCTGTACACACGAGTCGTGTGATGGTGTCCTGGGCAGGCCCTGCTTTCCTCGTCCTTCCCAAAACCAACGAGTATTTTTTCCCCTCTCTTTTCTTTTTATGTATATTTGTATATAAGTAAACTGCGAAGGGGGTATTAAACTTTTGCATATTATAATACGTATAAATCATCGGTTCCGTCCACAGTTAGTAGGACTGCGGCGATATAATATACGACGTATATAAATTTAAGGCTTCGATGTCGTTTTCTTATATATATATTTTTCTTTATATTATAACACGTGTGTATTTATATATTATACACCGTGAGCGAATTATACATTTTCGCCTCGCACTCGTATACGCATGTTGTAAGAAGAAAATTTTTAGCGACAATAACGTAGTTAAATGCGAATTTTCTTATTTTTCTTTGCGAATTTAACCGTTGTAATACTGTATAAACGCGAATGGATTCCGAAGGCGAAACGAACAACGTACGTATAGTGTTCTTTTTTTAACACTTTTTCGTGTGCGCAATAATAAGAAGGATCAATCGGACACGCGCGTTATATTTCCCTGTAGTATCTGGTTTTTTTTACACTGCGCCTTTTGTTTGACACGCGGTTTTCCGTTTTTCTCGACAATTCTCTTAATCGAAATATCAAATGAAAATAGCAAAAAAAAAAAATGTACAGAAAAATCCGATAAAATCCGAAAACGTGCGACTTAAGCGTTGAAGAGCTTTCAGATAAACTGCGAAGAATAATATACAAACGCATAGTATCGTTTCTATAATAACGCAAACGATTTGTTATCGTCATCGCTTTCAAAATATGTAAAATAATTTATACAACTCGACATCCGCGACTCGTTATCCATTTTTCACACACACACATTATGATGTACGCACGACAATAAACGATAATAATATATTTTATTATACGCTATTATATAATATAATTAACATTTAAAAACTAATTCTATAACCAAAAGTAAGTATAATAATTATATACACGTATGATGCCAAAAAAAAAAAACCCGATTTATTATTTTCTTTTCGTTTTATTTCTATTTTCAATTCAATACTACAATTGATAAAATACGCAATACTAAAAACAACTCGTATTAAATATAAATTATAATATTCCCCCGACAACCGTAAATTACAATAGATTTTTTTTTTATTAGATATATAATTACAGTCTTATTATTTACATTATCGAAAATATATTTCCTAAAGATGCAACGGTACCGAATTAAAAAATCTATTTGGCCTAAAAATTATAATAGTAATCCGCGAATTTTTTTTTCTTATTTATTCATTTTTTTTTTTTTTTTTGTGTTCACCTTACACGAATCCGTTATCCGTCCGATTTTGCTGTGGTTCGATTAATTAAAATGGCGATCTCTCTCTCTCTCTCTACAAATACCTGACGACTGCTGCAGATAGCTGATATTTGAATATTCTTTTCAATTCGATAAAGTGGTGATTTTTCTTTCAATAGTCCAATTTGAGCGTATCTATACTATTTTTTGTTTTCTTTTTTTTTTTTATAGAGGCAAGCACAGGGAACGATATACGAGTTACGCTGTTATTAAATAATATATTTTACTTGCATGTAAATGTACGCATGAAATTACACGGAGAAAAGTGAGAGAAAAAAAAAAAATGTAATTCGAATAATAATTTTACGATAAATCTGTTGTGAAAACGTGAGGAAACAATAATTGCGTTAAACACGTGCCCTGCGCACAGTCGACACAATAAATGTATGTCATCTCGCTGTATACGAACAACTTAAATAATTATTTATTCTTCCAGTGTAGATAAATTCGATCCGACTAGTTATACGTTCAATAATAATAATTATTATTATTATTAATAATAAAATTATATCGCCGAACAAACGTGTTTATCGGTGAATTATAGTTCAAAATTACGTTGAATTTTTACGAACGACTAAAAAAAAAAAAAAAAATTACGAATTAATTTCATTCCGGTCGTGTCGCGGGCGATTTATTCGTAAAATTTATATACATATGAAGAAGTGTTAGAATTAGTCCAATAGAAAATAACCATCTTAAATAATCTAAGATCAAGGCGATGGCATATGATAGGTCATGCGCTGAGACACGACAAGGAACTCCGTGGCACGACACTAGAATTGTATGGCAGACGGGAAGAAGCGTGGAAAAGGAAGACCAAGAACGAGTTGCATAAGTCAAATAATCAACGGGGCAAGAGTTAATTCGTAGTAACAGTTAAGAGATACTAAAGCGCTAGATAGAGGATCGCGCGGAGAGAACATTCAGTGCGAACCAATCTACGGATTGAACACTGAAAATAAAATACATATATATATATATATTTAAAAAAAAAGGGGGGCGGGGAATTAATAATAATTCGCGATGCGCCAATTTCTCGACGAGTGTTATAATAATATTGTGTACGTGTGTGTGTGTGTGGGGTGTAACAAAAAAAAAAAAGAAGCGTTTCGAAAACCAGTTTATATGTAAATGTTCAGAGTGTAACTGTGCCTTGTACCGTCTTTTTTTCCTCCCGCCGCGCGGTACAACCGCTGAAATTAATAACAATAACAACGCGTACGCTATACAGGTGTGGGGGGGGTGTACCGCACAATAATTGAATATCATCATACCGGTTACCCGCCGTCGATTAAATTATTATTATTATTATTATTATTATTATTATTATTATTATTATTATTATTATTATTATTATTATTATTATTATTATTCCTCTTTACATTGTTATTGTAATCGAACGACGACGGGGAGGAAAGAATAAAATGAAATAAAAATTCCCCTTTTAATATATTGTTTTTTTTTTATCTATCTGCACGCGGACGACACGTCGATTCGTCGTTCGATGCTCGAATCGGGCGGAAAAGGAAAGCAGTCGAAAAACGTATTAAAAAAAAAACAAAAAAAAAAAAAAAAAACATTGATACTCCCGAAAAATATTGACGAATTAGTCGTGATCGTCGTTTTATTTGCTATTTATTATTTACGAAAAATTACGCCGTTATAGAAGAAAACAATTTTTTTTTATTATTATTATTCTGTAAAATGAGATTTATCGGATTTCTATTTTTTATACGTATTATTTAGGAAAACCAGGCGATCGAAAAATATATATAGGCATATGAAAAAAAAAAAATTTCTCCAAAAGAGCGTAGATTTTCCACGGAAAAAGGACGCACCGCGATTATTATTATTATTATTATTATTATTATTATTTTTTTTTTTACGCGATCTGGTGAAGTGTTTTCCAGCCTTCCGGGGCTCGTCCTGCAGACTTCTCCTCAGCGGGAGATCGTCGGATTCAGCGCGTAAAATATAAAAACAACAATCGCCCGGCAACGAATAGTACTCGGGGAATATTTCATTTTTAATTTAAAAGGCGATTTTTCTTCTTTTTTATCTCAAACCCAGTACGCTTCACTATATATCGTGAATGTACTTTTGTTAATCGCATGAAAAAATCATCGGTAACGATAATCCGATTTCGGAACGAACGAAATTTTTTTCACTCTTAAATCGGGGACCGCCAATACAAATACGAGAACGCGCAGTCTATTTTATTTCACAAACTGACACGTTATTTTGATAAAAACAAAATAAAAAAAAACCTCCGGAAATTCGAACCGTATAATAACGTTTCGGCTTAAAAAAAAGCAAAAAAAAACAAAAAATTGAAAATTACGAGAAACGATCGTCTTCGTTATGGATGAAAGCCAAAATTTTTAAATGACCTTTTGTTGCGCGTTCGAATCTCGTCAAAATGAACAACATTGAAAATTTGCGAAAAAAACGAACAAAAACAAAGTAAACGCGTTCTTACATTTCATCGGTCCGATGAAAAAAAATAAAAAATAAAAATAAACTTCTTGCTTTCCGTTGATCGTTTTTCGTCATTTATATTTATTATAGTTATTACTAAATACGAATGCTTTTCTGAGTAAAAAAACTCATCGAATTACTTGATCGGAGGCCGTGAGATTTTTGTATATCTATAAGGAGGCGTGCAAAAAAAAAAAAAAAAAAACGACGAGGAACACTGCACATCTACATTTATACTTGTATAGTTTGTCGTGATGATCTCAACAATTTTTTATGGGAATTCAAAAAAAAAAAAAAAAAAACGAAATCGTCTCGACGACAAGAAAACGTACAGTCGCTATTTCTAAATCTCAAAGGCGATACGTTTTTTTCCTCTTAGACGATCGTTTAAAGAAAACAAAAACACCTCGCTTTGGTTAAAACAAAAATGCTGTTCACCAATAATACGCCGCGTACAGGGTATAATATCACGTTGCATTACTATTACATATAAAAGAATGATATTCCATAACCGTACGCGGGCGAATATAATCCAAAGGCGTCGTTTATACCGTTAAAGAAAAGTAAAAAAAAAAAAAAAAATCTTTTTTTTTAATAAACTACACCGTTTATACATTACACGTTCTACTTTCGAAGTTGTCACAGACACAAGTATTTTATATACATATTTTACATTTTTAACGTGACCAGCTTCTATTATACACTCGCGTTTTTTCGCCGGAATATTTTCTTTTCGTATATTTATGCGCGCGGTTGTGATCGTTCGACCTATTTCGTTCGCAATGCCAACACACACACACACACATACTATACGTTATTATTTTTATAATTTCCAAAACTTTTCACACGTTGTGGGCAGTGAAAAAAAAAACGTAAATATCGCGTAAAAAATACGAATATACGAGTATATTTATATACGTTTTCGTAGATAAAAAATTGTAAATCGAGCATTTTTTTTACGTGAAATTTTTAGAATACGCTATTAAAAAAAAAAAAAAAAATAAGACTTTCCAATAACGTATTTTATAACAATATACAATATTGCGCGGAACGCGTTTGCCGTTTCGCATTAATACTTTTGGTTATGTTTCTCGGCCCACGCGATTTCTTTTTATTATTACACATCGCTCATAGGCGAAATTTGGTGTGCCCCATCCCCGAATATTTTATGAATTAGCATTGACGATATCGCGAAAGAGTTATAATAAAATCGAACGATTTGTGAATCAAATTTATACGCGTTAAATTTAGTTGTATTTACCGTGTCTATGAATTCGGCGACCTATTCGTGGGCTGTGAAAAGCGATTTATTTAATTTTTGTATGCAGCGGATGAAAAAAATTCACTCCGAAATTCGCGCTACTAAATATTGATAAAGATTTAACGCCATTGACGTTAAAATTGAAAACATCACGTCATAATTTAGATAGATTCGTGTGAATTACTTTAATACCGTTTGAATACCTATATATTTTTGCAATTATTTTTTTATTATAATATATAATCGCTGATTAAAATATATTTATTGTCGACAAATTCGATTCGAATTTCATTATAACGGACTTCTCGGGTTTGTGGATGAAAGAAAAAACGATCTATAATAATACAATAGAACGAAGAATATCATAGACAAATATATATATTTACGTCAAAGAGTACGTATGAAACTGAATTACCATCCATAATGGCAAATTCGCTTTTGGTCAAAGAAATATTTATCGCCAGTACAAATATGCTATAGACGAGAATTTTAATTTTATAATACTATATTTTTGATTGGGTTACTGGTACCTTAGCCAATCCGTTACGCGGTTTTTCTTTTTCTTTTTAAATTATAGAGTACATCGCCGAGCAGGTTTTAAGCATAATTTCGATCCGCGATTAATTAATAAATCATAATGTTCGTATATCTAAAGGCAAAATGTACGTCGCAGTTTTTTCAGCGCGTGTTTTTTTTTACGGGAAAACTATTCGCTGTTCAGACGTCGAGTTGTTTCCTATTCCCAGAACACCGCCGATAATTGACAGCAATGTAAATCGCTGTTTGAATTTTTAAATACGTGTCTCGAATTTCGTATAAAGCTCGACTTTGCCTGTGTGTTCACCGGAAAAATACCGAGACGGACCTATTATGAATTCCTGTTTTACTCACGGGCTGCAATTCTGCGTTGTTCAGATTTGCTGTCGAAAGCAAAAAAAAAAAAAAAAAAAACTTATTTATTATTTAATTAAAATGAAATTTATTTTTATTAGTATAAACGAACTAATTTATACTAATTGATTCAAAAGGTTTATGAAAAACTATGACGTGTAGGAATTTAAGAGTTTTACTTCACTTACTCCGTTTTATCATTCCAGAGTTCCCTGTATACAATAATAATAATAATAATAATAATAATAATAATAATAATAACATTCGCGATGACGCGAAAATAATTCTAGAGAAAAAATAAAACAGATTTCACTTTGTAGTGAATATTTCTCGAAATCCATTTTCTCTGTTTTTAACGCCCGACAATCGTGTTTATTTCGAAATTTTTGTTTTAAAACCGTTTCGGTGGAACTTACGCGCGTATTGACATTTAACTGTAAGACGTGCACGTTAATTCGATTTGAAATAATGACTTCACGGTAAATTCAAATCTGTATTTATTTATTTTTGTTTCAGCACTTTATCGCATCACTACAATAATATAGTTCGCGATCGATACAGTATAATATTATAGACTAAAATTACCGTGCACGAATGTCACGCGTGTCTGATGATAGACTGCAGAGACGACAAATCGTCTCTCTTTAAGTAAATATATATATATACGCGAGAATAGATGGTGTGTAAGAAAGACGGGAAATTTTATAAGAATTCGTTTGCGTGTATAAAGCGAGTGTAATGCGTGATTAGGTATAAATACGTAATAAGTGCGTTATGCGATACAAATATTACATCGGATTATGAAATTATTTTCGTTTTCGGTATCGACTACTCTTCGTTAAGAAATGTCTGTATAAATTCTACTGATGTATCATAATATACTGGTATCGCGCATGTTCCATACGGTTCCTGTAAATAAATGCTTTTGGCGTTCCTCGTCGCTGTATACTCGCACCGGGATTCGAAAATTAGTTTTTTTTTATTATTTTTTATCTTATTCTAAACGCGAATGATTTCGAAAAATGTGTGTAAACAATCCAACGCTGCACTATAATATACAAAAAAAAAAAAACACAAACGTTTTTATTTTTTTCGTTATTCGATAAATCGATTTATATTACATACAATAAGATAACACGAGGAGAGAGAGAGAGAAAAAATATAAAAGACCGATTAAACAGGTAGAATTGAAAAAAACAAATTTTTAAATCGGGTCTAACATCTGGATGCGGCTTGGAAGCCGATATAGTATGTCGTTGTATTGCAGTGCAGACCGAACGTTTCCTTCGAATAAATCGCTTATCGAACGTAACACCGAAAATCGAGCAAACCGAAAGAATCAATATATTTCCATTAAAAAATAACCGTGAAAAAAATGTATTATTAAATCGTAGTACAAAAAATAAATTACTATTAAACGCTTGAAAACATTTTTTTCCCCCGTTTCGATTGACGTCAAATCGTGCACAATATTTAAAAAAATCTCTAGTGTTTCGACCATTTCGTTTTCGACACACTCGGTGTGTATGTATTAGTTTAGTAAGATTTTCTCTCGCCTGTACATCATATATATACATACAATATTAAATCTGTAAATATTTTATATGATTTTCGATGGAAAAACACCGTTTTTCGCTGTTGCAGTTCGTAAACATTAATATGAGAGTATATATATATATAGAGAGAGAGGAAGAGTGTATTAATGCAAGTCTCAACGAAACAATTTTCCGCTATTATATTTATATTTATAGTCCAGTTAATCGACAAACGAATTTTGGGGCGTAAAAAAAAAAAAAAACCAAATCACATTTTTACTGACGCTAACGATAGAGTCTCACGTAGAATGCGGTTAATTTTACGTAACATTTTTTTTCCGTTTGTAATTAAAAAATGTAGTTTTACGCGGTAAAAAAAATCGAGAAAAACTGTGAACAAGACGTACAAAACACGTCGTACAAAATTAATACACCAATACAATAATTACGAGTCGTTTAACACGTAATTTACGTTAAAATAACAACGGGGGAAAAAAAAAAAAAATTAACAAGCAAATGATTTCCCAAGTCGATTTAAACAGTTTTAAACATTTTTTCGCGTTTTTCGGATCGTGAATTACATTTTTTTTTTTTAATGCGTTTTTTATAGGATTTTCAGAGCAGCGTCAACATGCCCCCGAGCGTTTTTCATCGGCGCGCCGTCGCAGGTGTTAAACGCCGATTATCATTCATTAGACGATTAATCAATGGGAATTTTTTTTTTTTTTTTTTTAAAGAGCGTTTCTTCCGTTTTCGACGCGGGGGGGGGGTTTTCTTTTCTGTTTCGTAAGTAATAAACGCATTTTTCGTTTGTTTGTTTTCTTTTCTCAAAGGAATTTTTATTTAGCGTTATTCGAGGCATAAATAAATACCGGCGTTCGGGAACACGCGCCGATCGACTGTCGCCGAAATAATTTATAAAATAACACCGAAGTCATATACCAACCGGGGGCCATCCACAGAAACCTATTAATCCCCACGTCGTCTGTTATTATAATATTACGTTCGCTGCCGCCGCCGTCGCCGCCGGGCCGACAGTCTCGTCCTCGCGCGTTTTCCTCGGGTAAACAACACGTTTATATAAACGCGGCCGCCCGCCCGCCCTAACCCCCCACGGGCGGTAATATTCTGCCTGCGCGCACGCACACAACAACAATACCGTTTAAAGCGACACGCCGACAACGAATTTTCCGAAACGCCCGTCCGCCGTTGCCCCGGAGGTTATTTCGGTTACGCGCGCGCTTTACCACTGCGGTTTATAGGTACGACGACGACGACGACGACGCCGCAGGGGCGTTGCCGCGTTGTTAATAATATTCGTCGTCGTCGTCGTCGTCGTCCCCGCGAGAGATGGAAAATGTTCGTACGGCGCCATATAATATTAACCGCGTACGTTTGAAAATAATTCGCGAAGGAAATTTGTTTTTTTTTTTTTATGTACGCGAATAATTTTGTTCCGAACAGAACCGCGGGAAAAATAGAATGTGTGTGCGTGTACGGGGGAAGAGTAAAGGAAACGGACGGGTTGCGCGCGTAGAAAAATTCGGCCGTGTAGTATTAACGCTGTATATATGCTGGAGAGGCGCGGTTGGGCGGTGAAGCAAAACTACGAGACGAGAACGAATAATCGAGAAAACGGCTATTTTTCTTTATTACACGGCCGTTTTCTGTTCAATCGCGGCGACCGAGGCGTTCAGGAGACGTAAGAATGTGCGCTTTTTTTTTTTTCTTCTGTTTTTACTTTTTTTTTATGACATTCGGATTTTCAACGGTTTCCGCGGAGACGATAATAGGGAACGAGTCCGTTACACATTGTAAAACGCGAGTTATCCGATTGTTATTGTTGTCGCGCTCTCCGCGCACCGATTGCAGCAGAGTCGTGTGTCCGCATTCGTCTTATAAATCACAGTCGTTCGGTTTACGACAAAACAGTTCTTCGACCATAGAGAAGGAGATTTGACGAAAATAACACATTTCGCGCGAGTTTTCAAATCGAACGATTTATTTATCGTACACGCGTACGCCCGTGATTACAATACGGGAGAGAAATAAAAACAAAAATGTCAATTTCAAATCGACCAACGTATATTATTCAATTGAGTTGTGCCGTGTTCTTTCCCCCTTCCCGGACCACAAAAGTAATGTTTCGAGGATTATTTTTCTTCTTCTTATTCTTCTTCTTTTCAACGAAGGCGTGAAAAATACAACGTCTCGAAATATATATATTTTCGGGACACAATAACACTACACTCGAAACATTGCAAAGTTAAAAACAAAAACACGATATTACTGTTTTTTCTTTCCTCCAGTATATTCTCGTCTGTATACATGTATACGTGTGTTGTGTTGTGAGAGAAAAAGCACGCGCGGAGTCTCTTTTTTTTAAAAATTTTATATACAGATAAATTTATTATATTCTTGGACATTTTTCTACTTTTTTTCTACAAGTTTCTGTTCGCGAAACAACTTTAATTGTAAGATATATGGTCCACGGTCAAAGTCGCACTATAAAAGTAAAACGCCAAACATAAAATCGATGGCGTCTTACTATATATATATATAAATATACGCGCGATAACAAAGTTTTGACATTAGCCGAAGAATTCCGAGTTATCACAATCTATATAATATTAAAGGCGAGAGCGCGTGCGCGTTATTCGAATAAATAAGTTTTTTCAAAATTATTAATACATTTTCTATTATAAATAATATATCTGTACGTATTATATATATATATATATATAAATCGAGGGCTTTTAATTAAGGGGGATTCGAATCCCAACCACAAATTTCAAAAATACAAATTAGTTAGTAAATAATAATAAAAATAATTTTTAAAATTTCGATGTAGGTATATGAGGTATAGTATGAAGTAAAAAACAGATTTTTCGGTTAAATATTTTTCAACAAAAAAAAAAAAAACAAAAAAAGATTTTTAATATTATAGACCGAAGATTATTATTATTATTTTTGATTATACAATTTTACAAAAATATACACGCAATTATTTAATCGACTTTTTTTTCAACTATTGATTTACACGTAATCACAATTTTTTTCTTCATGTCAGCCCATTACTAATAATTAAAAGTCAAATCCTTCCTCCCACTCATGAATAATCAACACACACACGTCTCTGAATATTATATAATAGCAATATATATTATTAATTTTCCATTAATTGCTTGCCGTTATATACAATATAAAACATTGAATGTTTAACGTTTATTCAATATGTTCCACTAGACATGCGTATATATATATATATACATATATGTATAGAATAGGTATAAATAGGTATAGAAAAATAAGCATAATAATATAATATGTATACGTAAAACGAAATTTCCGTGGATAAATATGGAAAATAAAATGTCACGTTTGAACTCACCGTCTTTATTCTTTTTCAGAAAAGCGTGTGTTTACATTATGTTATTTGTTAATGATTTTTTTTTTAACGTGTTATAATATAAATCGCGGTCTATTCGTGTAGAAAACATAATTTCTATTATTTACATATTACATTACGTATCTAGTGTAAATAAATATAAAAAAAAACCTTACGAGTTCAACGTAATAAATGAAATATAATAATAATTATTAAAAAGCCGTTTAACGCCCACTTCGTGCGTATATATATTACATATATATATATATATAAACGTGAACGCAGTACTTCAACGAAACGACAACCCTTCTCACACCCCAATCGTTTAATACATAAAACCGGCTATTACTAATTTGAATAAAATAATAATAATAATATCATCATCATCATCATCATCTACAGTAGCGGTATTAAATACTTTGTTTTAGAACACCCGATGGCTTTTAAATAGACGTTCGTCACGTTGTTACAATATATATATATATACGTAAATAATACGCAACCCCCGTCGTGTTTGTTAACGAAATTATTATTCGCACCGATCATTTAATAATATACGCACGGTAATAATTACTAATGTACGTGCGCGTTTAACGATATCGGGATCAGATTTATCGTTCGATAAAAGTGAATTATTCAAATCGAATTATATATATATATATATTATTAATACGCGTGAACACAAAACATCAGCGTGTCTATATAATAAACGAATCCCTCCTCCCGGCTGTATTATAATATTATGTCAGTGTATATTATACGTAGTAAAAAGAAATATTAAACTTTTTTTTTTCGTACGCAGTTTATTAGAACATTAACAGTATCATAATATGACCAACAGTGACGTACACAGGTTTTTCAAAAGCCAGTGCAGTTATATTTGTTAACGCCCACCTGTACCGGACTACTAGTGGCATATTTTCGATTTTTATTATTATTATTGTTATTATTATTATTATTATTATTCAAATTTCAATAAGTTTGTTAAGTGGTCATTTTTCTTTTACTCTCGAGAACGGAGTTGAGAATTGACTCACCTTCCTTCTCCCCACCGCATTATTCACCATTTCGATTATAAGATAAACAAAAAAACAGTCGGAGTTGTAAAGGAAAAAAATTACCACCCTATAGCCTTTCGCACGAACATAAACAGCAATCCTTTAAACGTTTCGACATCTATAGTAAAAATACATTTTCAAATTTTCGAACTCTCAATATTATTAATGTACAAATATAATTACTAGTACGTTTCTGAAGGTTTCGTAATTTGACGCACGACTCGTTTTATTTAATTGTGTTAATCGCAGCATTGTTACAATTAATTTTCATATCATTTCCGCGCGACCACACGATATTGTGAGATGAGATGAGATCTTTCAATCGTGTATATTTAATATATATATACTTTATCATTGTCGATGCTTATAACGATTCTTTGATTTTATTCAATTTAAATTACACAAGACTTCTAAGACGACCCACGTGGGCGCCACCGTATATTATTAACTAATAGGAGGGTTCCAAGTACACTTAACGAAAAAAAGTAGTTCGAGTGTAAACTATACGTTATAATAGTGCATTGAAAAGAATAAAAAAAAAAAAACACTCGTTCGTCACGTAAATATATAATATTACAAAAATATATTATTTTTTGCGCGTGATTGCGGGGGCGTGCGACTAAAGGGGACGGTTTTGAGTGTTCAAACGACCCTCGACAATTTAATTTATATAGTTAAATAAATGTGTTTGAAATCACGTAAAAATATCATAGTGTCTCGAAAATTTCACAGTGTCTTAATATTATAAATATTTTATTATATCAAAGACGTACGCAATTTATATAGGCATTAACCGTAAAACTAAACAAAAACCAATCAAAGTTTCAGTCAAACAACAGCGTATACCCCCATCGGAGTTCAACCGACGTCAAGCCATCAGCAGGATTCAAGAATTTGGACACAAACTTTCCGAACTCACTCTTTTCTCACCAAAAAAGAAAAAAAAAGAACAAAGACCTTACCGATAAAAATATATTTTTTCGTAGAATGCCCAAGACACCAGCCTACCGACACGAACAGTTCTCAATCTAATCTCGAGAAATATATATATATATATAAAGAATACTCAAAAATATGTTATATATATAATAATCGACTTCATTTTCAAATGCAATTAAACTTCAATATTGTATACACTATATATACATGTGTTCGCCGTTATAATTCGCGTAGTCATTTGTAATATGATTGATATAACGTAATATATACGTTTAAATATAAATAAAAACTACTATATTCAACGATACGTACGATTTATTATATATTATAAACACACGATAATACGCTTATTTCGAAAGTTTTTGGAAACATTTTTTGTCAAACGTTTTTTACAATTTTTTTTTTTTACGCTAGATTGAATATCTTATATTGATGTATCAACTGTTGAATTCTTCAAATTAAAATTCGGACCGAAGTAATGTTATGTCTCTATCGGATTCCGACGATAAATTAAACGCGCCCCCTTTTTCAAGTAATGTTCTGTAACGAGTATTTCTATTGGGTTATCGGCGATATTAAAACTTTCGAAAATCACATATTTATTTGTTTCGTAAACGGACAGAAAAAGTGTAAAAGAAAAAAAACAAATTATAAACACGAGGATGAATATTTTAATCATTCTTATTGTTATCTATATTAAGATAAATATCATCAAAACGAGGTGTTTTCAAGTCAAAATAAAATTGTAAAAAAAAAAATTGACTTTTTTTTTAAATTGTCGACTTTAAGATAATAAATTCATTTTTAATAAATTGTAATAATAACGATCAGTATATTTTTTCTATCGGTAAACAAAAAAAAAAATTCAGTTACAAACAAGTCCTGCGAAACGTTTTCAATCTAATAAAAATAATGAGACACAAGGTGGTGAGCTTGAGAGGAACGTAATTTTAGGGGCTCATTTTTTTTCTTCAATTTTTGTGTTACTCCACTGATGTATAAGTACAACAAGACATTTCTTTTAATCCGAAAAATCCGTGTTTTGCGACGTAATTTTTTTCTTTCGATTTCCGGGCTCCCGACATATAAATATATAAACTACAATTTCAGTATATTTATATACTTCGGTAGCTCAAAGGACGTTCTTTTTTTGGTACAGGCCGGCGTTGAATATATTTACGCTATGTTTTTCCGGTTAAAAAAAAAAACATCCGCAAATATTCGCTGTTACGCGTCGCTTCGGAGCGGCAAAAAAAATAAATAAATAAAAATCGAATGAAAATATTTTGTAGTCGTCGCCTGAGTCGATTACGTTTTGAAAGATACACACATTTTTTCAAAAGAAATTTTTGTCAAGTTACATAAAAAAAGAAAAATTAATAATTAGACGGCGTATGGATACGCACGTACTATACGCGTGTTGTAATATGTTATTTAAAGGCGGTAAAAAAAGAAGAAAATTCTAGTTTCGATACGTTTATTTATACGTTCCTCGAAATTCCTTCTCGTTCTCATTATTCTAACGCAACGTTTTACTTTTAATTCCTTGCCTACCCCCGTCCAATACGAGCATTTATAGCGATTTATTTTTAACGATATAACGCGAGAAACCGGCGGCGTGCAACGTAATATGAAACACACATACGAACTGTTATTATTTTTGAGAAAATATTTTTATTCTGTTTTCCCGTTGGAAATTTGTTTAAAAACAAAATGATATCGTATGTATTGTTAAATTATTTTATTCTGTCGATAACGGCTACGAGCGTCGTCCGTGCACGTAGTATGTACGTATTAGTGGAATCACTAATTATAATTGTAATTACAATTATAACAATAATTATTGTTGTCTACACAACAATACGAATTCGCCGAATATTATTTATTTAATAATATTTTCCGATTTATATCGGTTACGTAGCGTACAGTTCTGCAGAGTGTCTGAATATAGAGAACGGCGTTAAAATTGTCCACATTTACATAAAACATTTAATTATCATAATGATTACGCGCGAAAGTGATTTATATAATACATACACGCGCGCATAATAAAGTAACACAATTATACGTACGAGTATAATATTATGACGTCGATTGAATATGTTTCATAACGTTTCGGACAATCGATTCGGGAATATTATTGTGATAATATTCCACGCAGCAGTACGCTGCGTTTTGTACGATTTTATTGTGCGCGTATATGGAGGCTGTAATTAGATACAAATTTATGGAATATGCGAATTTTTCTTTTTTTTTTTTTTACACACATACACGATCCGACGTTATTTATTATTATTATTATTATTATTTTAATACAAATAGCCACTAGAAACATATTAGGCGTATAATATAACATGGTCTCGAGATATCGATCGAAATACGTATAATATCTGCATTATTATCGTATAATAACGAAGAACATTATAAATATAATAATAATAATTCGGAGTCCCGTGCATGTGTTATAAGAATCGTGAATTCGCGATGTCGAATCGGTTTCGTTTTTTATTTACATGTGTACGTCGTTTAATAACGCTTACAATGCGCGCATTGTACTACGACAATATAATATACAAATTATACGCGCATTACAATAACGTCTCTTCGAAATTATACTGCAGTATTGTCCGTGTATATCGAAACACAATAAACACGCGATTGAATGTTTTCCATTTCATGCGGCATAACAATCGATGAATACGTATTAACGGGTGATACATAATAATTAGCAAACACGAGAAATGGAAATAAAACTTGTTGACGAAATTTACAGTGTTAATAAAACAACGATCATTTACGATAATTACAATGATACAGTGAAAAAAATAATAAAGTATCCATGTGTGAAAGAGGCGGACATTAAGAAGGGATTTCACAGTCAGCTTCTATTGGTTCTACATCGCCCATAGTGAAGTCCATTTTATATGCATGACTTCTCTGTATTCAGTTCGTAGACATTCCTCTAAAATGTTCCTCTGACGGTCCTCCACACGATTCGTCGCGGTGAGTCTTTCATTTTCCATTTATGTGTACGATGGTTAAATTTGCCTTGATCAATTCGTTTTCCGTTTAGATTAAGCCACACGGCATTCGGACAATCGAAACCTAGGACTCTTTGAGTAGGATCACGTACTCGGTGTTTTTCCTTTTTTTTTATAATCCCAATATTATTTTTCCGCGTATCGTAGTGTGTCGAACTTCTGCAAGAAACGTACGTTTCGAACGGTCGAAATAAATAATAATTAATTAAATTTCGATATTTGCAACGGCGATGTTGTTAGGAAAATAAATAATATTCATTTATGAATACTGATTTGGATAAAAACTGACGAGTTGTACATTAATAATTATATTAAGTTCGTGCGTGTATTATTGAAACAATATCAAAACGTCTACGTGAAAATATATTTCACGTTAAATTGTAATAATTTAATATCGTATAAATTATATTGTTACATAACAATATAAACACATAATAACAGCTGTCGAATTAATGCTATAAAAAACGTAAAAAAAAAAAAGAAAAATTTGAGAAGTTTATAGCGAATGGTTTATTAATATGATAACGGTTTTTCTTTAATATTATTTTTCTTCAAAAAAATTCTGTAAATAATATAAGAGATCAGACACGCAAGTACGTAGAGAAAGAAATCTGTGTAAAAAAAAAAAAAAAAAAAAACAATCGAATTTGATGACAATCTAATAACCGTAAGATCAGGGAAGGAATGCGGACAGAAATATCGAAAACGTTAAATTTTCTAATGAATTATATTATATAAATTACGTAAATTGTTTCCGTAATGTGTGCAAATCGTTCGCGAATACACGTGTGTATCACGAAAGTAATCGGTTTGCTTTGAAACACTCATTTTTTCCGGACTTTTCTTTCGAAAATAATAAAATAATAAAAATCTGCAACGAAATTCTGTGTCGTATTCAGTTTTTTTGTACACGATAAAAATAAAAAAAAAATAGAAAGGGCGTGAACGGCAGTAAACATAAAAAATCACCCGGCGGTAACGTATTTTTTAGCTCGAATTTTAACCTCTTTTTGTCCCCTCTATATTACAGTGGCATATTTACGGGGGTGAAGAGCGTTCGAATTAAATCTTCCTCCCCTCAAGGCGAAAAAGATCAATTGAAAAGGGAAAAAAATTATCGCCCATTAGTCGATTTACATACTAACACGTTTAACTTCGCCGCAGTCGACAACAGACACGTTACACCGATTATACGTGTGAAGAAATTGAGAAAAATCGGAAAATCGGGAAGACTCGCTCGAACAATTTCACATCAGTAGTACTGATATAGGTGCTTATGATATTTCACTCATTTTCGTTAAATAAAACGTTAATTCGAAAAAATCCGTTTTTATCGTGAGAGGCTCGGTGCAGTTTCAGTTGTGCTCGTAAACCGGCAAAGGAGGAGGAAATCAGAAAAAGTGCTCTTCGCCGAATTCTCTAATAAAAATAGACGTTTGGTAATTTTTATTTTCTTTTAAATCCTAATAAATTGCGTATCGGAATAACCGAGTTCTATCGTGTATTCGATGTAA
Source organism: Chaetogeoica ovagalla (assembly GCA_032441825.1). NCBI lineage: Eukaryota > Metazoa > Arthropoda > Insecta > Hemiptera > Aphididae > Chaetogeoica > Chaetogeoica ovagalla. Next base: position 7,650,463 of record CM063745.1, on the reverse strand, counting down.
TTGATATTTGATTTACATAATATAAGTGAATTTATGTGAAATTCACATAACGCATTTGTATGCGTATAATTTGAAAATGCACAAATTCATTCCTGCTTTCAAACATAATCACGATCGTAGTCGTCTAGAAATTCGTGAAAAAAATAAACATTATTTTATCTGGAATAAGTTTTTGTGCAACCATGCCTCGAGAATGCGCATTTATTAATTTCTGTATAAATCAAACATTAAACATAAGAGTAGTATAAAATAATTTATATATATATATATAAAAAAATAAAAATACATCAATAACATTTGTTTCAATAGTGTTTATTGTATAATACGATATTCTGTTTAACTTTATGTTGTTTTAAAATTACCCTCAGTTCAGTTTATTTTTTTCTCACGCGCAGCTAATATATAAATAAATATTATTATATATTATATATATATAATGGAGATCCATTTTATTTAAAAAAAAAAAAATTCCGTATGACTTTTTATAATTGTTCAATTTCGTCGATAGAAACAAATTTTATATAATATTATGTATACGAGTTAATATTTAAATATTATAAATAAAATCGTATTCGTGTCGAAGACGAAGTTATCGTGTTTTATTTTAACCCGTTCCCCAAAACCGGGGAAAAATGTTAAAAGTACCCTCCCACATATATTCCGTTTTTAATCTCAAATCGATATTATCCAAGTTTCAACAGGTATATATTATAAATACGTTTTATTTTTTACTCGCGTTCAAAATTAATTTTCATATAACGCGTTATGAGAGCGGCGGCAGTGTGTGTGTGTGTGTATAATATATTTTCCCAGGCCTTTTTCGTACACTTCTTTTTCTTTTCTTTTTTTTTTCATTTTTTACGGTTATAGCGCTCGTGCGACGATGGAAGCTTACCGGGAAATATTGTACGAGCTTTTATGAAAAAAAAAAAGAAAAAGAGAACACCTTACTTTATTATTATCGCGCACGCCTTATTATTTTACAAAAAAAGAACCGCCCATTTTCCCACCGAGTCCGGATTAAATTGCGAGTGAATAGGAAGAGAAAGAGAGTAAAAAAGTGTATCGGACGGCGTTTTCCCGGGGCCGACAAAAAGCGCGATTTTTTTTTTTTTACCGTTATTATTTTTTAAAAACACACTTAAGCATTGCACACGACGTATACGAGGACCGATTAAAATCGATATAAAATATTTTTCAGTCTTCTTATCACGGCCGTACTGACGACACTCTCCTCGGTCCGCCTGCCTATCGTCCCTCTCCTCCCATCACAGTCGCTGTATCATTAAAATAAATATTTATTCCACATTTACATAAGACCGAAATTAATATTTCGTCGCTATTTTATTATTATTATTATTATTTTTTGTCGTTTTAACGCAAAGCCACGATGCCATCCGTGCATCGCGCAGTGTTTCTGAAATTTCGTCGTCGTCGTTTTTTTTTATTTTTTTCTTTCAAATCCGAAATTAATTTCGTACGAATAAATGAATAAATTTTGTGCCGATGGAGTCCACGCGATGATTATACGCGGTATGAATCGAAAATTCGGAAATAAAATTAATAATTGTTATTATGAAAATTTCCCGGCGAATTGAATTGTTATAATTTTTTTTTTAACACACGCGTATACAATTCGCATTTCAATAAAACCGTTTCTCATTCCGACGTTCGGCCCCCGTTAGGTTTGTTTTCGACGTTTCCCAATAGACATTCGTTTCACCGGGCTCTCCGTTATTACCGGCGGCGAGTCTGTCTTTCATTTCTCCGTAGGTTTCGTTATTACTCCTGTGCATCGGAAATCGCGTCTTGTTCTTTATACGACCACCGCCCTCGGTCTCGTTCGCCGGACGTGTAGTAAAAGCTCGTCGCGTCTTAACAAAACCCGTCCCAACATCGATTCCTCCGGTTGTCTTTGCAATCGCGTACTCGGCGTACGTGTTTTTTGGGCTTCGTTCGTTATATAATAGCAACGACGGCCGTCGTTCTTCGCGTTCTGTCCAACTCACTCGCGCGAGTCACTCTTCTCCAACGGTTCGTCCGACACTTCGCATCGTCCTCGTCTACAGTGCCCCGCGCACACAGACACCCGGCTACGGCGATAATCGCCGAAAATCACGTCCGCGGACGATAATAATGGTTACCCGCCCAGTGGTCTTTGGTATATCTAATGGTATGACTTGCTTTATAACTTGCATTACCTTGCTATACCACCTTTGCGATTGGTAAGAACCACTGCAACCTAAAGGGTAACATCGAGGAAACCCTCTCCGGAGCACAGCAGAGGTCCCGTTGGCTACGTTGAACTTTGACGGCGCGTGTGAATCAGCGTGAAAATTGGACAATAATAACTAGATATCATGAAATCGTGTGTCCGATTCAAAACGACCGGGGGAAAAAAAAAGATGTACAAATTATATAGGTCTTCTGCTGAACGTACGTTCACGTGTGCTTAACAGACTTCAAAACTACTCGGCACTGCCTGTTCGATACCGCGATGTTCAAACAGCCCTACGCGGTAGTAATAATAATAATAATAATCAAACCGCATGCACCACAGATGATTGTCCCCAAATTCAGACGACGCTTTGGAGGACGCGACGATTCGCCTTCGGAATGGATTCTACGATCAGACGTTAGCCTATATAAAATCCGGTGAGTTATTTAATCGATTTGCACACGAGCCTGCATAAGAAATGAATAAAATAAGCGCCCCACAATCCAATGCGTATTTATTTAATAAGTTGCCGGTCCTTCGATCCTCTATACAGTGCTCGTGTTATCGGACTTGGATTCTGCTTGCGCGCAATCCTCGATCGCGATACTCCGTCGATTTTAGGCACCTAAAGCTCTTTAAACGCTTTTCTAAGCTATCGTTACGACGACGTGCATATTATATTAATAAATTGTCCGGAATTTTTTCGTTTTTTTTCTTTTTCTTTTTTTCTTTTATTGGACACTCATTCCAATAGGGCAGTTTTTTTGGTGTGTGTGTGTGTTAATCCGACCGGCACGGTTTCGACCGATGAAGGTTACACATAACGTACTCGTATAAAAGCGTACATGTGTGTACGAGAATAAAGTTATATAGAAGAGTGCACTAGTATATATATATATACATAATGGACAACCTCGTCGAAACTGTTTACGCTCTTGACCTCGTCTGTGGTCTTGGCTAAAAAAAAAAAAAAATAAAATTACAAACGTATATAAAAAAAAAATCGTTCGAAAGAATTATATATCATTCGGTCGGTCTGTGGTCGCGCCGTAAATATAATAGAGACAGAGAGAAACTAAAAAAACTTTTTTAAACAAAAAAAAAAAACAAAACAAAACGGACGCGAGATTATCACACTCTCGTAATACGTAATTTATCGTTTAGATTTTTTTTTTCTCTCGCTCGGCGATTTTTCTCTTTTAAAATACGCGATTGCCGTTCGCGTTTTTAATAAGACGTGTATTATGTAACTCGTAAAACGGTTTAATTATGATATTTACGTAACACGCGCAGGACCGGATTTAGACATTTGAGGCGGGAGAGCCGAACTGAGCGGCAAATTTGGCGAGAGACCTCAAAAAAGAAAAAAAAAATATGATATATATATATTTACACGATTATTGTTTTATTCGATATTCGATTAGGAATTAGGATAGGACGAGAATTAAATAATAATAATTTTAGGAAAAATAACGATAATTATATGTTATATTACAAATAATTTATTTTTTTTTTTTGTACGAAACCATCTATTACACGATATTCGAGTTGTTTTTTTTTTTTAAGTATCAGCCGATTTCATTGTAATTGGCTGATCTCGAGCTGAATTCATTATTCTTCTTCTAATTATTCATTTATGCGTAACAAACAGGTATATCGGAGAGTGTTCTTTCATCGCTTTTTATTTTTAATTTTTTTCATCACTATTACAATATATGTATGTGTGCATAAATGCGTGCAATAACTGTTTAAACCAGTGATCGGCAACCTTTTCGGACTCTCGGGCCATATTTACAAATTGAAAGGAGTTCGCGGGCCAGACAAAAATATTTTATTCCTAAATTTTTTACTATGAAAAAACACGCTGTCTAAAACTCAAAATAATAAAATGTATAAAATAAAAATTACAGTTTTCAATATATATGTATATATAAAAATGGAAATTACGACTGTTTTGGTAAAACGCTCTTGTTGTTGGATATTGTTTGTTTGTTTTTTCGATTTCCGCGTACAACAATTATATTTATAAAACATGATATTCAATGAAATTTCGTCGTAACAGAATTCGAAGCGGGCCGCCGCCAGTTGCCGACCACTGGTTTAAACGTTCGAAAATTTTATTTTATAACATATCAATGCATTAATTCCACGCGGGGAAGTTTACTGTTAACGACACAATGTTAATATCTGAATATTACCGCGCGTGCCGCCGTACGCTTTTATCGCGCGAATTCAATTGAATTTTTTCTTCTTCCTTTTGTACCGTTAAATCAATTACAAAAACTGTGAGACCGTTGCTCGACGACACTGCTCGGATCCGCCGGGGTCACAGTGTGTAGCGCGAAACGAAAAATCCACTGCGCACCGTGCGTGTTACGCGTGTTCTCCTCCCGTTCGCTAGGTATGTGTTAAATGACAATATACGTTTTCGTACGTTTTACGAACGCGATATCAACTCTTCTTAATGTACGATTTGTGATAAAATACGTAAATTGCATTCGAAACCGCCGGACACGTGTACGATATGATTTTTGCCCTTCCGCAGTTATTCGAAATTTAATTTTCGTTTTTTTTTTTTTATTTCTATCATTACAAATGCGTGATTACGAATATTATCCAATGCGCGTTATACACATTTTGTTGGTACACCGCCATTGTAAACGCGCTATTGACGACGGTCTCGGATCGAAAAAGAAACTGTAGAAAAGTAGAAAAAAAAAAAATCTCGTACGGCGTTTGCAAAGTCTTTTTAAAAAAGTTTCGTCGGGCGGGGGGACGTTGTCGAAGCGAGCGACGAAAAAATAAAATTTATCACAACAAGAGTACGCCATACGAACGCCCGGTGCCGCGCGCGCGTTTCCGCCGGCCACGATAATAATTTTTTATTTTGGCAAACTCGAAAGTATTTTTTATTTTTTTTTTGTTCGTATTTTCTACAAACGCGCGCGCCCGCGCTATTTTCGTCCGCGGCGTGCGTTTGTCGTAGTAGACTCGCGTAAGCGCTCCCTTCGGTGAAAATAACTGCGTCGCAACAGCGCGCGGGGACGGGGAAACGGAACGAATTTCCACTGCGCGAAACGGTCTCGCGCCGCGGAACGAGAGAAAAAACTCTCGGAAAATTATTTATACGCGTCGTTTGGTCCGCGAGCGCGAGTTACACCGACTTCAAAGCCCGCTTGCACCGCATTGCGCGTACACTGCGTAACTTCGCAGTAAGGGGTATATGAAAAAAAAAAAAATCTAATAACGTTTCCCCTCCCCTACGCGGATAGGAAAAACGAACGGAAGAAAAAAAATAAATAAATACAATTTCTTTTTCGATACGCGTTATTTCTCGTGATTTGTGTTTTTAAAATATACCACCGCAGTCATTTAGGGCGAATTCAGGGCCCCCGGCGTAGTGTTCGGCCCGTCTTTTCTATTTACTCTACCGAAAAGTTCGTCCGATCTTATTAAATAATAATAATTTTTCTATTATTGTTATTACAATTTTCGACGTGAATCTCATAAACGAAATTCGGGATTTTCTTACGCCTACAAATGTCATCGAATTTACGGGCACTCCTTTGCGGTTCTCCAACTATAGGACCACGCAACACACGAGGAAATAAAATGGCACGGGATTAAAAAAAAAAAAAAAAACTTATGTCTTAAAATGAATATCCGAGAATTCGTCGTCTCGAGAGTGTAATTAAAAAAAAAAAAAAAAAAAAATCACTTATTTTCAAATGAGAAAAAATGAATGAGATCCGGGGTATTGTCCGATCGATAGGAATTAGTATGAACGTTCGTTGCAGTACGCCACTGCGTCAGTTGCCGCGTCGTCGGGTTCCGACATCGAGCGAGATTCAGCATCACGATTCAACAAGACCGTCCGCGTGCTCAGAATATCCATCGATTGTCCTGGCCTCGATCTCGTTCTTCGCGCCCTTAACGCGAGCTGGTCGTCGACGGAGGTCAGAGAGACAATCGTTAAAATGTAAAATTTCTCCGAAAAAAAAAAAAACGTTTGTTTTTTCAATCGGTCCGGCCATAATAATCTCGTAATTCGTGTATCGCGCGCGTGGTTCTTGAAACTTTTTCGATAACCGACCCAAAACGGGCTTATGGACGACTTTCGCGTCGAACTATAATAATTTTATTTTATGCACGTTCTCCTCTGGGGGCTATTATTATCGTACACGGCGACACACAACCGTCGATACCGTTGTGCATAAAATAACACAAGTCCGAAGAAGCTCTCGCGTAACTCCGGTAATACGACGAGGATAGCAGTGATTATTATTATTATTATTATTATTATTATTATTATTACTATTGTGTTTATGCACAACGCCGTCGTCGTGGCCAGACGGACACCGACTAGCAGTGCGACGGTATCGCGTTTAGTTTGGGTGGAAGGACCGGCGGTCTAAACCTAAACCGCTTTGATTATACGACGTCCTGTGACAACAACGCGCATTGACGTTGTACCCGTACACTGTCCGACAACGTTTTGCACGACAATAAACTGTATGTCATGTCGGGACGGGTCCGAGACGCTCGCGAAAACAATTAACTTGTGTGAAGTCACTGAACAATATGCGGCTCGGATGTGCCGATGTTTCGTTTACGTTTGCACACGCGATATTATGTGCGCACGACGACGATTCGTCAATGGTACACGCGCGATTTCGAAAATGCGTTTGAAAAAATTCTTATGCGCGACGGGAGGAGTGGACGGGAAAAAAAAGTAACCACGTTCTTAAAAAAAAATAATCGAGTTACAATAATATTCGTGCCCGCGACACGCATTGTGAACCGGGCGCGTTTGGATCGGCGGTGGTAATTGACGATGGTACGATTTTTTTTTACGCAGCCCGCCGATAGAAAGAAATCGCGCGGATCATGTGGAAAATGTGGGGCGGTGGTCCACATCGAACGCGCACCGTCTAAGGGGGAGTCGTTTAGTTGACGTTTAGTTATTGTGCACGGAAACGACAAAATCTGTGACGCGTTTACGCATACGGCGCATTTGGTGGTTTCCTCGACACGCACGAGAAAGAAAAAAAAAAAAAGGAAAAAACCGGATCCGTATAAACTTTCTCGCGGGAAACCGCGGAGAATCGACGTTGACTTTGGCGAATGATTCTGGCGCTCGCACAAACGAGGTGCGCGCGTTTGTTTTTCGCGTAACCGAAATATTAAACGTCGTTTACCTCTACAATCGTACGGGAATCCGCGCGAATCGGCTTCATTTTGTTTTTCCGCGGCAACGCGCTCGTCAATCACAAGACGCGCGTCGATCGGCGACGAGTAATGAACTCGACAATATAACGTTGCAATGTTTCCAACAGAGCATACCACCGGTGATTTGCCTGCAATTAACCGGCATGGCGACGTCAATCCGTAATCGGATAAACGTTATTGAATAATGCATTTATTTTATTGTGCGTCAACAAGAAAGCCGCATTTAATTTCAGTAGAACTTTATGTGAAAAAAAAAAAAAAAAAATTACGTTTTGACAACGACAAAAAACTACGCGGCGATCTCGTAACGGTTTCTCCGTAGTTTTTCCCCGGGCGCGACGACGGCAGTCCGGGTGTAATTGACCGTGGCACGCGACGGATTTCTGTTTTCGGTTTCTGAATTGTTTTTTTTTTTTTTTTTCACATACTCGTATATATATTTGTTTTCGCACACGTAAGAGACGTAAATTGAACGCGGTTAATCGCATCATTTCGGTTTCGGTTGCCGTTTCCAGAAAGAATTCGGTCTTATCACTCGTCTGGGAACTAGTCGCACAAAATATTGATCGTCTCGCGCACCGTACGACGCGCGTCTTGTTCCCAAACGTCACTCTCTCGTGTGATCACCGCCACCAGTCTAATCCGCGACGGACAGTTGAGAAATTGTGATTTTTCACGGAGTTATCTGTACTACTAGTAGTTTATCGAAATAATTATTGCGTTACAACACAAAACACGTTGAAAAGTGACGTGAAAATCAAGTTGGGTTAGTAGGATACACACATTTTTTTTTCTTCCGTTTATTTATAATATATAGTTTATTGTGAAAAAACGCAGTTTTCTTTTTGAAAATATAACAAACGAACGATTTAGGTTTATCGAAATAAGGAACAAATTTAGGATTTCGCACAGTCGGACGTTTCAGTCTCAATTTCCCATGATGGTACGAAGCAATAACAGTTAGGTTAATACATTTTACGTTTGTTTAACACGTGTAACAAACGTAAAATGTATTAACAATCAATCCCCTCGCTTTTAATTTTTTTCTTTTTTTTTTTTTACATAGATTATATTGAAAAATTATTGGAATGTTTAAGTAAAAAAAATAAATATATATATATATATAATATTATAAACACCTGTATAAGCATAATAAATTATTATGTGATTTAAAATATTTTCCTATTCGGGCGTATTGAATATACACACGCGCCGTCAATATAAAAACTGAGATTTCGAAACAAATAATAATATGATCGTAGAAAATTCTATACGTTATATATAATAATAATAATAATTCGTCGAGTTTTTATGACGTATATAGAATTATTATATCAAATATAGTTTTTCCACAAAAAAAAAAAAACATTGCGCTGTTCATAAACTTTTTAATGTTTATAAACTTTTTTTGTTTAATACTTTAGATTTATTATAATTTTAATTAAAAATATGGCTTTTATATAGTATATATATATTTAAAATTCGTATTTCAATCGCAAATTATATAATGCTTTCTGCCTAAATGCGTCATATTATCAATAAGATGATATTATATAAACAGTCGTATACAACAATAATTTTGTTTCACGTATTTCGCGTATTTTAAGTTTAAAAAAAAACATTTTTTTCGCGTACTTAACGTATACTTGTAAGTTTTTTTTCTTTTTAGCGCGCACTTTTGTTTTTATAGATTATATTTTCCGGTTTTTTATTTTATTTCCAGCTACAATAACAGAAATCAACTTATCAAATATTGTACGTTTTTGCAATAATTTTAAAATCACGAGTAAGAAGTTCCCGGCGAACAAAGAATTTTACATTATTGACTATAATCAAAGGTCTACAATTATTATAAATGTATATAATATCCGTGAAATTATACCGTATAGTCTGTCGTTATTATACGTATTATTCATATTACATAGACCTGCGCGGTATTACTCATACAGTATTGAAATCAAAATTTTAAAACCAATTTATATATATATATATATATATTACATTCATCTTGCGACAACGATATCGTACGCAGCCGTACGTCTCGTAGTAGTTTCCAAAACAAAAATGAAAATCGACATTTATATCAAAAATATGACGTCGTGACACGTATTATTGTAACGGACTATAAAATTAAAAAACATTCACCTAATAATAATCGTTCTCTCTCACTCTAATCACCGATAAAGGGTACGTACAATAATATAATTTATATAATATATACGTATAATATTTACGCGATGTAAATGTGAGTTTCGAATGTAATAAACACCGAATTGTTCGACACACGCATACGTGTTATGGTCTCGAATAGAACACGCAAAGTCCATATACAGCGCTTATGCTTAAATAATATATTATTATAGGCGATAAAATACGTGTGCTCGCGTTTCAAAATGTGTCGTCAATAATCGATACGGCGGCCCCCCGACGCTTAAATGGCTTTATCGCGATCATTATTATATATTAATATATATATATATCCTAACGCAATAATATAATAATTATCGGGTTAAGTATATTATTTTATTTTATAGGTTAAGCATTTCATACATACACTCATGAGCAAAAAAATCGACTCGTACTGCAAACTCGCAGTCAAATATTTCTAGCACAGAAATTAAAGCTTGTATACCATTTTCTATTTTTAAATCTATAAAGTCTCCGTTTTAGTTCTGAGAAAACATTTTAAAACTAACGCTTTGAATTTAAAGATTTCAAAATCAAAAACGGGATTAAAGTTTAAGTTTTTTTGCCAGAGATATTTAAAAGCGAGTTTGCGGTATGAGTCGATTTTTTTGCTCACGAGTGTATATTTGTGCGAAGCGTCGTGTTTTCGAATACGGGAGACAAGCAATTTACGAATTGAATTTTTATAATTTACATAAATATTATGGGCGATTGATCATTTTTTTTTTTTTTTCAATGCCGTTGAATTCAACATTCAATATAATATTTATATACGCTACAGTATCTACATAGAAAAGACATATGTATACAAATATTATCTTATTTGTTTATGCTTTTTTCGTTTACGTTTCTCGTTATTCCATACTGGCCTGCCGGAGAAAAATAATAAAATAATAATTATGACGCGAAATAACATCGCGTTATCATATATGTAAATATATGTCGTGATACCACAGAAAACGCGGGATTGAAAACTTAAATAAGATTGAAACAACATACGGTACAGTAACTCTCTCTCTCTCTCTCTACATATCTATTTTATATACGTATTTTGATAGCTACAAATGTTTACCAGCTCGACAATTACAAATACGAAATTCCGAATAATGCAAAAATATAGAAAACGGGCACAAAAAAAAAAAAATACAAGACAGATTAATGATAGATAAATTATAGTAAAAATCCAGCACATATCTAATTCAAACGGTGAAATATAGCCGGTTTTTTTTTTTTAGATCATAAGAGGATTTAAAACTCTGTAGTAGACCTCCTGCTCATAAAAATACGCCTCTGCGGGATTATACAATATATTATAATTATTATTATTATTATTATTATTATTACTCGTATTATTAATTACGCGTTGAACATAATAGTTGTGCATAATTTATATTTTAAAATTTACCACTTGTGTATATTAATGGAAATGACATAATATACGAAAAAATAAGAACGTGTTATAATATACGTACAATATCGGCTAATATACAGTGGCGATTTTGAGGGAGGGTGATAGGGGCGATCTTGGGCTGTATTTAATACATTTTTGTTAATATATAAACAATATCTCAGGTAAGAAAAAAATAAATATTTGTTCTGTCCTGCTAATAATAATAATAATAATAATAATATAATCGCCATTCCCCCCCCCTTTGAAATTTTGTCAAAACCGCTACTGCTAACATATAACGGATAATTCATATATTATATTTAAATTCTATATACGCGTGTATGTATATAGAATATAAATATAATATATTAAATATATTATGTATAATATGAAAACGTTACATATGAGTAGAGGGAAATGAGATGGTCACGATGAGTGATGGACTATACGCGTATATGCAAGACAGGCCGCGTTTTGATGTTTAAAAGACTACACATACACACAGCGCGTTACAATGTGTGTGTGTACGTCTTGACGTCTTGTTCGAATGTTGTACACACACACACACATACCCGTGTACAAGCGGACGCGTGCCAATGGTGTAAAATATAATAATAATAATAATAATAATAATAATAATAATAATAATAATAATAATAATAATAATAATAATAATAATAATAATAATAATAATAATATGTATTACAACGCGTTTAAATCGTTAACACCATGCGCACTACACGTGTTATACGCACTCGCGACGACAGTGAAATTTATTATTATTATTTTTCTTCTTCTTTTTATTGTTGTACACATACACGTGTCACACACACACGCGCAGCTATAGAATTTGCAGGTGCGTATATTATACTCGTGTTATAAATACGATTATTGGGTGACAATAATTATGTACGTTTTGACAAAACGATATATAATAATTTATATATCGTATATATCGCGGAATCCTCCTCCGTAAACAGCGTGTGACAATACACATATATCATTGTGTCATTTTTTTTTTTTTTTGAAAAAAACATTTCTCGGCAGTTTTTGTATAATATTTTTAACAATAATCAATACTGATCGCTGTAATAAATTTATATGTTATAAATCGTTTCGCTGATGTCGGTCGATCATCACGAAGGCCGCGTCCCCTCAGACGTTATTATACGTATGAGGTGTAACGTGCACAGCAGCGTATGTTTCAGTCCAGAGTAATTAATGGGAATACGCACATCAAAGACTCGATACGCGAGATTTCTTGCAATATTCAACACCGGACTCGGTAACGATGTATACACCGAAGTACAGTACAATATACGCAAATAATAAATCCGCTTATAATCAGAACGGGGATTTAGGACGGCCACTAGCCCCCGTCCGCCGACCACCGCAATATAAATGGAAATTAATACATTAACTGCATAATGTTTTAAATTAAGACCAGATTTTAGTCGACTCAACACGCCGCGGTAAACGTTGTCAGAGTTGTATTTCTTTTTTCTTTCTCTCCCTCTTTATATTTGTATATTTTTCATTCGGCGCATGCGGAAAAAAATTACTTATCGTTTCGTAATGATAATAGTCTATTTTGGATGAATACGTCGTGAAAATCGTTTTCTGTTAGAATAGCAGCCGAGGCGTACTACCACAGTAAACCGGCTGACGTTTAATTAAATTCATTTACACTACACGATTTATAAATTAATATTAAATCGACTATAATAATGTTATTTTTATTTTTTTTTTCTTCACTCGTTATCAGGTTGGTGTGCCCATTTATATATATATATATATATATATTTCTGTTTGGCATACGTTCAAAGCGAAGAGAAAAAGAATGTGTGCTTCGTTTAAACGCGAATTTTATTATTATTAATCTGTAATCATTATTTTGGCGTATTGAATTTTTTACTCAAAAGAATACTATGTATATCGGCCACAATAAATCTAAATATATCCCTGTATCAAGGACGCAGCAAGGCACTCAGATTCGGAGTTTACTGGTCATTTATCCTTATCTCGAGTTTTGAAATTAACAAAAAAAAAAAAAAGTGTTCGCGTAATTTTTAATTCGTACACATTACTCATTTTTTTTTTTTGTCAAATATTAATTAATTACATTAATTTTGTTTTTTTTTTTTGTTTTTGATTCGCGCGTGACTTCTCAGCGAACCGTTTTAGCGAACCGGAATTGTTTCGCAGTAAACATTTCGAAATTGATCTCATAAAACGTACGGGAATGATCGATTGTCGTAGCGATAGATATAGAAACCGCGGCGGCCGCCGAACATAATATGTGCCAGGAGGACTGTACAATACGTCGTAATAATACGGTATCGGAGGGACAATCGTCCCTAGCGGCATTATTAGCAAACGGTTTATGAGCGGAAACATTTTGAAACGATGTAAAAAAACATATTGCCCGATGTAAGTAATACGCAATATTATTATATTGACCACGTACCGTTTACAAATGCAATTCGTAAAATAACGTATTTTAGAGTGATTTCGACGAATTTTCCAGGTCTTTCGCGCGTAAAAAATGTTTCGTATTGTTTTTTTTTGATACTTAATGGACTTCCGCGGATATCTCCCGTAAACCGAATTTTTGTTCCAAACCAAATACTGCGGCCAACGGCTGTTATAAGTAAAAGATTGTACGATTTGGAGCCACGCAGGAGCCTATATCGTGTATCAGTTTAGGATTTAGTTTAAAATAGGATTTTTAATGTAAATAGGGTAGACCCAGGAGGAAAGAAATGTCTGCGTTAGTACGTTAATGGTAACGACTCATAGTTTTCCTATATAAACGTGTGAAACTAACCGTTAAAAAGAACATTGTCAAGTGGACCAAAAGCAGTGTGTTGTTTGAGCATACGTCGTCTCATATATGATATGACCAATTTCAGCCGCGTCCGAAGTACGGAAAATAAAGAAACGAAAATTTCGTCCTTGGCGACAATTTTCGTGAACAGAATGAGCCTGAGTGTCGGTTAGGTCCTGTGAGCGTTTTACCAAACGAATATGGCGAAAAACATTTATTTCTAAAATACAGCAGCGTACGCCACATTACGCACCCCCCTGCCATATTTATCGTATAATACGTACACGTGTGTAATAAATCCGAGTACGACGTTACATTAGTTCACTGTACACTTTTAGAGGTTTTTTTTTTGTTTATTTTCTTTTTGAAAAATAATAAAATTCGTATTCGTTACGGTACGTTTTAAAACGTTTTGTCGCGTTTATTGCGCGACGCCGCGTTGTAATAAACGTTTAGCTCTTTTTTTTTTCTTCTCCTGCGTACATTTTTTATATAATATGCGTGCGTCGCGACAATTCCTGACATATATCTATCGAATAATTTATAGAAAAAAAAAACGCTTTTCCCGTAAAAATTATGGGTCCGTCGCACGACAACCACGCGTACGTCGGTACAATAATAATAATAATAATAATAATAATAATAATAATAATAATAATAATAATAATAATAATAATAATAATAATAATAATAATAATAATAATAATAATAATAATAATAATAATAATAATAATAATAATAATAAAAGTGAGCGCGGCGGATTTTTCAGCAATTTCGATACACAGAGAAAAACGCATTTTTTTTTTCTACACTTATAGAAATATTTATCATTTAATTACTATATCATTATATGTGTTCTAAAGAGTTACGATTATTTTTTAATAAAAACAAAAATCACATAATAATTTTAATAAAATGACAAGAAAAAAAAAACTATAAATTAATAAAACAACGTATAGAGTTGTTTAGGAATTCCTTTATGTTTTACTATGAGGTTAAAAGTTGTCGCGACTGCGAGTACCAAATTATAACGACCGAAAATATAAGAAAAAAACAATATCGACGAGACTAGTCTATATACTTTCTTTTTTTTTTTAATAGAAAACAAAACATATTTAAAAAATAATATTTTATATAAATATAGTAAATAATAACGTGCCGCAGTGTTTTGTGTTTGACAAACTGATGCACCGATTTCTCGGCTGTTTTCAATTCTTTTTATCGCAATAATTTTCTTCGTGTAACTTGTTTATTTTTTGTACAGTTTTGTGCTATTTTTTTTCTGCTTAATTACCCGATGACATTTTTTATATTATTTTTTTTCGATTTAAAAAAAAGTAATACCGAAATATATTTTTTCGTTTGAGTAATTTTTCAATTGAGTAATTCATCAATTTTTTCCAGGAGTTTCAGCCGCCTGCACGTCCCTCTAAGCCCGTCCTCGTATATCTGATGAAAAAAATAATTAAAATATTCTCGTGATAAAATTTCGCGTCTTTTATGATACTCGCGTACTGTTTGTTTACTGCGATGCAATTAATGCCACACTTGGTTTTTTTTTTTTACCAAAAATAATCGTTTATATACGCGTTAGATTTGTCAAATCCGTTAAATATTTTATTTTTCATAACTGCGCGATATATAATATTATCAAAAAAAAAAAATTACAATTATGAAAAATGTACTTTTGCCTCTATTCTCGGGGATCTATGATCCGCGGATTTCTTGCGATAATTTCGTTACCAATTATCCATGCGATTGTATATTATACAGTGGTTCACAAACGTTTTCAAGTGGTGGCACTTTTTGTGATCAAATTTTTTTATATTATATATTGTAGTACAAATAAGGATCGGAAAAATAGGTAAACTGTGCGATATTGTTAAATATCCTCGCCTCGCCTATTAAATTTACTACAATATTTGTCTATTTTAAAAGATTATCTCGGAATTGTGAGTTCGAGAACCATAGTGTCGCAGTATATATAGTTGTTTGTGTTAATAATAATAATAATAATAATATGTTAGTTATATCTTACCTGATATGGCCGTCGGTAATATTTATATTCGGACGATGAAGATATTGAAAATAAGAGAATTCAAATTGAATAAAATTATTTATTATGTATATATATATTTTTTAATAATATTTTATTTTACAAAAATTTTAAACAAATGAATTCTTGAGAGTCAAAAAAGGGAGTGGTTCGAGACTAGCACGACGGACCGAGAGAGATGTCCGTCGTCGATATTATATTAATTCTTTTTTTTATCAAAACGTCAATAAGAACATAATGATAGACACTCTATTATTTAAAATTTTATAAACAATACAACGGAATTTAATAAAGAGTGGCTATCATTACAATACATTACAGTCACATATTATGAAATTAGGTTTGTCAAATTCGTTCATCAACATATAGCAAAAAAAAAAAAAAAATTGTGTAATAAATAAAATAAAAAAATTATAAAAACGTCGAGAGTTACGATCGCGATGTGAAGTTTGTGACGCGAATTCAGTGTGACGTGTGAACTTGTCGGTATTACTGAAAATTCTCTCAAATCGTGGGATACGATTTGAAACGGTGTATAATACTCTCATTTCTCGCTCTATCTTGATTTTAGAACGATATTTTAGTCTTTTTTACAGCGACTGCTGTTGTAAATCCGGCTTCACAAATCTACGAATAAATAAGATCACCCTCTCGCATTGCTTTTGCACGGAAAATTGGATATTCGCTTTTTAAATAAACGTCCGATCTAAACTAAAATTTTCTCTCCTCCTTTTGCGTTTTGCGACATCCAAAATGGGAATTATTTTTCGTATTATTATACATAATATTATATTCGGTCGCGCGCAAAAAGATTTTCCAAAGAAAATTACCATTTTTTTTTTTTAAATTTTCAATAATTTGTTCTGTCATTTACGGAAAATTGCGCGTAATTAAAATTTGAACAAGTCGAATATTATTTGACTTAAAACGTCCAACGATTTTTCACTAGATGATTTCATTTATGAAAAATAACGCGTGTTCTATGATGTGGATTATTTATACGAAAATACATTAATTTCAATGCGTTATTTACAATAACTTTCCGTCGTTCACGTTTTAATTGGGACGATCGTCTTTGCGCCTCAAAGTGTTTATATAAACTCTCGAGTTCCATAATAATTATACGATTATCCGGGAAAAAAAAGATTTTACTACTCGTATAATAATATTTAATACTATAAAAACAAAATAGTCGCTCGGCCCGCCGTAACTTTCGAAATTGTTTTCAAACAGTGACGTGCGAATGTTTTATTAATAATAGTCGAATGATTTTAAAACTTCATTATTATTATAATTATTATTATTATTATTATTCCATAATGTACGCGTATAGCTGCGTGTATTTGTAGTCGTCGAAAATTTTAATTTAATATCGTTTATTACATAATATATTTTTTTATAAACGTTATATTCCAAATACACCGAACGAGACGATGTCGTCGCATACAGTGCGCATAACGCATACGGTAAAACTCGCTTAAATCGCTGTTTTCTGCCGTCCCTATACTTATAATCTATTGGTTTTGCAATATAAATGTGTTAAAACGTTTGGTTTTTCTCCATCCGATCGTAAAAGATGCTATTTTTTGTTCGGCAGATGACGACGAATCAAGGTAATTATTGCGCGTTAATAAAAATAGAAATTTGACTCTCAATTACGTGTACTATTATTATTCGTACGTAATATTATGAAATGTCAACTGGTGAACGAGTATAATAAATGCTCGAGATTTAGGTGCTACGCAGTTCGTTGGCAATAAGTGTACCCATACAATCGTTTTCGTGTAGTGATTTCGTTACGGCCGGTTTCTAGTGCGGTATAAAACTTAAAGCGCTATCGATTTCTAACAAACTGAACGTTTTGAAAAAAAAAAAAAAAATACGACGAAGGGTGTGCAGAAAGAAAAAACAAAAAGAAATCGCCGATGGACTAGGGGAGATAACTCCTTCCACTCTAAGAACTGTGTTGAAAAAACGAATGCGACATTCTACTTGCTGAAACACACACTCAGCGGAATCTTGAACAAACGTAAATAAACTCTGTTTTTCAATTGAATTATGCGTTAAATTACCCGTTTAATTATACCTGTTCAATAGTAATAAGCGCAAACGTATTGCCTGTTTATTTTATTATGTTCGACAATAAAACTAATAATAATTAACAAATAAATTCGAAATCGTTTTTTTTTTACAATTCGCGCGCATAAGACGCTCTTTCGAAGTGAGTGTTTTTTAAACGAGTATTTCAATACGTGCGCAGCGGTAAACAATTATTTTCATTCCTGCAAAATTATTGCCGTCGCGTTTTAATGTATATGAAGAGAAATCGTATATCAGACATTTTCAAACTGCGTTTTCTCATAAGATAAAAGAAAATTGTACAAACGAAAATCGTTGGACTGCATATATTGGAGAACATTTAAGAAAATTAAAAGCTCAATATACATGACTACATTTAGAATAACATGACGCAAATGACAAATTAAATTTTTTTTCTCGACGCGTTCAACGGGATTGAGAAAACGGTGTGTTTTTATGGATTTAAAAAATCTAGACGAACACCTGGAATCGCACGCTCGAAATGAATCGTGCGACGAGAAGATTTTTTTTTTCGTTGCTGTTTTCGTCTATTAAAACAGACATATAATTTTTTTTATACACTTGTTCAAACGAAAATCCACTAATGCCAAAATAATATAGAAAAAAATTGCCGATAGTGTTTGGTCGTAATTATATATATATATATATATTTCATTCGTTTCGCAACGGACGTTTGAAGTTTTTCGTTTGAATTTTGAGCTTTGGCATCGACCGCGTGAAATTCAACCAACTCTCTCGTACGAAATCAGGTATAATCAGGTGTGCGCGGCACGCTGGCGTCAAATCTTTTTTCATTTTTGTGTTTCATAAAATTTCCGCGCCGATTTCCCGTTTAAATTTCAAACGAATAAAAAATACGACCGAGATTTCCTGCGCGCGCGAAGGAACGCTATTAGAGAGAGAGAGAGAGAAAACAAATGAAAACGAAAATTGTTTTCGTTCGAGGTCTGGCGTATATACCGACCTAATACAATATTAAAATATTCACGATTTAAATATTCTGGAAACGCGCTCGGCGAGAAAACACGGCGAATATATATATATATTTATGTGTACTGCGCTGCTGCAGACTTTATAACGCGCACGGGCATATATTATATTTACGATACGCGTTATAAAGACAACGCGGCACATAATATAATAATCGACTCCTCCTCGCGCCCGCGGCTGGTCCGCGTATTAAAAAACGGCCGCGGCGCGTCGTCGTAAAAAAAATTCTCGAATTTTACGGGCGCGCGCGAACGGAAAATAAAGCGAGAGAGAGAAAGAGAAAAACGCGAAACGTATCCCGGTGAAACCGTGAACAAAAAAAATAGAGAGTGAAAATTTAGCCGTTGCGCGGCGAAACGTTTGTAATTTTTTCGCTTTTTCAATTCCGGTACGGTTATTGAGGGGGGAAAAAAATTGTTTACTCTCCGCGGTCCGTTAACTAACCGATTGATTTTTAAATGTAAAAAAATACTCGTGTATCGCAGAGCCGGATTAAGGGGATGGAGGCTAAGAGGGCTATATATTGCGAACAGGGCCCTCGAAAAAATTTGGCACTGTCGTTTTTTTTTAAAAAAAAATTACGGCGCAATTTTTTAAAATTTAATAAATAACTACAATATTAAAAAAGTAAAACAGTTATTTACATCAAACATGTTTATAAAATATTTATCAAAATAATAACAAGTACGAATTTCAACGCGTTTTTATTAATCGATTTAAAGAGTTCTCTACGTAAATAAATTTTTTTTTTTTTTCGTCGCGTCATTAAACGTAAATATACGTTATACGTGTATGTAAGAAGTGTCTTTTTTCGTGAAATTAGAGCCCTCAGATCGAGTCAGCCCCGGGGCCACATATATCGTTAATCCTGCTATGGTGTTTTGAGATTCGAACGAAGAAAAAAGAAAAGAAACGAATACCGTTTAACGCCTACCTAACCCCATGTGTACATTCATATCGTTAATCAGTTATTATTATTATTATTTAAATTATACTCCTGCATTTTCTTACGAATTGTGTGAAATATTTCAAAAATATTTACGCGACTCGGTAAAACTTTCTTATAAACGTATTTTCTACACTGTTTTTTATCGTACATAATATTACATTAGATCTGGTGCGTTAATTTTTATCGAAAACACAATAATGTACTCCTCGTCTTCCGACGATTATTACCCCGTTAATTCTGCGCACGGGAATACATTTTTGTATTAAAATTTTACAGCTCGTCGATAACGCGTCGATCACGAAGACACGTTGGAACACAGAAGAAAAAAAAAAGTACGGTAACAAGTCGCGGGGTGGTGGTCGTTTAAGCGAATCACTCCGAGTAATGAATTTAGAGTTAATTCGGTGTGACTATAAATTTGAAAGCAATGCGACAAATCAATTGCGTTCGATAAAACGATTCCGAGCGGACCTTCGTCGCGTAATATTATATTTATTATTGATATTATAGCGTGTTAGGTCAGAGTACACAATTATTGCGATTAACGGTTTTCAATACATTTTTGAATGTAGTCGAAGGAACACGCGTTAGGTTTGGCGTTGTATAAAAAAAAAATTTTAAAACCAAATATTTTACCTGTTTTACGTACACGAAATACCGCGAAACCACGATATTTTTTTGAAAAAATTCTTTTTCCCCAATATGAAATAGAAAACAATACGAGTAATGTAAATCGCTGCAAGCAGTGTTACTGGAAATAAACTTTTCCTCTGAAGATCTCTTCACTTTTCCTAGTAGAATTTTCGAATGGGTACAGAAAACGCAAAAAAAAAAAAAGAAATAAGAAATCGTCTCGACCTTTGGCACGTTCGTAGAACGAGTAAATCGAACTCTAATATGTACGTATGTATACACATTATAGAGACTTGACGTTTTCCAGTAATGCAGGCGACATATGGCGTGTGCGCAATTCAAAAGGGAAAGAAAACGGCTCTATGAGCGCCGCTGTTTCTTCCCTTTGTCGCATATTGTTGTGAAACGTTTGCGTGTGTGTTTATAGCATCGTGTGCGGCACAATGACGACGACGCGCGTTTTCCCTCGTGCAGAGCGTCCGTTCTCTACAATAATAATTGAGTGTGTAGTTGTTCTTTCGGAGGCAAAAAGAAATCGTGTTAAACGTTACGAAACGTGCAGGATTGTTATGTGCGCGGATGATTTTCTTTCTTTTTTTCTTTTTTTTTTTTTTTTTTTTTGTCTATAGTGACGAAAAAAATGAATTTTTCGAAAAAACCACATGTCCGCGAACGATTGTCGAACTATATTATTAGTCAAAATTAATATAGTAAAGTCGTCGTTGAGGGTATTTAAAACGAGTATTTTCTCTCTCTCTTTCTCTTCGTCTTGCACACACCATTCATAGGCGAAATAAACGTTTCGTACTTCAAACGTTCGATCTAGTGACGCGATAATTAACAGATATGAATTCGTCGTGAATTTTACTATATATAATATGACTTTTTAATTTATTTATTTTTATTTATCTTAAGGCCTTCAAAAAGTGATTATCAACAATAATTTTTTGTTTTAAATAAGTTCAAATATATTTTTTTAAAGATTCACGAAAAAAAAGAAAATAGAAATTTGAGAAATTCATTCTACAGTGAAATTCGCGATGAATTCAAAACGTGTTTTCAGAATCTTTATCGCATCGATCGGTACGTTAGAATTTCGAAACGTTTATTTTACTTACGATTCGTGTGTACTAGACAAAGAGAGAAAATACTCGCTTTCAATATCTTTAACGCGCACGCAAAAGTGTTTCGAAATAAAATTAAACGCGTGTTGAGACTTATTGCTCAAGTCCGCAGTCTGAGTATGTTTTATAAATTATACGTATTTTGTCTTTTTGTCAAACCGTAACGTACATTTTCGTTTCGATATCGTAAGGCTGCGTGTCTACAGTTGCGTTTAATTTTTTTTTTTTTTTTTTTAATACCCCGTACAATATATGGTGTCTGACGAAATTGAGAGAAAATATTTGGGGCGAATTTCTTTTCTTTTTTTCACCGCCATCTCACTCGTTTCTATGTTTGAACGTATATCAACTTTTCGTCATTCAGTGGCGACCGATATTTTAATTATACGCAAAATCTTAATCGAGAATTTCGAAATTATATTTTTTTCTCCTACAGTAGATTTTTGTTTAATTCATTGAAACTGGGCAGTGTATTAACGGTGTAATATAATCTCGAAAACTATGTCGAATGTTTTTGTATAAAATTTAGCCTAAAATTTTGTAAAAAAAAAAATAATAATAATAATAACAATAGTATGGTGACGAGAACGAAGCGTATACGCGTGATCGAGAATAATAATGGCATGCAATGATTATTGAATGTTGGATTATTTGATTGGAATTTAGTTGAGAATAAAAGTGTGAACGCTCTAAGGACACAAGGGGGGCAATGTAAAACTATTAATTTCACGTATAATAGGAGTGAAATGAAGTGTACAAAGACGCGAGTCCGTTTATAGAGGTTTGGGCATTTGAAAATAGTGTGAACGAAGTAAATTGTTATGTAAAAACGTATAGGCGAGAGAACGAGCAGATCCGCAATGAATTACGACCGGCAACACTGCAGTCTATAAAACCTATCAAATATTTACACGCACGTTTATTATTTTAATAGAAAAACAAAATTTTTTTGTTTGTTTAGTATTTTACCGTCGTACGAGCAAAATCGTTTGAAATAATATATAAATATTCGTACACGGATAATATTGAAAATAAAAATTGGAAAAAAGCATTTTTTTTTTTTTTTTATTTATATTTAGGAGAAATAGGAAAACGATAGGTTGCTAATTGTAAAACAAACAAAAAAATAGGTTGTAAATCTACTTTTTTTTTTTTTTTTTTTTTGACACCTTATTAGTATTTCCTTTTTATATTTTAGTTCGTTTGCGAAATATGAATAGACGTGGAGAAGTAAACTTCTGGCCTCTCGAATACATATTATAACGACGACGAGAAAAAATTAAATCATAATTCGCTTATTTTTTTCGAACAAAGTTTTTTTTTTTTTAAATCTAATTTTTCCGTTTTGGCGACGAAACAAACATTCTCGTATCTCTCTCTCTCTCTCTCTCTATAATATATATATATAATATACATTTATTCATTTAAGTTCTTCGAATTCATATCGTATAATAATAATAATAATAATAATAATAATTCAATTCGTATAATATAATAATATGTTTTATTTTGTTTTATCGGTTTACGCGATATTATAATATATTGTATACCGCGACGGCCGGTGTGCCCGGCGTAAATGGACGGTCGTCGGCCATTGTCCGGCTGCGGTGACGACGACGTCTTACACGCGCACTTTGCGACAGTGCTACGCCGCGATAATTTCGCCGTGCAATCGAATTGAGCGATACACGCACACCAGTGGCGTACACAAAAAAGGGATGATTTTAAGGGTCCACACCGCCCACATCGGTTTTATTCATATCGAGAAAATTATTGATTTTAAACGTCAAAAACTGTTTTAAAAAAAAACTCCCCCCCCCCGCATGAAATTAACGAGTTCCGTTTCGAATGCATTCTTCCATATGGCGACCATATATTGTCTGTTTTCCGTAATCTGTTCTGCGAAATCCGTAACTCTGAACACCAGTGGCGGATCCACGGGGGGGGTTTTCGGGTCCGGACCCCCCCCCATGGGATCATATACTTTCAAATTTTATGCTTTTATTGGGCATGTTGGTGAAGTTGAAACACAAAGTTATTAATAAAAATTTTGGACCCCCCCTTAAAAAAATTTTGGACCCCCCCCTTATCAAAATCCTGGATCCGCCCCTGCTGAACACGTTATTATTTAGCGTATGCGCGTCATCGTCAATGGCCTATTTCGTGTTTGAATCCGGTTTTCTTTTCTTTCTTTTTGTATAATTCTTGTACGATATTATTATTATTATTATTTTTATCATATGTATACCAATCGTTCGTCACAAAAACCGGGCACCCGACAGTCACGTACCGATTTAACGATGACGATGATTAAATAAATAATAATAATAATAATGCGTTTCCCTTTTTCGTTTTCCTTTTTCTTTCCCCTATTCCCCGCCGCATACCCCCGTAACGTCACGTGGTCGAGGTCGCGAGCCGACGGTATACGGCTGCGGCGACGGCGCCAACGACGACGCGGAGGGACTTTTCGCGCCGCTCGCGAATAAGACGGAGCGAGTGGAGTGTGGTGTGTGCGCGGTATCACGAGCAAAAGTAACAAAGAAAGAGAGAGAGAGAGAGAGAGAGAGAGAGAGAAAAGTACTTCGCAGATGACGACGATGACGATGATGACGATGACGATGACGACGCGAACTCCGCGGTGTTTGTGTGTGTGTGTGTGTGTGTGCGCGCGCGCGCTCGTGTGTGTCGGATACACATAAATACACACGCGCGCACACGCACACGCGCCGGCTCGCGCACCAGACGAACCGCGCGGGCGTTCGCGAAACGAGCGAAACGGCCCCGCGGTGCGTGTGCACGCGATTCCGTTACGCGCAAACAACGGGGCGGCTTAAACACACACACGCACACACACATATATATATATATATGCAGTCGACGTACATATAATAATAATAATAATAATAATAATAGTACCGGCCGTGGCGAGGCGGGAGAAAGAGGTAATTGGTCGAAGGAGGTGTTGGAGGTGGAGGAGATGTTGGAAGGCCGGAAGGGGTACGAGCGCGTTTGCCTCGTGCACGGTATACATAATATGTGCGACTAACACGCACGTAGGATTATTACACACACACACTGCACGAGTGTAGATTTTTTTTTTCGTTCTTTTTTTTCGTTCTTTTTTGTACCGCGTATGAAAAGAGGCGAACACGATGGCAAAACTTGTGATATAACAACATTACGTTGCACGTCTAACGCGACGGATGTGAATGGCGGTGATCCGAATGGACGGCGAACCGATTCCGCCGTGGGCATATCGTTGAAACGGATTCGGCGGCGTAACGCTCAGCGTCGGCGGGGCAAGCGTCGACTTTTTAGCTCCCTCGCGACATCCCCGTTTACGCGACGAAAATAGTGCTCATCCGCCATCATATTGGTGTTTTTACGTAAATGACTTTACTGTTACGACGTACTATTGACTCGCGCAGTCGCCAGACGGAGTCGTACGTACGTACGGCCTTGGCGTGCGGGGGCGAGTGCGCAAATATTTCCGGATATCACAGTGGTCCGCGGGAAAAAAAATTAACAATAAAATAAATAAATACCACGTACCGTAACTATATTAATTATATCCCTTTAAATAAATTCGAACACACCGTTTATTTTTACGGTACGAGTAACAACGTTAAAATTATTATTTTTTTACGACTTACGAAATAACCGGGTTATTTATAACTTATACCGGTATATATATATTTATGTATATCGTATGACCAGTGCCCCGCCGGATTTAGAAACGTAGAAGCCATTTGCCGGGCCCGCATTTTTCGATTTGTATTCAACGCAGCCGGAGGGACGGATCCCGGGAGCCCTGGTAAACCATAATATATTTTGTCGTTTCATCTATAACCGACGGGAGAGACAATTACATAATATTCGTTTAATCGTCTGACACACACACACACACACACAATTGACCACCGTAGCCGCGCGTCTTCTTGTGTGAAACTGGCGAACAAATTTCACCGAAATTCTCGTCGAAAATATTAATAATGGTCGGTAGTATTAAAATCACGCGATGAAACCCGGCCGTTCGTAACGCGGCGCACTTATTTCGTGAAAGTCTCTCGTAAATATACGGTTTTCCGTGGGTCCCGGGGCCCTACATCCTTAAACCCAACATTGCGCACCAACTTTGAATCAATAAACAGTATTTACCTGTATTATATAAATATAATATAATACTCGTAATGGCATTAGTTATTACTCACAAAGTTGGTTTGTACATTATTTGCGTATAAATCGACGCGATTCGTTTATTTCTTTTTGTTTGTCCGCGTTTAGCAGTATATAGTCAGTGCCACCACCAACGCGCCTATATTATTAATAAATAACTACGCACGTTTTTATTATTATTCGTTTACGCTTTAGCCTTAATATCAAACACTACGACGTGTGTAAACGACGAAATTCAACGCAAATTTTTGTTTTTTTTCCCCCTCCCCCACCCCCATATACAAATCGTATTCGCGAGAACCGTTTTTCGGCGAGGCCTTCCGAGTAGTCCGCGGAACATTATTGCCCCGTCTCGTCACCCCGTAATCACTAAACAGATTCTTTACGCTCGGAAATTCACAAGGATAAAATTGTTGAACATTCCGTGATAACGTTGGATTGGCAGACAAAAAAAAAAAAAAAAAAAAATCGTCTCTACGTCTTAATACGCCGTATAATCGTCGTCACACGTTCTGCAGAGTGCACGTCGGGACATATTATTATATAGTGCGGTGAACCGGTAAATCTCTATCGATTTCGACATTATAAACTATTCTCGTCTGTCGTATCAACTGCTGAATCGCCGCTCGCAGGTGTTAGTAGTACGTCACATTCGCGTTTCGTATATTATCAGATTTTTTTTTTTTTTTTTTAAAAACTTTTCTTTTATCGAAAATTCGTGATTTCCGATTTCGTTCGCGCCATACTCATTTTCCTATAGTCAATTTGCCGTCCGACAACGCGGATGAAAAATAATAATAATAATAAGCTGCGAATAAATAAAAATCGATTCTGCAGCGTCCTAAGGATTTTGTCCGCCCGAACCCACCGGTCAGGATTATCCGATGGACGGAATACAATAACTGTGTATTTAAACCGTAAATTAATTATTTTTTAGAAAAACGTCAGTTGTGATTTCGCAGCGTCACCCTATATATGTCCGTTTAAAAGCAGCAACCCGCTACTTTTTAGAATAAATACATCTCCGTTTTTATTGCGTTATGTCTGTAAACAAAATGTGTATACAAGACTGGAGAAAATTCACAGAAAACCGTTCTGCGGATATTATTGCAGCACAAAGCGCGAAAACAGCAATAGCAATAATTGTAAAATATATCGGCAGTCGATGTTAAATCGTATATTTTTGGTAATCATCAACGGAGGTGAAGTATGCGAAAACAGCGGATACAGATTTGCGACAAAACACTGTACACGCCTGTGGATTTAATGCAAAAGTATAATTTCACTAAACCGCGATTTTAACGAATACGTGTGAATATTTGACATGGATCAGAACTGTTATTGATGCAAAAGGTGAAAAAACGGAAAAAAAAAATTGTTGACAATACCGAGCTATTTTCACCCCTAAGTGTCAAGTGTAAATAATAAACGCTGGTTTTTAGAAAACGAAAAAATAAATAAACCGAACACCGTACTGCGGTCGTTATAATGTAATAAAATTTATGAAATCATCTGTGACGCTCGGTGGTTGGACACTACTGAAATAAGAAGTGTCCCCTGCGGTAACGTACACGATTTTTCACAGGTCGTCGAAAGTAGAAATATTTCTTTTTTTTTCTTTTCAGTTTTTCAAGATGCCCCATTCGCTTATAAGTGTATAAAAACAAATCCGAGACACAAACGAGTAATAAAAAAAACAGCCAACCATCGCTACACGTCGACTACTACAGTGTCTGAAATGATTTATGTGTTTCTTTTTGTTTTTTGTGCGTTCGTTATTGTCACTGCAAACCCGTCGAAACTATCGAGAAGATTTTGATTTCTGTGCTCATTTCCACGAATCCCATATGGAAGGAAAATGAACGGCGCGAAAACCGATATGACCATAAATATTCCTCCGGCCCGTTGTTAAATATTCCACAAATCGAACACCGTCGGTTATTTAACTGCGTCGATTATTATGACGAACGCGAAAGGATTCGTCCACGGTAAACGTATACGGTTTATTTTTATAACACATTCGCCGCGTACAGTCTGCGGGACGCGCGGATTAAAACTGAACATCTACTCCCGTATAACGACTATTAAAACGGAGAAAAAAAATAATAATAATAACGAAACGAATTTGCACGTTTATTTCGTCGTATGTACGTGTGGTTAACTGTACGTCGTGAGCGAACAGAACGTAAAAAAAAAAAAAAACGCTTAGGAGACTTTCTCAGTATTCCTTAAACATAAACGTATAACTCGACGTCAGAAATTTTTTCTTTTTTTTATGAAATTATAACACGCGACGTACACACACACACACGCGCGAAGAAGGAAAAGAACACCGTCATTAAACGAGAAAATATTTCAAATACCGTTTAAAATATATTGTAAAAAAAAAAAACTACACGTCGCGCACGCAGGTTTTAATATGAAGGCAAAGAAAAGAACGAAAATTCGTCGTGTCGCTCGCAAAAAGAGTTCTCTTTTTTTCTCCGTGGGGGATAAAAAATCCACGCGGAAAAATATTCAATCCAATTATTTCCGAACGCTATTATCTGCTGTACAATTCGCGTACAGAAATCCGTTCGAAAAATATATTTGCTTTCTTTCCAACCGAGTGTACGATACGATATTTTTGTACGGTAATAATATTATTTGGCGCACGTAACTATTATTTTCTCCCGTATCCGCGATTGTTTATATTCGTTTTCTTTTCTCGCTGCCGGTACTATTATTGTATACGCATGTACACACCATAATGTCTAAAACGAGTTATTATTATTATTATTATTTTTTTTTTGTACAAAATCAATTTCTAATAATAATAATAATTTAATACGCCCAGCGCGACGATTACACCACCGTCCGTTTTGCTACAAAATATATTCCGCACGTATTGTCTACGCGTGTGGACGAGGAGGGAATTCATTGCGAATACGAGATTTGAGGCTAACCCAATCGGCGGTCACGCGCGTTTTTTTTTTTTAACATTAATATAATAACACGAAAAGAGGCTGTTATTTACACACAGAAGTCGCGACTGGACGTCCTCCAAAAGAAAAAGAAAAAAACAAAAGCAAATGTGTTCGAGTTTTCATCCGTCTCGTCGATCGACCACCTCCTCGCCAGTGTTCGCCAAACGAGTCGTCGTATGTCGGACTCAACTGCGTGCGTACAGCACCTTCGAGGTTTTTTTTTTTTGTACAATATACTCTCTGGTAAATCGGTGTTCGTTTTTTTTTATTTTTTTTTTTTGTAACAAATGACCGCCATCATTAATCTCTTATTTTTCACGGGGTACGCAGCGTTAAAATTTCATATTAACGATTTATCGTTTTCCGTTGCCACGTACAATATCGTATTCTTCATATTTTTTTTTTGCTTCCTTCTTTATGTACAACGCGCGTCCGGACGAATTTTAACCGAAAAATATAAAACTGTTTTGCGACGAGTGTTTTATTATTATTATTATTATTGTATTCGTACAATAGATATTGGTAAATGATGCCGTATGACTGTGACCCCGTCTGTCGATTATTGATGGTAAAATGAGAGAAAAAAAAATAAAAGGTTTTTCTTTGAAATCAAGAAAAAAAAATATAATAATAATAATAATAACTACAAACGATTTTTCGTTTATAACACACTGAATACGACAGCATTGAAGAGACGATAGATATATTTATACTTGTAGTCGAAACCTACAATAATATGCGTGTATTCTCATATATTTCTCATGTTAATAAAGTAAATAAATAACATTTATTATTATTATTATTATTATTATTATTATTATTATTATTATTATTATTATTATTATTATTATTATTATTATTATTAATCACGAGTAATTAATTTCTTATTTTTTTTTTTTTGTTATTACGAGTGTTTATTATCTATTTGATTCCGACGTTTCGGCGGGGCACCAAAAAACACACACACCCGATCGATCGTATATGTAACGATTGTATTTGTTTTACGCGAATTTTAAATTTTATATTTAATTTTGGTCGAAAAATTCGGAAATACGTTGTTTCGAGAGTCGAACGAAACCGCGTTTCGGCCTATCGCCCAAAAAGAGTTACGGCAAAAAAAATACGGTAAAATGACACTGAAAATCGATAAACAAAAAAAAAAGAAAAAGAAGACTGTTAAAAAGAACCGTCTAACCTCCGAGCGGTCGTACAACAAATTCGTACACATATGAAATCGCTAAATATTGTTCTTCGGAAATCATGAGATTTAAAAATGGTAAAAATTGTGTTTATAAATCGATTAAAACTTTTTTTAAGACATTAAAAAAAAAGTAACTATCGTAATTTTTGTGTAAAAATTTCGCGATGTCCAACTGATATGTGGCCTTCAGAATTTTCGTTTCTAGCGCGCGAAGCAATTATTTCGATGATGAAAATCGCACATAAGGAGTGCGTGCGACTTTTTAATAAAATACTTAAGACATAAATGTGACGCAGAATTTTTTTTACGTTTTTTTTTTTAACGTTTTAATAAATCTAGGTACATATATATATATATGTTCACAAAAATATTTTCGATTAGTTTTCAAATCGATTTTTTTTTTTAAAAACGATTTCGTGATTTAATTTACACGCAACCCCCCATCCCTCGGATTGCGGTGAAATTTCCATAAACACACACACGTTTTTTTAAACGCGTATAGTATTTTTCTAATATTATGAATTCAATATAATATTATTATAGTAACACGTTACTTTTATAATAATTATTATATGATAAATATTTAAATATTATAGTGTTATAATATAATATACACTTGTAGCCCGTCACGAGGCACTCGGCCACGAATATTATAATATATATATATATATTATCTTAACACCGCTGCTCTACAGCTAACCGAGCGGGAGGGACCACAAGGCGGCTTAATTTGATATAATATTTTAATATAATTATCGTTTTACGACACACCCAACATCGCGAAAATCCTGTGCGCTCGTTTTATAATATTCATAACGTACGCGACAATCGGAGTGTACTCTATTGCTGTACACGCGTAAAATATTATTATTATTATTATTATTATTAAAAAAATTTTAATTAACGTTTTCATTTTCATTTACGTATTTCAGTGTGTACGACTCTGCGGTTTTCTGCAGAGACGAACTGTTCGGGAATACGGTCCGAAAATAATAATTATTTATAATAATTCATTACTGAGGCTCGCGGATGTCGGATGAGTTTTAGATTTCTTTTTGGAATAAAGTTTACTTTTAAAATGCGATTTCAATAATACCACACGCAAATTTAAATAACCAATTTTTGTTTCGCGTTTTTTTTTTTTTTAACTTCTATGGCATTTCTATAAAACTATTTTTCAATTCAATCGACTGAACGTTTACGAGTTTATCATGGTATTATTATTATTTTAAGTAATTTTTAATTTGAAAATAAAATAATATTATATGTTAACATTTTTTTTATTTAACGTATCAAATGTATTTATTGTGTTTTTTTAAATTAGAAATAAAATTTTTTTAATAACTTTTTATGTAGAATTTTCTGTTTTTCGTGTCATAAACGCTTTTTTTTTTTAGGACATAAACATCCGGGCCACATTTACTACTATATTATCTAATAACAATCGCAATTGCGGTTTTAAGCGCGTTCTGCTACGCGTTTCATAGAATATCATTTTCGCCGTTATTACCGGTATTTAACGGGAATTATTATTATTTTTTGTTTTTAATTCGACACATTTTTTTTTTTTTTTTTTTGGTTTACGTTTTAATAGAGAAGTCGCGTTTAAAATATTTTCCGCGCTGCGAAAAGAAGAACTTAACTTCCGATCGTGCAATTTATTTTATTTTCAATCGCGACGTTAATTAAATCGATACAAATTAGCTGTATATACTCACATATATAGGCGCTTGCAAGGGGGGGGGACAAGATGGGGCATATGCCCCCCCTGGCATTTTGGTAATATTGTATTATATAATATATTAATATTAGTATATTTCGATTTGAAATTGAAATTTATTATACCTAACCAATGTATATATACGAGTATATTATATGTTGAACGATTGTCCCTCCCCTAGAAATATTTCTGCGAGCGCCTATGCTCGTATACATATTATATATATATATATAAAATGTGTTCATAACATTTTACGCGTTATTTCGTCTTTTTTTTAATTTTTTTTTCTCTCTCTCCTGAAAAACTCGAGAAAAAAAACGAACTCGTCCCCTTTCTGCAATTAGCAATTCATATACATTTTTTTTTTTACACATAAACGTTTTGAATTATTTATCGTATAATCGAGGGCACGACGACCAACGGGGTGCCCGGCCCGAAGCGATCAAATGTCCAACGTTAGTTGCAGATATACGATATAACCGCTTATGGAAAAACATCACACACGCATACAAATATGCGAAATATATTTAATATACGAAATTAAATATTATTTTTTTTTTTGTTTTTTAAAGTATTACAATTCCGTTACGTACAATGGAACAGCGAAATAATCGATTGATTTTTCGCGTTAAAATAATTATTAAAAAATAATAATAATAAAAGAGCACGAATAGAAACATACGTTAGTTCGATCTGTGCATCCGAAGTCTTCATCTTAAATCATCGAATACCACGCACACAATTAAAAAGAAAAACGCAACGTGTTTATATTATATTAGTAAATACAATACTATAAAATGTTGTCGAAATTACGTCTTATTTTCACCCGACGAAATCGGTTTTTAAACATTACGGTCCAATATATATTCGTATGGGCAGCTACTTTTTGAAATAGTCTTATAATACTAGAAATTGGTCGAATAAAAAATCATTCGAAAATTGAACGTTTCCGTTTTTGTGATCACCTTTTTGTTTTAATTTAAATATAACTATAAATATGTGTATGCGTCGTTACAACGGCGTTACGTACGTTTTTACATTTCAGCATTGAAAAGAATCGAGGATGGGTTAAACGTGACATATTACGCATTATTATAGAATATAAGACGCTTTATGACGTACGGGGCTGTGAATTTAATACGCTAAAAACTGACGAAATACGGTCTAAAAATATACAACAATTTGTCAGAAAAGAAAAAAGTAAACAACAACGACGGTGCGCCTGTTAATTTCGTACTCGCTGAAATGTCTCGAATAATTTCCCACGGCTTTGGATAAAGGAATTGCCTTGTTTTCGAAGGCTCGTAATAGAAAATCGCTGGAAATTTAAACGTTTAAAAGCAAAAACTATCCTTTCGTTTCGAGTGAATTTTAAGACGTTTTTAATCGAAAGTGCGCGTCAAAACGACTCGTTGTGTCCACACAGTTTCGTCATAATATTTCGCCGCAGAAATCCACGTAGCTCAACGTGTGAAATAGTTCGGCGTACTCGAGGTATACATCGATATGAAATTTCGTAACACGATTAGGAGGTGACTTTTTAAATCGGCTTATCGATTTTTGTGGAAGCCGAAAAGCGAATTGGTCCGACGACGGTTACCGCTCTATTTTCCTCGCATTATACACAAATAATATAAGAGAGAAGAAAAGCAGCGGCGCGAAGAACCGCGGCGTATGCATACGCTCTGACGGCACAACCCTTTAAATAAGCGAAATAAAATGTTTCTATTTGATTTATTAAATAACATAGAAAACAAATTTTTACCGAACTCGTTTCCTTGAACATAAAAAAAGGCGTTAAATTTACAGCTTCCCTCCACACACCGCATTACCCGTACGATTTTTTTCCCGGCCATTCCGCATTTTATTGTGGTCTTCGTATATACGCATTTTTTTTTTTTTTTTAATAATAATAATAAATTATTCTTACCGAGGAAATGTCTTTAAACACTTTAAACACAAATTGCGAGTGTAATGAATATGTGTTACATATTTTTAGTCGGTCAATACCACGACAAACTCGGGGGTTATATAATAATATTCGCATATTATTTTCTCGATTAACCACGCGCCGTGATATCTGAACGTTTACGATTAATTTATGTTAATTCTCGACGAATAACGGAATCGTTAAGGAAATCGATAGAGTAACAAAATGTAAAATGTTTTTCACGTTATTTTGTCGTTAACGCGTATTGCAACCGCACGGAACACGTCATGCGAACACGAATAAACGTGCGTAACTTATTTTTTCCACGAATGATTTACGTTATCGGTGTATAATAATATTAAATTTTGCTCGTGAAATCGTTTCGAACGTTAGAAGAAGAAAAACAAAAAGCTCTTTGAAACGAGAAAAAAACGTATTTTTTTTTTTTTATCTTTTTGCTTTCTATAAAAATGCGTACCGGCTTATTCGACACAACGCAGCGTCACTGTGATGTGGAAAAACGCTTTTAGACGAAAAAAAAAAGTAAATATTAAAAAAAACCTAAAATCTCAAAGCTGTTTTTCCGTGTATATATACTTTATTAAGGTATATAAAAAGTATAAAAAAAATTAAAAACTTAAATATTAAAAAATATACGATAATGGACACGTCTGTCGTTCAAATCCGGGCGGCGATGTGAAGTTTTTCGAGAAAATTATTTCCCGTTAAACGCGTCACGCGTGTATAATACACTTGTATCGCGTATAGTAGACGGGGAAGTGAGGGGAAGGGAAAAAATATATATTTAAATATATATATATATATTAAATGTATATGCGCATTGTGTATTGCGAACGCGCGCGATAAAGGGTGAACATTTATGATTGAGGGACGACGATGGCGATAGTAAATAACGAATAACGCCGGTAAGTGCTGAAAAATTCCCAAGTACGGTTCTCTTGCATATATTTACCATATTATTATAATTATTATTATTATTATAATTATTATTATTATTATAATTATTATTATTATTATAATTATTATTATAATTATTATTATTATTATTATTATTATTATTATTATTATTATTATTATTATTATTATTATTATTATTATTATACGAGCACGTCACGATACAGGTACACGTCGGCATTGACTAATGCAGCATATAAAAAAATATATGCCCTCGTACACACACACACACACACACACAGTTCACCGAGCTTTTTATTTATGAAAATATCCGGCATGCCGATACGTTTTACAACGACAAATATTGTGGTAATTTTTCCGAAGAGGGGGGGGGGAACGAAATCATCTAAACGCCGTAATATCTCGTTTTGCATTTTTAATAATAATAATAATAATACCGATCCACTCAGCGCTTCTGTTCTCCTTACGTTCTCTCCACGTCAAACGAAATAACATTATACGAGTATGTTTTCAGAATATACGCCGAAAACACGTTATGCAATCAGTGAAAACACGCTATTGACATCGCGCTCACGATCGCACCGGAATACGAATGTTTTAGAGGTCGGAAAACTATCGGTTCAAAAACGGTTTAATTAATAAATTATACTCGCGGGCGTCGTATTAAACGGAACAGAACGAATTAATAATGGAGAGAATCCGCGATAATGTGGTGATAAACGTCATTTCGGTTTGATGGAAGTAAAAAGAAAAAAAATCCGAACACTCAAAAATATGTGCGGAAAGACGTTTAGACAGGAGAAACGGGGAATTGAGAAAGCCCGGATATTGTGAATGACGTTGCCGAGACGAGGCTGAAACGGGCAGGAGAAACGTGCATGGAGCGTAAAGAAGGCTCGTCGCTGAGAACTGAAAAATACACCGCCACGAGGGAAAAGACCATCCGGAAGGCTGAGATGAGAATATAGGGTAAATGAACGCGTAGGAAAAATGGGAAAAATGGAGCCAGGAGTGAATTAGGGAAGGATGCTGCTGGAGTCGAACATGTTGGCCGAAATCACGGAAAAGAAATGAAGCAAAAAAAAACTGTAATTTATTTGAGAGTACCGGTGTGAATCGTAGAACGACAGTGTTTTTAACAAATTGCTTTCACACTTTCACAGTTTTTCTAACAGTGACGTTCGACGAAATACTCGGCGTCGTTGGTCACGCGTGTGGTTTTTTTTTCATAATTTAGAAAATAATGTCAGTAGTCAATATAATTAATAATAATATTTAACGACGAACCGCGCAATGCAAAAACGCCCAAGAGGTTTTTGGCTACGGAAAATTCGTTAAACTCACAGAGTTCCACAAATGAAAAATCATTATTCCGGAATATTTTACATAAAATGCAGGATAAGGTTAAAAAAAAGGATGGACAAATTTTAAATTTCAAATCCTGACCGCATTTATTTTATATACCAATATTTTTTACGGACTTTGGCAGTGTGAAAATAAACACTTTTGTAATTATTCAAATTTTTACATTTTTTTTTTTTACTCTCGAAACGGACAGAGTATAAAAGTATTTTATGTCTATTTGTTTTCTGTACATGCATCGATATAACGTAAAAATGATTGAAAATAATTTTTGAATTTTTTGTTTGAAATATACTCACCACTAGTTTCAAACATAATTTTCGAGAGTATACGATATATAAATATACTACTTATTATATAGTGATTGAGTGACGAAACACTGTGAAAAATTATCAGAAAAAAAATATTACTCTTATAATATTATTTTAAATATTTTTTTTGTGGGTGGGGGCTCGTGTCTCGTGCGAGGGACGAAAAAATGTGTGATTGAAGGGCAACAATAACAGACAAGTTCATTTTTCGAATTTATTTGTTAGAGAAATTTATAACTAAACAAAATTTAAATATGTATTTATATATAATTGTATTTTTTAATGTAATAAAAAAATTAAATACGAATTGTTTTTGTTGACCTTATTTGAAATTTAATTAAATCTTTCATCTCCGAAAAATCTATTGAAGTTTTGAAACATATGGACATACCGCTGGTTTTTCGCCCATAAGTTATTTTAAATTTTTAAACACTTTATATTGTTTTCGTAGTTTTATTTTTATAATGATAAAAATATTTGAACTTTAAATTAGTATTCTTTGGTTTAAAAATAAATTGATTAATAAAAATGTTCAACCCTTGTAATAGGAAAATCTAAATATAAATAACTGTAAATTCAGCGCCAAAAATCGGTAGACGAGTCTGCTTCTCGCTCGCGAAATATTTTTAACCGGACAAATACATTTACTCAATAACCCCGTAAACAATAATCGGATTTGTCTCGTTCGTACGTTTAAATGTAATTTAAAAAAAAAAAATAATCTCTACAAGAAACTAACAAAAAGTGATTTTTTGAAAAATCACGGACTTGTCTGGCTGTTATTGTCGTGTGGACTCCTTCAATTTTGATTCAATAAAATGATGCGTATTCAGTGCAGCCTATAGGTGAAGCGTAGTTAAAAAGAAAACACGTAGAGATTCCCTATAACAATATGGGTTTTGATAAAAAAATGTTCACGTGAAGTATACCTGTTTAGCGATAAAAACTAAAAAAAAAAAAACATTAATTATTATATTCGAAAATAATATTAATTAAAAATCAAATTAATTCGAATGCTTGGCCACGATTGCAATAAAAACTGATTTTCCGGAATAAATTACAAACGTCAAACTCTTTATGCGCATCAAATCGATTCGAATTTAAATGCCCTATTATCACACGAATAACTGAAAATACATTTCAAGTCAAATCGACAAATATAATATAGTAGTTAAAATAATAAATAGTCAAAATTTTTTTTCTACCAAATAAATCGCACATAACACAATATTTTTAAACTGTACAATAATAATAATAAATATATTTATTTATGTTAATTATATAACAGGATTAGCTCGAAAACATAATAATAGTACAAAGAGAAAAAACAACAACGAATGTGTTGCAGAAAATGACTTGGAGAATAGAGGCCAATGGTCGCCCTTTTTGATACGCACGAGTAGAGAATCATCGAGACATTTTTAATAGGAGAGATGAAAAAACGCGTCGGCCATAATGCCGTAAGTATAACTAAAATTCGATTGGAAAACATAACATTTCGTTAAGTTAAATTTAGCGCGCGAACGATTATACAAGAATCGGTTAAACACAATGCAGTACTATCACAGTCGGAATAGGATAAGTTGAAGAAGGCAAGAGTAAAGAAATTCGAGTTGTTTGAGTTATCCAAAAAAAAAAAAAAAATTAAAAACGTACCACATAAATATAAAACTGAAATTAAAAATTACATTGTTATATTTTATATACCGGCATACATATTGTAATGATTTTTTAAAAAAAAAAAGGATGTTTTTTGTTCTTAAGACGAGTAATGAAATTTTCAATACCGAATTGAAACCACTGCAGCTATCGAATATATTGATTTTAATCCCTTCTCGCGACTTTCCGAATCGCTGCAACATTATCTTCGTATAAAAATAGTTCACGATTTCAGGATGCGGGTTTTAATGGTCGAAATTACGAACGAATCGGATAAGCACGTCCCTCGTCCAAAACCGAGCAGATAATAGCGGTAACACAATATACGCGTTAACGAGTAGTGACTTTAATTTCCAACTGAAATACTTGCAGGGACCGGAGAAAAATTTCATAGTATTTGACGATTTCGAGTAAATCGAGTATATTCTCGTTTTTCTTCTTCTTCGTCTTCGTCCTTATACACTCCCGCAACCAGGCACGGATTCTTAAGAGGAGGTCAAGGAAGCATCTCAAGGGCTTGAGATTTCTAGGGACTTCGGATTTTATACGAGACTTTTTTTTTTATATACATAGCAGTATTAAATTGTATAAATTACGAATATTGAAATGATTTCTAATAAAATTATATATAATATTAAAATAAGGCACACTTGACAATGATTCTTACCTATACTATATACTTATAATACTATCACTGTATAAAACATTAGTGTGATAAATGAATTTGCCTGTAAAATGTTAAAGCGAGAAAAAAATTTAATTTTGTAATTATTTAGATTTAAAATTATATATTATAGTATATGGAATGTTTTTTTTTTTTTAAATGTGAGATTTCGTGGAAAACGTTGGCCTCGGGGCGTCGAATCGTGCAAAACTTAACTGGGACGGCTACCTATGAAGTCCTCGACGAAGTGCACGATCTCCTTGCACTTCTTGCCGTACACTCACGCCTTCGCATCGTCATAAATTCCATCAATCCACATCTTTATCGCCCATTCCATAACACAGCTTCTGAATCCCTCCTAAGATTATCTCGACGACATGATTCTCCTCAGTTTTCTTTACAATATCCGCGATTGTTATGGCATTATACCACACCTTTAATTTCATAAAAAAAAAACAATATATAAGAGTGGCCTCCCACATCGCACGTACAAATTCTGCGCATATTCTGCGGTATTTACAGTACATATTTTCAGACAAGCTTTTGCAGTAAAACGAATTCGCACGTGTCCCGTAATGATTGAATTGTATAATGGGTTTTTTTTTTTTTTTTTAATGAGAATGTTCGCTGTTGAACCTTCGACCAAATAATCATTATATATACTATAAAGGTGAAATGTATTACAATTAAAATACGTTTCTAATTAAACGTCAGCGCCGAACTCGTCAATGACTTCACTGAAATTCAATTTCGCACCGGTTTCGTTTGACGATTGCAATCGATGTTAAAAGCGTTTGAATCGATCTTGTCCGGATAGTTTTTTAATAAATTTTCAATTTGTTGAACGATCTTTCGGCTCCTGTGGAAGTGAACGGGACGAACGACGTGCAGTAATATCGCTTGAATTCAAGCACTCCGGATTCGGTTGTATAATTTCCACACGCGTAATCAGTAGTGCACGTCTTCCGAATTAATTCAGGCAGGACAAGACGAAGGGGACATCGAGAAACCGAAGATTCGTAGCGAACAACTTTTACCGCGCACTTTCAAAAACTCGCAACACGCCAGTTTTTATTTAAAGTCTATTTATTTATTTATTTATTTATTATTATTGTTAACAATCGCGAACGCGGTCGATGCGACGTGAAATACAAAACGCTCGGCGTAAAGAGCCACAAAAAGACCTTGGGAACGCGTGTGTGCGTGACATATCGCATGACGCGTGTGGCGGCGGTGTGCGCGCGCAAACTATTTATTTATTTTTTTATTATTATTATTATTATTATTATTATTAGCGAAGCTCCGCCGTATGAACGTGGCACGAACACTTATCCCCGCATACTGTGTGTTTACGACGGCGACTGTTTTAAAACGCATTTTGTTTTTTTCCCCCCGATTTCGGCGCGTACTACGTCATAATATTGCGATGATACGTGTGGTACAGTAGTGTAGAGAATAAAATAGTCGTTTGATATTATAGAGGTTTACACTTTTTTTTTTTTTTTTTTTACGACACCTACTCGTGTGATACGGTAATTAAATTTAAATTATATAAAAAAAAAAAAAAAAATCGCACGGAAGATTCATACGGATTTTATTGAGATTTTCGTGTAATCATATGACGAACGGTGGTAGTGATAGATTCGTTATACGAATTAACGAAAAAGCTCTCGACATCAACCGTATTGTATAAAATTATTATTCGTGTTTAATGAAGTCGGGGAGGGGGGGGGCGAGGAAAGAAAAAGAGGATATTGAAAAAGTGTAAAAAGTATTTGCAGTAATTTTATGAAATCGCGCGCGAATACGTTTTAATGTAGTTTCTTTTTTTTCTTTGAGGCAGTGAGAAGAGGAGAAGGAGGAAAGTGGTATTTTATATTACGGTCAAAGAGTGTCGTCGAATTTCGTGTTTCGCCCCGAGCAAAAAATAATAATAATCTATTTCCGGCACTTCGTTCCGGCCGTTTACCACACGACGATCGACGACGACGTAGCGCTTCTTGAAAATCATTTGTACACATTGCCTCGGCTTTGTGTTTACCGCCGTACTCGCCCGTGTATAAAATACGTAATATTTAAATTTATATACAACGCGTGTATTGTAATATATTTGTATGAACGTGTGCACGTCCCGCGGGCTGTGTAGTAAATTAATATCATATCCATTGGCATGGAGCCAGGGGGAGGATATGCTTACCGTGAACGCCTCTACGAGATTACGGTTTTTATTCTGATTTTTTTTTTTTTTTTTTTTTGAGACTGCTGTTTTTCAATATACAACAGCAATACGTTTTAACAGATGTCTTCAAATGACGTGAATCGTTATCACTGATAACGACAACAAAAAAACTGATCGGATTATTGTCCGTGCCGTCGATTATCACTGATGAGCTACCCGACCGTATTCGATATTTTCATGATGAACACGCGCGACGGCGCGCCGATCTGGCCCAACACAATGCTTTTTCTATTACAATTATTTACGTTATTTTGTGTCTTAACGTAAAGTTATACTGACGTATAACCACCGCATTGACTTTCGTCTTTGGGCGTGTGAAAAATAAATGCCAATATCTCCATACCGTTAGAACTCATACGGATAATATTGTATATTGCGCTTAATTCGTGTTGGCAATCTAGAGTGGAGCGAACGACCTAAATCATTATTTGTTAGCAACGAGTTTCGGATCAATTAATTTAATCTTCGTCAACGAATACGAGTAAATCGATTTTGTATAAATTCGCATCTCGCATATTGATCTTAATTTACTAAATTAGTTTGGTGTCAACAAATAGGTTTTTTATATAATTATTCGACTGGCGGTACCTATTGCTTATTACGTCATCACGGTGTCGCATTGTTATTATTCAATACATTGTAGGAGACAATCGTTTTGATTTTACGTATGTTATACAGTTACGGTGTAGCGTGGTCGGTCCGCTGTGGTTGAAAATTTACGAGAGTACATAGTCTGTGACTTGGGAACCACTGCTTTAGACGAACGCTCTGCTGATGATAGTTATCCGACAATAAGGAAAATTGCTTATTATTCTACGCGCATTGTCGCTGTAAGTGTTGCCGGTGCCGAGAGAAGTTTTTCTACCTTTCGCAGTTTGAATTGTTTTAAAATCGACAAGGCGGAATTACCTTTAATCAAATTACATAGCTCTAAACGCTCAAGGCTACGGGCTTTCATATATTATATTTGTCTTATTAGTTATAATATGATATTACGTGATAACGATATCAAAATACTATATTAATATTTATATATTTTAAATACATAATTATTTTGTATTCGCTGCGCTCTTTCGGTTTATTAGATTAAACACATGGTTAAGATCTCTTAAGAAGAACGCTTAAGTGGACCAGCACTTATGCGTATAATCCATAAAAACATCGTTTTGAGCGCGTACGATATTTTCAATAGATTTGCCGAAGAAAAAAAAGGAAGACGTGTCGATTGAATTTCATAGATATAAATTGAATAATAAATTGTTTTGCGTCATTAACGATTGTAAAAAAAATCGTATTGATTTAATGAACGTCCGTAATTATCGTTTTATTATGCCGTATTATTTATTTGATTTGCCAGGCGCGATGAAAGCCCCGCCGACGTGGTCGAGTAAATCATTCGAATATGCTTCACCTACAGTGTCGCCTATCACACATAATGACATTTCGTAGTCAGTAGATAAATCCATTCACGGTTCGTTTTTGAAAATTTCAAGCCACACAACAGCAAACAACAGAACGGGAAAAAGTATATACGAGTATATAAAGAAATTAATATTTTATTTTAAACATTTAAACCTAATATGCAATAGCCCCACACGTAGAACAACAATAATAATAATAATCTATTACTTAAATGTAAAAAATAACTATTTTAGAAAAATATACGAATAGCGAATAGCAGTGAAGTATTCGAAATACTCACGGAACAATATTCGTCACGGAATTATTCGAATACATATTCTGGATACTTTTTTTCAAAGTAATCCAAATACTTTTGAAAACTATTGTACCCGAGGTCTGTACGTGTGGTATCGATACGTGATTGAGTACGGATTTTTTTTATTTTTACGCAAAAAATATATATGTAATATTTAATAGAAACGAACGAAGGAAAAAAGATCTCGCACGTTTATAAAAATAAAACCGTATATTTTGTCATCTTTATCGTATATAATTCCTAATAATAAATCATTGGCCTTTTCGCACGC
This sequence comes from Chaetogeoica ovagalla, assembly GCA_032441825.1. Classification (NCBI taxonomy): domain Eukaryota; kingdom Metazoa; phylum Arthropoda; class Insecta; order Hemiptera; family Aphididae; genus Chaetogeoica; species Chaetogeoica ovagalla. The sequence goes on along the minus strand of CM063745.1, from coordinate 7,607,605 downwards.
CACCGCCCGTGTATAATACACGGCCGGCCTTGCGCGTCGCGTTCGGATCTAATATACATTGTATTACCGAAACAAAACCGTTTTCGAAAAAGAAATTGAAAATAAATGTGATTTTGAAGTTAATTTTTCTATTGCTCGTATCGCTTCCTCTGTATTAAGAAAGAAAAAAATATATATATAGAAAAGATAAACCTAATACGCGATTTATACGCGCTGTAAAACGATATAATATGTGTGTGTGTGTGTGTGTGTGCTCCACCACCATTCCCCATTCACGCCGATGTGTTTAAACACGTTTAATTTAATTTCGATACGATATTATTATTTCGTTAACAATACGTTGATTTATTTATTATTCCGTATATGAATCGGAAAACTATTAGCGCCGAAATAAACGATTTGTTTATATATATATATATATATATATATATATATATATATATATATATATATATATATAAATACGTAAAGCTGCGGTTAAACGACGGCAATCGCAACCCTCCGTTAACGTTTTATTCATCCATTAGATTAGGAGACAAAACGATTTGAGGGGAGAAGTTTATTCACGTGTGTGTGTGTGTACATAAAATATATAGTGCGCGCACAATATTAAAACGATCGATGATATATTACTACGCGTGTATATGTATTTATATTTTATTATAGTAATCGGTGTTTTTTATATTACGGATTTATTAACGATTTTATTCGTCGCTCATTGAGTAACGTGTACCTAAAGCGTATCGCTCGTGCGAATAAACGTTACGTGTATTTATTTATTGATAACACGGTGTAGACAACGTAATTAGCATGAGGGAGTAACAATAAGAACCGCTTTGTGGATTTAAAAAAAAAGAAAAAAAAAAGACGTACGACAATAGCTTTATAATATACTAGAAGAATTCCGCGGTTTACCACAGAAAATTATCAATTTCCATAGTCGCGCGAGGCGAGTCTAAAAGATACATTCTCTCTCTCTCTATCTCTCTCTATCTTTATCTCTCTCGAAAGAAGTCTAAGTGAATATTGGTTTAGTCAATAAATCTCCTACGCGGACGATATTACGCGGTCTTATTAGGCGGAACGATAGAAATACGCGGCATGCGACTTATGAATGAAACGGAGAGAAAAAAAAGTAGTTGTTTCCCTTGTTAAACGCAGAAAAAAAACAGCGTATAACGGTAAACGAACTGAAAGAGCTATAAAACTGCGAATTCGAAAAAGTCACGCGAAATTTAAATATGTGGTCACTCGAACGAACGACATGGAAAAGCGGTTAGTGTAAAAATCGAATTCAGACGGGATGTTATTTCACAGACCTGTTGTCCACAGTGGCAAACGAAATTTAAATGGAAAAAGCTGGAGTGGACGAGACGTGTGTATGGAGAAAACCAGTATCGTAAATATACGGTGTATTCTGCAGGAGAACCGAAAAATGAAAAAGATCGCTACAGGGAAGGCATTTACGTCGAGAAGATTGTACACAAAGGGTGATGTACAGTGTTTTCATCCGAACACAGATTACCGGAGACTGGCGTGACGGATGAAGACGAATTTGTTGTTTTGGGTGTTTCGCCTACGAATTAAAAAAAATAAATAAAAATAAGGCAGCGGCGATTAGTGAAAAGCTGGAAACTGTTTTGATCGCTTCAGTATAATTCGAATAACGCGAGAGTGTAGTAATTGTCGCAATGCGGCTACATTTCCACCGTTTCGAAAAGAACAGCTCCGAAAAATGTTGTCGAAACAATTGCACAAAACATAAAAACACATCTAAAGAACGTTATTTTATATTCTAAAACACATAGCGTTAAATTTCTATAGAAAATTACGTTTAAAAATAAGAAATTCGGTTCAGTATCAATGATCGATCGGTCGACATTCGAAAAATTATTTTATTTTTTTTCAAAACTACCGGTTATTTATTTTTTTCTCGAATTTTGTAGAAATACGTGCGATCGATAATTTTTCTGATATATTAAACGGTGGCGTGCTCAGCGCTTTCGACAATTTTATCACGTTTAATTTATACACAAGTCTAATACTTTAGTAAATGCGAAATTATTTACCGTATAAAAAAAATAACAATTCGACGCGTACATATTATATAATAACTCGAGGTGATTTTTTTCAATACATATTTTCAAAAGAAATTGTCGAATATATTGGTTGGAAATTAAATATTTTATGTTTAAGGAGGAAATCGCGAACGTGACGACGATTTTCGTTCAATTCCATTTCTGTCGTCGAGATTTTTTTTTTTTGAAAAAAAATTACGAGAAAATTTAAAAAAAAAAAGAATTGCGCATCAGTGACATTCGCGTATGTGTTGATTGAATCGGAGTTGCAAAAGGGTCAACTCAGTTCCCTGTCCGGTGCACATATAATATTTACGTTTTAAAAAAAAAAAAAAAACAAATCCAACTCGCAGTATAATTCGAAAATAAATAAATAACTTAGAGGAATGTAAAATGTATACGATTTATACCTATTTTTTGCCGTCCGAACGAGTCCCCGGACCAGTGAGTATTGTGTGTGTGACACGGTGAGAGCTTTTCGGTTAATGCTAATACATATGCGTTTCTGCGAGTGTCTGCGGGAATTTCATTGCGTCGATTGTCGTAATATATTTACATTTAACGTTTAAATAAGTCGAGAATAAATGTTGGGAAAATAGAAAAAAAGAACTCGCGTCTCCCAGGACACGAGGACGTTTACCGAAATCCGCATAAAAGTCTAGAAGCCCCTCGTGTGGAACGACGTCGAAACGGAAAATACTTAAAGCGGAAAAGCGTTGGACAGATGCCGGAGTGAGCAACGCGGAGCGGATTGAGTTGAATCAACTCAGAAAACTGAAAGGCTTCTCTACTTGCTCGGTTTGAACGAATACCACGATAAGATATTGCCCGTCGAACAAGCGGGGATTTCGGAAAAAAATAGAAGTTGCTGCGATCGAGTTAGTTACTATTACCGTTGACCGTCGAAAACGGTTTTCAAAGTAAAGCAGAACCGAGTGCAGTATTTCTCGGTCTGAGTGTCTGTACGACACTGTTTGGAAAAATGTCTTATTATTAGAAACTTTCAGAGAGTGTAACGGTTAATCTCTCCGGTTAATGGAGCGATTGTTATCAAACGGGAAATTCAAAGTAGTACTCGATGGAAAAGAAAATGCCTGCAAAATAGCCTCCCCGAAGGATGATCTTCTGGTGACTATTTTCTCTAATGTATATAAAAAGCTGATAACAGGGTTGCTAGGAAATTCATTTACGCTAATGGCGCAAGCCAAAGGTTGGTTATACTGCAATCGAACGTATGCGAAACGATGATATCTCTCCGTAAAAAAAAAAAAAAGATAGTCGTGAGAAGTCCTATGCCTGTTAATACAAATTTTCATATTTTTTTCCAAGTTCTCATATTTTGCTCTGCAATATTTATACGCTTGTTATTCTTCGCGACACGAACCGTCATCGAAAATGGCCCATTCACATATAGCTCATCAAATTTTAAATTAGTGTTATGGAATTAAAAAAAATTCGCAAATCGTATTTTCTAAATTCTTTAATAATAATAATAATAATAAAAAGACCCCCGCGTCTCGAACATTCCGTACTCTGTAAAACCGTATTGTACACCGCTACTGCAGTGTACGCCCGCAGTGATATAATTTATTACTTTAATATTACACAGCTGAATTAGTGTTTTGTATGAACGCGCGCTAATGTCTACAACTATCAGTCGGATTTTGAAAATATTTCTTTTTTATATATATATATATTTGATAGAGCGAAGCTTACGGGCAATTTAACATCACGTTACACAGTCCTCACGGAGCCGAGAAAAAAGGAAAAAAAAAATCGGAAGAATCGGAAAGAACGCCAAACGAATAAGCGAATTAAATAGCGCGCGGACGGACGATGCGATGCGATGGATCGGGGGGGAGGAAGGACCGACGTCCGTCCACAGTGTCAGTTAAAGTAAGAAATATGTTTTAAAAAGTCGATAAAGTTTTTTTTATTCGTCAATCGCGGTTTTTTCCTCTCCCCTAAGTTTCGAACGTCGTTACACCGAGTATTGAACAAAATTTAAATCGTATAAGACGTGGCATTTTTTTTTTTTTTCAAACAACAGCTATACAGAGTTATACAAATAAAACGGCCGAGAAAACGATTCGTATCGATTTCGTCGTGCAACCGAACAAGAAAAAGAAAAAAACGATCATAATATAATATAACACTTTTTTTGTAAAAAGTATACATTATAATATAATGCACGTCGTGTAGTGCCGCCCGCGATACAAATGAAATAAACACATTATACCGCGCGACCTGTTGAATTCGACGGCCGGCAGCTGCTGCTGCGGTACGTTTGGCGGAGGAGGAAGCGGTTCTCTCTTTGTCTCTCGCACGCGCGAAACGACGTAAAATAAACGTTTCCTGCTGACGACAAACGTTCCGATGGACTTAGCGATGCGATTCGGATTCGGAAAACGGATTCGGATCCGTCGTAAGGCCTCTACTATTTGAGATCGACCATCTCGGTGTTATTTTTGGCAAAAAAAAAAAATAAAAAACAATTTTCTTATTCGGAAAAGTCGATCTCGAATGGACGGGGACACGTTTATTCTACTGCGTTTAGCGTGTACGGGACAAAGAGAGAAATTCACCCGTTCCCGCAATACCCTTAAGGGCCCTGCACGAAATGTACCCGCTCCGCTTTAAACTCCACAGCGTAATAATTTAATTTAAATTCCCGCGTGCATTCGTTAAGCGATACCCCTAATAAACGCTGTACTACTCGTAATTAATTCCACGTTTTTTTCCGTCGATTTCCATATCGAATATGCGCATCGATTTTTATTTTTAATACCATTATACATTCTTCTTCTTCTTCTTCGGTACGTACACGTGTCGCGTGTACGGCATTACCAATGTGGTTATATACTGTCGAGTGACGTCCGAAATAACAAATCATTTGATATTCGTACCGGTAGAGGAAATTCTTCGATCTGCACAACGTATCCGTCTTTTTCGTACACTTATTTTTCCTCCGATCTTTCCTCGTAATCAGCGTGTAGAAGATGGTTTTCGACTTATTTTCTAGCGCGCTGAAAACTTTTTTTAAATTCCAAATATTAAATTATTTATTTGTATAAAACACGTTTAAAGTGACGCGGATTGATTTTTCGGTATATTTAAAAATCCATTTTTTTTTTTTTTTTTTTTTTGGTTCTGAGAGAAAAAACCCGTAAATACGCCACTGTTTGTGTAATATTGGCTATAGCCGTTGACTATTCCTCGTGATACGTTTCAAATTTTCTAGCTTCCGAGCTTTTATTGTTGTTAAAAAGGGTTTCTCGCGCATTTCAGTACCCCTTGATTGGCCTATGAAATGTTTAGCGTTTCGCCCTATAAAATCACATTTCTAACGCTTCAATTCGCTATGTCATACGCATAAGTAATATTACAATACGATTTATTCGTATGAAAACAACGACGACGACGACGACGACGGATGACACATATACAGAGTGACAGCGGTAGACAACGAATTATTTTATTAATTCACTGACGTTCGCCGGCACTCGGTGGCGCAGCCAGGATTTTATGCCGCGAGAGGGGTTACTACATTTTGTGCCGAGTTTTATGTAGGCATTCAGAACTCTTAAAAAATTAAACGCAACGCATTATCGTACGTGACGTAAAATATAAAACGAGAATTTAAACTCGATTAAAATACGCGCGTTGAGTTATTAACGCAGATGAACATAACATAATAGTAGTCTAAGGACTCAGTAATCAATATAATATTCAGTCCATTTTTCGACATTAGCGTTCTACTGTACGACATTTTTTTATCGTGATTTTCTGTTTTCTCCTTAGCCGTCGGCTTAAACCGTTCGGTCTTTTCTTCGACGTGGTATAAAATACGTATTAAATTATAAAAATAAAAATTCGTTTAGAAAAACAAAAAAAAAAACACGGTTCGTTTGTGGTGGGGAAGGGGGCAATTATTCCCTTAGCCTTCCCGTGGCTACGCCACTGGGCCCCCTCCCCCCCCCCAATCGCCAGACGCGCACACTCGAACGAATTTTCGACCACTGCAGTGGGCAAACGATAGATCACCATCATCACCACAGTTGAAACATTAAGCAACATTTTCTTTCTGCGGTTTTTATACGCAAACAGAGATATTTCTGTGTGACCTCCTCCTCCTCCTCCCGTTTTAGTAGAGTGAATTATGCGCCGGCAGTCAGAACAGCCTCGGGATAAGTCGATGAACGGACGACGATGCGCGGAAGATGTGAAAGCGTTTGCTGAAAACCACGGCACATTCGGATTCTCTGACGGTCTCGTTCCTGCGTCTTGATGGTTATGGTGTCCGAGAACGCTGCCGTATACGTTCACATCCTGCACGCGGCCCTGGACACTTGGCCTGTTTCACCGAATTTCTTTTTGTCCCCGTACTCCATTTAACGCGCAACGTAAACGTATACGCCCCGCGGTTAAGCGTTAGTAAGTGTCTTTCTGATTCGGAAAACTGCTGAAAAGAGAGTAAGTTTCTCCGTCTGTCTGCCTCTCACAGCTACTGGTGAGATAACCGTATCAAATCGACTAACGCGTAACGCGACAACGGTTTGTATCGAATGCGTAGTGCGCATGAAACACGAGAAAGAAAAATCGCGTATTTTCACGTGCACGCGAGTCGTTTGTTATTAAAACGTTCAGGGCGTTTTTTTTTTTTTTCAATCATTTTAATTAACGAACAAGAAAACTAAAAAAATATTCACCCCCACTGTGAGTACACGCGTTAACACTCCGTGTTAATAAATCATTAATTGCGCGTACAAATCTAAAACTCGTTTTCTCATTGCATATCCCGTCAAAATCAGTTTTATTAATAATCGCGCGGTGTAATTACAACATGTTTGTAGAGAATTATTCATATATTTATTTTTATTTTTCGATTTTAAAAGAAAAAAAACTAACAATTCCCGAACGCCGTATCAATGGAAAAAACCAAAAACTTTGTCTTACGTCATCGCATGGTTATTTTAATAAAAATCGCTGCGATTTCTTTATATCGCATACAGCTTTTATTTTTTTATTTTTTTTTTACACAATAATAGTTTTATAGAAAAAAAAACTTTAAAACTACGTACTTTATACGCCCACGAGTTGGACTTAGTAAGATTGTAATAATAATAATAATAAAAAAAAAAATTATTTGATACCGAAAAATGTCTCCTTTTTTTTTTTTTTTTTTTTTGTGGTCCCTTACTTCCCTGCATCGTGTTCGTAGAAATAATATAGAAATATCGCGCGCGATAGCGTTTCTTTTTTTTTCGCTTTTCGTCGAGTAATCCCCGCCGTTTTCTTCGCGTCGTCGTTGTATTATGCAGCACGCGGTTAAAACGTTTTATTATGTTTTCGCGTTACAGAAAATGAGAAAAGGGAAAAAAGCGAACACGTTCGAACGAAACGAAAAAAGATACATTTTTTTCTTTCTTCGCGCGTAAATATTAGAAGAAAAAAAGCTCCGCTCCCAACTTCTGCGTATGCGACGCGCGGTCATGAATAATGCGCGTTTATTGAAACACTGAAAAAATGTCCAAGTCCAGTTTTTTTTTTTTTTGCTATTATACTACAGTAGAGAGATAAAAGAAAGAAAAACCAGTTGAATTCAGCGGATTTACGGCATTTCGAACTGTTATCTCATAACAAGGACTCCTTTATCAAAACGAAAGTAATTGGATTAAAGGCGAAAAGAAAACACCGTTTTTGAAATTGAATAATTTTGAAAAGTAGATTTTTTTCAATCGCGGGTTTTCTCTAAAATTTAGCCCCGTTTATTTATTACGAATATCTTAAACTATCGTTATCGGACCGCCTGCAAAAACGCAATTCTTACTTATTTCGTATAAATTTACCTTATTTGGAAATGTATTGTTGTGAGTTGAATCAAAATATTAAATTAAACGAATAACTCTATGCAAAGTTTATTGAATTGATTAATATACAAAAATTTTTTATTTTACGATAAAATAAAGAAATTAAAACATTGATCCAAACAATTCATCGCAACGAGTTTTAAACGTTTTCGATTTCAGCTGTATGTCACATAATATTACGTTACGCGATTATAGTATGTAATAATATACGAATAATCACTATTCAAGAAGTGTGACGTAAAATAAATAAAATTGAAAACGAAATCAATAATTCCTCGTTAAAAAAAATTAACTCGAAATCATAAGTCGAAAATAACAAAATAAACGAGTAAATTAAAAAAAAAGTGTGTTTTTCCTAAACGTTTGAATCGTTTACAATCATAAACCTATAAAAATCAATAGCTTTTTCAGTTCATAATTACTTTGTAATTTCAAAAATATCTTTAAGTTTTTTCCCCTCTTTCATATACTTACTCATCAGTGTTGTATCAAAAGTACAAGTGATTTTATATCATTGGTTTTTTTTTTAACGTTTGAACTCATTATAAATATTCGAATGAACTTTCGTTGTATATTACTGTTATTAGAAGAAAATCCATTCGTATTCTGATATTCGAAAAATAGGATTACACTTGTTATTTGTACTAGCCACTTATTTTTTTTTAAATATTTTTCCAGATGTGTTACTCGTTTATTATGTAACACGTTTTCATATTTTCAAGATTATTATTATTTTTTTTTTTTGCCCTGGACTCGTATAAGACAGCACAGTTGTTATATACAGAGAAGTCGGATTACATTCAATCCGGAATATTATTCGCGTGAAAGATTATATTCGAAACTGTTGAATTTCCTCCCTTCAAAGCCAATAGTCCTCTCGAGAATTTCCATCCTTTCCGCGTCAATTTAAACGAAACGAAAAAAAAAACAATTTTTTTCTTTTTAACTCGTCTTCTACTGCAATACGTTCAAAACGATTTCTAAACTGTTATTTATTTACACGGTCGAAATACTCGGAGATTCAGCCATTCGATTATAATACGAGCAGTTCTTGAATTGGTATACGGCGGATTCGTTTGGAAATTCATTTGCGAAAACGATAAAAGGATTTCGATGAGACGAACGCTACGGACGAATCAATAATGCGCGTGTACAGTTCGAGTGCGAGAAAGCTGATTCGAGGAGACGATATTATTCATTTTATTTTCATAGATATATTATTATTATAGGACATTCTATCGTATTATTTGCACGTTAAAAACAAAACATAAACACTCAGTGGTCCATGCCCACAGGTGCTCGCGCAAGGAGGTGGGCAACATTTAATCACGTAAAAAAATTATTTAAAATCACAAAATAATTTATATTTTATATTCATTACTAATATATAGCGATAAAGTTTCTCTTTCGAGTTTGAAACGTGTAAGTCTCGAAAATCTATTATATCGTCAATATAAAAAATACGTTCTTTTTTTTCTAATATAAATTTTCTACTCGATATTTTGTCGTTTTCATCAAAACCACTTTAACTTCAATAATTAAACTCGTAACGAACGATTGATTTCAAATTTCGTCGTTTATTAACTCTTTAAACGAATAATAAGAAATGTCGCAAAAATATTTAAATGTCTATTTCTAAAGGAAGTCACCCGAACGAAAAGAAAACAATAACGAAATATTCAAATGCGTATATCATTCGTTGAACTTTTAATTTTTTTACTTTTTTGTTCTTGAGAACACGACACAGATCGGATATTTGCATCGCGTCGTATACGTATATTTACGCGAATATAATGCGAATAATAACAATAATAAAATACGTAGAGTGAAAAGAAAAAAAAAATCCATTTCCTTTTTCGTATACAGCAGAGCTCAACGCAATAGTCGCCGCCGTGAAATATTATTAACACGAGCTCGTAAAACTGTAACAATAATAGTGTATACACACTTAGGAAAATAAAAAAAAAACTTTATTCAAAGAGTTGTAATTGTAAGTCGTAGTTGTGATTCCAATTGTAATATTATATTTGAACCGATCGCGGCATTTTTTAATAGAAAAATAAATAAATTAAAGTTCTTCTCGAATTTCTTCTGGGACGAGTAATAATAAATAATATTTGAAAATTCGAACATTTCATCGATCACTTTAGAAGAAATAGAGCCCTCAGCAGTGTCGATAGCAGATAGAATCGAAAACACAAATGACAATTTTGTGTGCTCGGACTCGAATTCCTATTTGCCGACTTCGAAGAACGACGATTTCGAATCTCGAAAAGTTTAAGAAGCCCTCCATTCGAATTTTTAGAAAATCCATTTTTAGATAATTTGTTGCAAACGAACGGTCCGCATATCATCCTAACAATGCTCGAAATACCGAATTCTTATAGAGTTATTATAAAAGGTCTTAAATAATATAGAGTTTACAAATAATTATTTTCACTCTGTTTCGGAATTTCGGAAGCGTTTTCCTTTTTTTAAATACGCAAAAATATTAAAAAAAACTTCGCGGTAAAATTAATAACACATTTTTTGGAACCCGCGCCCGTTTATTCAATAACGAAAATAATAATCGAGTCGAAATTCAAATCTAACTCACTGAATTACTGTGAACTGCAGATCTTATAAGCCGTAGATGTCAAGAAGGTCATGAAAAAAAAATACCTCAACGTAAAATCATTTAACTTCACGTACCAATATTGAAGAAACGTTTATTTACACGATTTATATGCATACCACTCGTATTTGCTTATTTGTATTGATTTAATCATTTGTTTGTACAATAAAAATATTTTTTCTTTTAAATATATAAATGTATAAAAATAATTCGGTAGTAATTTATCTCGACACACGATTGTGAAGTTCGATTTCGGTTGATCGTATATTTCGGCACGCATATTAACACAACATTTTGGCCCACGGTAAATTATTTGTTGTCTCCTACAGTGAATGTGGTACAATTTATAATTACACAGTTTTTTGGTACAAAAAAAAACCTACAATATTAACAATAATTATAAAATTTTTAATTTTCGAAATTATTTATCAATCGTTTGTCGTATGATAATTTCAATTACGAAATAAGGGTTACAAGCGTACGACAAATCGTCGACAATTCAATAAAACGCTTCTAAAGCGTGTAACTTCGACAAGCAATACACACATTGTCGGAAAATTTATTGCGGTAAAAAAAAAATAATTATGATTCGGGATCGTCAAGATTTTTTTTTTAATTCAATTAAAGTAACGTATAAGACCGATTTTGTATAAAATTTTCAGTCCTTAAATAGCTCAATACCTAAATAATTGTTATAAATAGCACGAAATTAGAAGACATTTCTTTATTGAAACTTTTTTACATGAAAATTTAAATATTCTGTATAAATTTCAAAACAATTCTACGAAAACATAATTTTGGTAGTTTTTTTTTTTTTTGTTTAAAAATTATTGAGAGAGAGAAAGCAGCTTTTCGTCCGATTTTCGTGTTGCTCGGATTCAATATAAGGCATATAAGGCGAGAAACCGCGGAATCATCGTCAATCGTTCTCATGAATTTTTCACAGAACAGCACTGCGCAATTGTCCAAACGCCAAAACGCGTTTCTCTATCGACTCTCGCGTGCTTTGAATTTTTTACGAGTAAAATTACAATCCGCGGTGAAGTGTTTACGGGTGGAGCGTGATGTGTTCGACGCTGAACTACAGAGTTTTCTTACAACAAAACGTCTCATGTGAACAAAATCTAACCGTTTTTTCGATGTTTCTTGGCCCCAGAGATCGTCCGGTAGACTCTTTTCTCACGGAACTCTTATAAAAAAAAGAGAATACTCTCCGAGTTAAAAAACCTGCAGAATTCGAAAGATGAAATTCATGATGAAGACAACAAAAAAAGTACCGTACGCAAAATCTTTGCGTACGACAAATGACGATTGACGTCGTTTCCAGACATTGTCTTCGTCTTTTGACCTCTATAGGCACATTTACGGCTTTACATAATTTTCAAAACTATATTTTACTTTATTGCGAGAATTATACTGAAATGTCCAATCAGACACACGGTGTGTTTACCGCGGTCAGAAGCGAACAACGTTATTCGCGTTTGCTCGCCAGGGTTATACTGAGCGGTCCGTTGGTCGCGGACCGCTACTTATACGTGTTTTTCTGCGTGGTCACGCCCCCCCCCTCTGCGTTGTATCGTAACGCTATCTAGTAACTATTTTTTCTTTTCCGGTTTTATCGTGATCGACTGACGCACTATGTCGATATACGCGGGTGTTTAGTTTGACGCTGACCGTCAGCGATCAATCGTATGAGTGTACGTTATACGAGTATTTATTATTATTATTATTATTATTATTATTATTATTATTATTATTATTATTATTATTATTATTATTATTATTATTATTATTATTATTATTATTATTATTATTATTATTTCGTTTAGTTCAATGAAATGAAATACACGTTTACGCGACCGAATGAATTTGTCGTCAACTAAGCACTAAACACTCGGTCACGACCAAAGATCACCGTATGCCCTGATCGTCGGTCGAGCACTAATTTCAACCTTATACATGACGTTCAAAAAGGGGGTGAAAATGGAACATAACCATAACATAATTGGACCAACTTACAGAGTCAAAAATATAATGAATTTAAAAATATTATATCCCAAGAGCAGGCGATCCACCTATCACTTCCCCCCCCCATTTTACAATCATCATTGTATACTGCAGCTATCTCTATTATTAATTTTGAATTTTTTTTTTTTTGTATCTTGAGATTCGATAAAAAAAATAATGTTAGCTAAGAAAAAAAATAATTTCCCGAAGCGGTTATGTTGCGGAATATAATCAATTTGTATGTTACTATATCGTTCGCGTGTTGAGTTACCTATTTTCAATTTCTTAAACGAAATACACACACACGGCTACAATATAAATATAGATTAAGCCCTAATATCTACTTACTTGGCTTAAACCGTATAATTAAACATAAACAGAAATAGATTGAGTCACATGCAAACTGTAAATACGATTTAGTCGAGGTTCGGCACTCCGATATTAGTAATTAGAGAACGCCTTGACGAACCAGAGAACAGGCCATCAAATTTGGGTGCTATCGTGTTTATAGTATTTAAAATAAATGTTACAATTTGTGTGGGCTCAATATGTCTCCGTTTATTACATGATACAAATATAATAATCAATGACGCAAAATATGATTGTTTGGAACTAAATAAAAAAGAACACAATACTTAAATTATATAGGCCCGTCAGTTGTACAAAACTATTACGCGTGATCGACCGTACTCACATATTGTGATTGCGTTAGGTGGCGGGATTTCATCCCAACGCGAACGTAAATACAATTCAATTTAACGTAATAAAAAAAAAAACAATCCCGCGTACGTGCGACCACCACCTAGCCGCAATCACTGTTGAAGAATCCGCGAAAACAAATCTCCTGTTGCAAACGCTAACAGTAACACAACGAGTATGCCACGTTATTCAAAATACAACAGTTCTGGCGACGTATACTTTTGACCTGCGGGCAAAAACTGATGGGCTAAAGATAATTACTGTTCGAAAGATATTTACCAGCGAACGATTCACTATATACGAGGAACACACATGGACTGTACACAGGAGCCGTATTGGAGCACAACAACAGAGAAATCGACGGACAAGTACGAGAGTACGAGAGAAAAGGCGAAAAAATCGAATGACGCACGGCCTTATAATATTATAAACTTTTACTACTGCCGGTGTCGCAAAAAAACCAATAACACACCAACACCGAACAACACTGACAAGTAATATTCGTAACAATGACTTATAACAACACGCGTGATTCAAACTCGATATAACGATGAAACACGATAGTGGATTGCAGCTGAGCAGCTGTCGCGCGCAATAGCTAGTGATAAGATTACGACTGCCAACCGACACGGCTGCTATAATAATCCACGGGGCCGATATAATATGCATAAAAGGTTCGAAAACGCGGATTGTGTTAAAAACTAACAAATTTCCGCGTATAACACAATCTATAATAATAGTAATAATAATAATAATAATATTCTTTTGTTATTCAAACGTTATACAAAGGTCTCACACGTTGCAATATCGGAGACATATAATAAATTATGTATAGTATAAAAGACGAATAAAATTTTTTTCCACGTCTTGCCGGAATCAGATTTACGAAATAACGCGTTTTCTTTTATTTTTGTATTTTATAAACGCAATATTGAATTCTCGGAGAATCTCGTTAACGCGTTTTTCAAAAATCGTCTTCCGACGTAACACAGTTTAATTTCTCATCTTTCACACGGCACGATACAATAATTATTTTGTTTTTGCGTCGTTTTTTTTTTTTTTTTTAAATTACACAGCGTTCGAATTGCGTAAACGCTATTTTTTGCGTTATAAATATCGTGATTACGTAACAATAAAATATAATAATAATAATAATAACTAAACGATTTATTCGCATTTTATAAATAAAAAAAAAAAAATTAAAAATTCGAACGCGTGTGTACAGAAATTACAATTTTTTTCTTTATTCGATGTGATTAAACGATATGTCGATATATATAATCGGCGCGTTGTGCTCTGCATTTAAACGCCATTGAACGAACAACGTGGCAACGATATTCAAATTTCTACGAGCCCTGCAAGAACGGCGTGACAAATTCATTAATAATTAGTAATAATTAATTAATTGATGATAATAATAATAGGTTTCTTTTTTCTTTTCTGTTTTTTTTTTTTTTTTTTTATAAAACCCGTTTTCTATTCTAAAGTAGTTTAGCCTCGTGGGCTAAATGGGACTCGGGACCGAGTCGTGTACGAATAAGAATATTCAAAACGCTCGGTGTGAATTTCAATCGATGCTCGGTAAGTGACGCGCGTTAAAATTAAAGAGTGGCGCGCGTATTTTTAATATGAAAAAAAACTGTACGTCCATTTTCAAATTGATTTCTTCGAATATTCTTGTCCGAAGGCAAAATTGGAAAAATTGTATATTGTCAGATTATATTGTTTCGCGCTACAAAGACGAGATCATAATATAATTTACCCGATCGTGTGTAGTTAATAGAGTTAGAACGCTTCACACGACCCTTTCGAAATGCGGTGACGAATTATCGCGATTACCTGCAGCTGTTCAAATTACGCGCGTGTAATTGTAAATTTAATTGAAAAAAAACAAAAATAAAGTTATTTTCAAAATTCGCTCCAATTTACACACGAATTATCCGCGCCGTTTTCAAATAAAATAACCACTCCCCCGTCGCAATAAATGTTCAAAAAAACAAAAATAAAAAGCTGGGAAATTCGACGCGACCTATAAGCATTAGTCGAATATTATTATTGTTCAGTACAAAATAGTTTAACAAATAAAACGTTATTTTTCCGTCAGCAATTGGTGTTTTTTTTTTTTTTTTTATGAGCTATTATGGATTTTCTATCGATAATCTGTAATAGTTTTTTTTTTTTTGTAAAAAACGAGAAAACCAATACAGTTTTTTTTTTGCGGGAAGAGAGAGAATAATATGACGTTGTCTTTTTCAAAAAAATCACCGCGCCATAACCTACGACGCATAATAATACATTGTATTATATATATACATCGGCAGTTTCGCTCTGCACACCTCCTGCTCCTGCTCCTCCTCCTCCTCCTCCTCGTCGTCGTCCGACGACGCAGCACCGTTGCCGCACACCGCTGCAGACAGCGGCGCACGGTGTATAATTTTCACATTCCAATTCCCGTGTTTTTTCGTTATTATATTGTCTTCTTTTCTTTCCTCCTCGACCGATTATTATTATTTCCCCACCGCCGCCGGCTCGTCGTCGACTTTCGCCGAGTTTTGCGCGCGCCTATATAAAACGATAAACGATAATAATATTCGCAACAGCAGCGGGACGGCGACGTAGGACGGAGTCGTCGGCCGCGTCCTCGTCATTCTCCGCCGCGACTATATTCGTCGTCGGCGATGCGTTTTACTTTTTATTTTTTTCATTTATTTATTTTCCTCTCGTACGCATATTAACCGCCGCCGCCGCCGCCGTCGCATACCGTCGCCAACACTGCACGCCGCGGCGCGACCGGTCACTCACTCACTCGCTCTCTCTTCTTGTCTGCACACGCTCTCTCTCTCTCTCTCTCTTGTGTATAAATGCGCGCCGCGTACGTGTTACATACGTTGCTCTCTCTCTTTCTTAAACGCGTTCGCGGTATACGCGCCGGTACCGCGCTGTCTCGTTCGCTCTCACGCCGTACACTGCTAGCACGCCACGTTTCTATATATATATATTTACGACGACGACGTGACGGGGAAAGCATGTCCCTCTGGTAGTTTATATATATATATGAAAACACGCGAGAGCAGAAAAAAAGCGGCCCGCAGGAGGGGGAGAAATACGTCGCCGCGTATAAGGGGGGGGGGAGTTAGGATCCTGACTGTAGAGGACTGCACGCGGTGACGGTGGTGCCGCAGGACGGTAGTGGCCGAAATGACCATACACCGAGACCGCGGGCGGCAATCGATTGCGCGACGGTCAACGGCGGCGGTGGCGGCGGCGGCGGCGGGCCTGGCGTGCCACGGCGAACAAAGAACCCACCGCCTCCGCCACCGTAACCGTAATCGCGAGAGAGTCGGCCGGACCCGGTTAGGTATCCTTAATTTCGTGGGACAGCTTTCACCGCAACACACGAGCGCGTCGCGTCGTACGTGCCGTCGACCGCACGCCCTGCCGTAGATTTTGTCGTTTGCGCGCGCGGCTGGCAGGCAAAAGAGCCGCGGGCTCGAGTATACGCGTGCTTTAATACCGCGGCGTGCGTGCGTCGGTAGATTGGAAAAAGGGGACGCATTTACTTTTTGGTCCGCGGACGGGGGTGTAGGAGAAAACGGCGAGCAAGGGCGGTGTTTGAAATACGCGCGCGCGCGCGCGCGCGTGTGTGTGTATAGATAAAAGGGCGGAGGAGAAGACGACGGCTGCTGCTGCTGCTGCTGCTGCTGGCTAGCTGCCGGACACGGACAGCAACGCGCGGCACCGGCAGCGACGGCGGCGGACCCTACTCTCGTCCGCCGACGCGTCCTCCGCGCCGCCGCACCCGCGTCACCCACACACACACACACCCATACGATGCCCATTACGATCGTGACCCGAACTCGGCCGCGCCGCCGTCTCGTCGCTTCTCGCTCGGTCGCTCACGCGCGGTCGTTCTCTCTCGTTCTTTCGCGCGCGCACACTTGCGCCGCCGTTCTAATATCCGTTCCCCCCGCCCCGCCTGTCCGTTCGCCGACAGACCGCGCGACCGTCCGCCCGTTACGTCGTCCGCGCCGCCGCCGACACACACACACACACACACTCGCCGCCGTCGCAGTCTCGTTTACCCTCCTCCGGTCGACCGCGCGTTTATCATCCTCTCGTCGTCGTCGTCGCGCGTCGCCGCTGCGTCACACCGAACGCGCACACAACACACACACACTGCGCTCGCCTCTATACATACATATATATATATATATATATTACGCGCTCTTCTCTTCTCTTCGCTCTTCCCCCCTCACCACACCCCACGCCTAAGGGCGTATACGTGTGTATAATAACACACGCGCGCGCCGCGCTCACCTCCCCGCCGGCCCGTAGCCAACGGCGACGGTTGTCTGTCTGTCGTCCGTCTTCCGGGCCCGCGGATCGCGTGTTAAAACCCGCGGCGGCGGGACCAGCTATCCCGTCCGCCGATCCGTTACCACCCGCCCGCGCGTCGCCCACCGCCCGTCCGCGACCGACGCCGCCGCCGCCGTCGTCGTCGTCGTCGCCACTTGCCCGCCGTACACACCCGCGCGTCGTCCGCGGACACACCCGGCGGTCTTATCGGCTTCCACAGTCGCGCGCGACATGCTGCTGCTGCTATATAAGCGCGCGCGATTCTCGCGCGTATATTATTATATACACCGCCGCCGCCGCCGTCGCGTCGCACCGCCGAAGGCCTGCCCGTGTGTATATGCATCGTTGCCGCCGCCTCCTCCTCCACTACCACCACTTCCACCTCCATACCGCCGCGGTCGCCTTACTCTCTCGCGCCGCGTGTATAGTATAATACGATCGCGTGTATATATATATATACGTACGCACAACGCCGCCGCTACATCGACCCAGCCGACCGTGTGATGGCGACGTGCGTTTCACAACACCCGCCGCCTGCCTATCGTCGTCGTATATACGCGTGCACGTGTGTGTGTGTGTGTGAAAAATATACGAGTCCGCCGCCGCGGGGAGCGGTACGATGAGTGGGGGGAGGAGGCATAATCATTAGCGCGCGCGGTTCGCGGAAACAAGGACATTATAATAATATATCCCGCGGTATTATTATTATTATTATTATTATTATTATTATTTATTATTATATACACGTTGCGCGGAACGCGTTTGTGTAATAACGTGAAACGAGTGGGAGGAAGGGGGTTCCAGGTTAATGTGAGCGGTGCGTAGAACGGCAGCCGGTGGCAATTATCGACGGACGGACGGGTGGTCGTCGTCGTCGTCGTCGTTAACCGGGAGATTCGAGGTGAAGCGAGGAAACGATAGATAGAGATCGAGGAGAACGAGAGACGGCGTACATATAATAAATATTATGTACGCTGGCGAGTATATATAAAAAAAAAAAAAAAAAAAAAAGAGGAAGAAAAACCAGTTAGGTCCGCGGGTACGACGACGCGACCGATTTCGGGAATTGCTGGCGACGACACCGCGATACGTCGCCAGTGTATTTCGTTATGAGTGTTTTGTGTGCAGTGGCGTAGCGAACCACGTTTTCGAGAAGCAGTTGCTTCTGGATTTTAATTGGATGTGTGGTTATATCAGGTATAAGGTTGTGTACTGGAAAAAAAAAATAATAATAATAAAAATCGAGTCACTAGCGGGTACAGACGAATGCAAATACTGCAGCCAAACATAAATTTTCCCGTTTTGGTTATTGTCGATTTCGTGCGCCGCATAGGGGAGTTCTGACGAAATCGTTATTTCGGTTCCTAATAATGGTGTCTGACGCGGGGGGGCGCGGAACTACGTTCGCTGTGCCGGGGGAAACGGGTATACTCGTAAGAATCGCGGATTATATTAAAAAAAAAATTTGTCTATACGGTAAAACGGAAAACGTCGTCGTAAAAATTTATTAAATTCGCGCGGGTCGTCAAAACGTATTTTATTATTTTTTTTTCTTTACTTCTTCTTGAATTTCAATTGAGTTCGCGACGCCACCGGAGTTTATACGTCGTATTTACGCGTACGGAGATTATTGTCGTCGTGTGTACCACCCGACAAAAACCGGTTGTCGATAACCCATTTGTCGGTGTAACGCGGCGCGGCGGCTTTAGTACGCCGTAAACACGCGTAACGTTTAGGTTTTTCGTTTTTGAGAAACTCCGGTTTCTTTCTCCGCCCGTTTTCATAGGTTTTCCGACGCTGTGACTGTTGTCCAGTGGCGCTGCTGGTGTTTACTGGACGACAGGCTACGGCCGGACTTGTGCACCACCGGGCACATTCACGATCTGTGAAATCATGAATTTTGTTTCAAAATTCACGTCGTTCCGTTATAGTGACTAAAAAAAATATATATAAATATATGTAAAAAAAAAAAAAAAAACAATTAAATATTTATTATGCGAACGTAACAATATGACAGAAATCGTGAATACCGATGAGTGGCATAAAAAAAAAAAAAAATAGACGAATTTTTTTGATATTGTCGCGTTCATATTTATATATAAGAAATCGTAATTTTTTATCGTTTTATAAAGCTTCGACGGCTACGGCGATTAGGTTTAATACGATTTGGCGTTCCAATAAAATATACGAATATTTAACGCCCGAGATGTAACGCTAGCTGTCTATTTGATACGAATTTTCGAATTTTTTTTTTTTTTTTTTTTACAAATGTTTACGTCAACAGGTCTGTGGTATTATCTTCCGGTTGAGAGCCTCTTCCGGTGACTTATTTACGACGGAGGGGAAAGGGGGGAGATTACCCCTCGGATATATATTTAAGCCCTTTGTTTCTTTTAACACATTATGTAAACGCGGTTGTGGTTACGGTTTCCTTTTATCCAATCCGCAGTAAGTATGTAATAAAACAATAATAATAATAATATTTATTTATTTTTTTTTTTTGGTTAAACATCGATAAGACGATTTACAATTCTCGACCGCTATACCATTATTTGCAGTTTACTTGTTACGATTATTTTTTTTTTTTTAATAATAATATAATTGATTTTAATTTTAATTTCTCTTTTGGTTTTATAGTAGTAGGTACGTGTTTATTTGATGAGCTTGCAATGCTGTCCGTATAATTACACGAAAAATAGAGCGTTGAAGAAATAAACCGATGTGTGTGTAGGAGAAACTGTATATATATATATATAGAGTTTGTTTTAAGTAAATATTATAAACTTGCGGAAAATATTAATAGTTTACGTACACGTTTTTCTATGTAAGTTATTAAATTATTGATACGCATTTCGAGTGGAAGGAGAAAAAATTTTTTTTTTTTTTAATCGTCTCACCTCCACCCACCATGAAATCCTAAATATATATTCAATAATATATTTAGATGTTAATTACGCCGCTGATTTTGTATATACGAGTGGTCGAAAATTAAGTTTTCAAATTTTCTTGTTACAGAGAATGTCGAATAATAATAATAATAATAATAATCATCTGTATTCCTGGACGTCCTGAATATATTGCGCCGAGGAAATGAAAAATGTTGACCCCCTCCCCCCCATCTACACACACACCCAACATCGGAAAAAAAATTCCGTGTTCTGCCTCTGCTGTAATGATTCAGACGGCGATTTGGAAAACTCGACGCGTACGGTGCGCGCAGAATTAATTTATTTCGGAAACTCGTTTTTGTTTTTTTTGCCGCCGCCGTAATTGTATAAAAATACGACGACGACGACAACGGCGCAGTGTGACACGGACAGTGCGGTGCACACGCTTTGGACGCGGATGCGCGCGGCGGCGGGAAAACTGATTTCACTCTGTCCGCCTCACAGAAACCCATTGTGTGCGTGCGTGTGTGTGTCGTTGAATTTATAATATCGTTTCGTACGTGTGTGTGTGTGTGTGTGTTGTGTGTGCGCGTCGCTTTTGTGTGTCGAACCGTCGCACCACTACCGCCGCGACGGTGCACACCGTGTGTGTGTGTGTGAGCGTATTGTGATGATATTATTTTGTCGCTCGGCAAAAAAAAAAATAATAATAATAATAATAATAATAAAAGAATGAAAGAATATATTTATAATAAGTTATAATACACACACGCGGAACGCAGGAGGACGACGACGATGACGTGAAAATGTTATCGTCGTACGGAATACGCGTACATAATTTATCCGATCGTATAACGTCATATTATACAGTGTATAATAATAATAATAATAATAATAATAATAATAAATAATATGGGAAACAGCGAGTGGTAGGAGAAAGAAATCTTTATGTATACCGCGGTGTGTCACAGTGGGTGTAAATTGATCTTAATTTCTGCAGGTGGCGGTGTGTGCAGAGGATGAAATATTCTAATTTCTAACCCCACAATCCAACTTTGTTTTTGTATAGCGTATAATATAATATCACTGCGTTATAAACGAATTTTCTTTTTATAAAGATCATTGATAAATATTTTTTATTATTATTATATTACATTGAGTCGCGATGTCATTTTTTCTCAAAACACGTTGCATCATTAACGAAATTAATGCTATACGTTTCCCCCCCCCCTCTCCGTTAATATTCGCTTTATACGTTTTTTTTTTTTTTTTATTTTGAGAAAGAGAAAATTACATTAACAAACAATTATAGAAGCTAAAGCCCGTAAAAAAAAAAAAACATTTAACGCGCTAAAAACCGAAAGCCGCGTGGTGTAAACTCGACTGTCGTGGGAAAAATGTGTAAAATATCATAAAT
The DNA here is from genome assembly GCA_032441825.1 of Chaetogeoica ovagalla. Classification (NCBI taxonomy): domain Eukaryota; kingdom Metazoa; phylum Arthropoda; class Insecta; order Hemiptera; family Aphididae; genus Chaetogeoica; species Chaetogeoica ovagalla. The sequence continues at coordinate 7,585,676 of CM063745.1, read as the reverse complement.
AAAGAAAGAAAATATTTGAAAAATATATTAATCGAATTACAATATATTCGTAATACTCGCGTAGAGACGTATAATCATTAATATATATATTGTATATCAGGGGCGAACGCAGGAAAAAATTTCGGGGGGGGGGGTTTTGAAAAAATTTAAAGTAGGTATTCATTAATATCATATTATTCATACTGTATTACACTTTAACTATTTATTTTAGGCACTTATACTATACACATTATACATATTACATATCATAGATTAATAATTAATTATTAAAATTTGTCAATTCAATTTAAATTATAAAACAAGATCTATAGGTCTCGGTTTTTCGGGGGGGGGGGGTTTAAACCCCCAAAAACCCCCCTGCGTTCGCCCCTGTTGTATACGAGTATATAAAACGACAATTACAATATTAATATTCTACACTATTTGCTTGATGAACAAATGTTGATTTTTGAAGAAATAACAATTATACGATCATAATATTATATTGCGATTTAATCGGACCGAATTACGATTAAATATGAAAAAAAAAATAAAAAATAAAATTCCCATTTACAATTTTCTATATACGGTAATTCAATTAGATTTTAACGTTTCGTTCAAACGTCGAATCCCGCGTATGAAACGATCAAATTATACACTTTATGCAGATATACACCGATCGTGGTACGTGCGGGGATATGATACGTCTTGTGGACGGTCATACTGAACTCAGTCGTCACGGAATTGACCGTTTGCGTTTACGCGTTTTTCGCGGATTAAACGGATACGGATGTTAACGTTGCTTAGCAACGGTTCCGTCGTCGCTTAGCAACGTCCCGTGATCGATCACGTCACTACCCCGTAACGATTTTGAGTGACGCACATTTTTTTCACTCGGTCCCCGGACGTTTTTCCGTGTCGAAAGAGAAATCGCGCGGTGTGTACACCGGCGCCACCGTCTGCAGGCACACCCGGTCGGCTGCAAACGTACCCACACAACAAGTGCTGTGTGTGTGTGTGTGCATTCGCACGGTGAAATCTACGCCGTTGCAGTACGCGGGTTAGGGCACGGACACAGTTTCTTATTTCTCGTAAATATTTCAAAAGTATTTCGTTTTTTTTTCTCTTCTTCTTCTTCTTTTTGGCCGTCCGTTTCGCCCCCGAGCGATTCGCAGCGGGTGTGTGTGTGTGTCGTTCGGAACGGCGTCAGCGGTCGTCCTCGAGTTCAACTACAGCAGTTCACTATATATATACATATAATGGCACACAATGACCGGCCCCGCCGATATCTTATTTTTCTTTTCTTTTTTTTTTTCCCCCTTCCCCCGCTACTTATCCGCGTCGCCGCTATAATAATATATTTCGTATAATAATAATAATACGTGAAAACGGCGGCGATGAAGACTCCTTCGACGACCGAAACCTTATGCGTAGATAGGGTCGACCGGGTCGGGTCGATTTTTAAACCACACACACACACACACGGTAAGAACGGCCGTCGTCGTCGTTGTCGCCACTTCGCGCCGTACGGGGTCCGTTTCGAATTTTAAACGCGCCGGCCCGAAAAACCGGGCGAAACGACGACAACTGGGCTGCCAGCAAAATAACGAGGCCGGGCACAGTGTTATTATTTAACGCTGCTGACTGCCTCTAACGCACGGAGTCTATTATGTTTTTTTTCTTCTTTTTTTTTTTGTACCACCGGTGGGGGGGGGGTGGTGGAGACGGGAAAATGAGAAACGTATTATTATTATTATTATTTTTATTATTATTATTATTATATTGCAGGACGTGCTCCACCACGTTATCCGTCGTCGTGACAATATAGACCGTTACTAATTCACTGATATAAATTATAGTCGGGAATTTTATATATATACACATATACATATACATTTTTTTTTCCTCTAACGACACAAAAACGTTTTTGGGAATCGCGCGCGCGTTTTATATTTTTCAACCACGCGCGCGTTGTTTACAACAAGTATATCATCATCACACGATTCGTGTATGTGTGTGTGTGTCGTGTAAAAACGCTTATATACACACCCGCGGTGTTCGGGATCGTCGAAAAAGATATTTATTATTATAAAAATATAAACACAATATAAAATGTATGAACATAATCCTCGACCGAACAGTATATAATAATAATAATAATAATAATAATAATAATAATAATAATAATAATAATAATAATAATAATAATAATAATAATAATAATAATAATAATAATAATAATAATATAGTCGCGGATGTTTTTCGAAAACGACCTCTTTCACGCGCGTAACACTGCAAAGGCGTAGGTTGTTAAATTTTCTATAACCGTTCCTGCGGCGCGCACATCGCAATATTATATACGACGGGGCTCCGGGAACGGGATTTAATTCTCATACCGAGCACGTGTGTGCGCGCGCGCCCGGCTCTCGCTGCGTGTATTTATACGTATATATAATATTATTATATAATATGCATCGCGTATAATCTCATCCGGTTTCGACACCGCGTATATTTCAAAATTAATATTATAATATCACACACTGTAGGTCGCGTTTAGAGAGAGAAATTACAGCCCCGTTCGTTTTATATTTTATATATATATATATATAGAGGAGAGACATCGAGATCGCGGCGCGTGTGGCCCAACACAACGCTTTTACTTGTATATGTACGCGTTATATATATATTATATTATAACAACGCGTATATTATATAATAATAAATACGGAGATCCCCATCCCCACCTCCTCCCGATCGAATTTCCACGAGACCGTATTGCGTCGTTGTCGTTTTCCACGGGTATATTATTTTTATTTTATCCAGCAGACACGGATACACGGGTGATACGCGCGCGCGCGGGTGAGAGAGTGAGGAGACGACGACAAAACACAATAAAGTACGAATATTACACTTAGTCGCGCATCGTGTGTGTGTGTGTGTAATTTTAAATCGCGCGTCGGTCCAGTGACGGCGGCCGGAAGAGGGCAATTATTGCATTTATTGCTTAGATCCCCGCGAAAACGGCCTCGGAGAAAAATTGTTAATTTAATATAACACATAAATCTGTTGTAATTTATTGATTTCAAAAAAAAATCAAAAACGGAACGCTATTAACGCTATCCTTATATATGAGAACGGGCCTATTATTTTTATTTTTTTTTTTTTTGTGTACACGAAGTTTCTGAAGACGATATATTTTTCAACTTTTTTACGATATATATCATTTTTTGTTTTTCACAGAATCGTTTCAAATATTTCTCCGAGTGTGCAGTTCCGACGGTTTTTTTTTTTTTTTTTATATCTGACTGGTCGATGGTATTCAAATGTTTTTCTGCGGCCAGGCGGTTCGATAATTTTACGGATTTACTATATACGGTTAAATTGATGAACGCATACGTATTATGAACAACACACACGAACAACGTGTAAAATATAACAGAAATATATTATAATAACACGTAGGCATAATAAATATTAGGTACGAGAAGAAAAAAAATATACGTATTTATTATGTACGGAAAAAACGAACGAAATAATTCGACGACGACGACGATCAATAATTATGTAAAAATATACCTGTATTTTGCGTATAAACCAAATGATTATTGATAAAAAAAAAAAAAATAATCAATAACGGCTTTCTCCGTGAAAATACACGACTACTTGTGTCCGCCGCGGTCCACACCGAAAATGATGCAATTCCGTATGTAATACTTGCGTTTGTCTTCCGTTTGTTCCGGCTCTCTTTTATAATAGCCGTTGAATAGCGAGACGACAACCGCGCGGGGCTCTTTCTGTATAAATTCAATCTTCGTCGCGAAATATTTTACAAAAAAAAAAAAATTACATCCTCGAAAATCGTTTCGTCCAATCTGAACGGAAAATGAGAATTTCTCGTGCAAATCGTTTTGAATCCTATTGGAAGTCTGTTGCAACACGCGGCAACGGAATAATTTTGATCGATTCGTTTGCGTGACACGCAGATCGCTGTAATAACCGTTTAAACCGTTTAATTTAATAAAGTTCTTTTTTTCCATAATTCTTTTCGGATATTAAATTCCCTATATGACGTTATATGGCTCGGCAGCATCGAACAAAACGTTAAATTTCATTCGGAGAATCGATACGCGGATTTGTGTACATTTTTTACGTGACTATATAATATAAATATTTGTTACCTATGTAATTGGAAACGAGAACAGGAACCCCCTCCCCCGCCCCGGTTTTTTTTATTATTTTATAATAAAACAGATACAATACGAAACGACATCAAAATTTCGAGCGCGCGTTTTTGAAATTTTTTTTCCTCTTCTTTTCAATCAAATCTCGTGAAAACATTCAAAAGAACTTGTAACGCGACGCGTCGTCGGAACGAAACGAGAGAAAAACACGAGCGTTTTGTATTACCCGCGCAATCGTTTTTTAACCGTGCGCGCAGTAATTTATATGTACGTATGGGAAATAATAGCTTTTCGTGTGACGAATGGAATCGCAGCTTTTTATTGAAAAGACCGGCTGTATAAATCGAGGAAAAGATGTTTGACGCATGACATTTGGCGACGAATACGTGCCGAAGACGCGGGAACGGCGGCGAATTTCTGCAAAACGCGCGCGCAGTCTTATAAGAAATGGGAGATTTTTTTAAAATTTAACATAACGACGGTTAAAAAACACCGAAACACTGTCGATAAAAATACGAACATTTTAGTAAACGCTTTATTAATATTAATTTCTAAACAATTCCGTTTGTATACAGTACATTTTTTTAGCCCCATTTTTTTAGTGCGATGCTGCCGAGTACGTGTATACACCAAGTGTGTATACGACGCAGTGTATTCGGATAAAGGCGAATTCGTTGTGGTATACGAATTAGAAAAAAAAAATAATAATAATTTTTGCATAGTGATAAATAAGTTTATCGCGACGCGTATTATTCACTATAGCACTTATCGAACAACTTAATTAAGAAAACATTAAATTTTTTGTTTTTTCAAACGTCAATTTTATCGCAGAAATTTTCAATTGCGATCTCAGGTTCAGACGGAATATCTATTTATTCTACCTACATATTATGCGATTCGGTACAACCGGCCGTTGTTATGTAAGTATTCACCGTAATCGGAGCTGATTATAGAAGTGGAAACCTTTAAGTGTTTCTGCGCGGTACGCGTTTCCGAAGTCAATTGCGTCATTAGATTATTATTTGTTTATACGCGCAAATAATTTTAGATGCTATTTGTTGTGATGTACCGTTCAATTGCATTTTTAAAGAACGAACGCTTGCAGAAAAACCAGCGGCTCGTTCTTGAAATGCGCAGGAACGATTTGATTTCGTGTTAATACTGTTTCGAAAGAAAGAACATGGACGACGCTATAAAGAAAATTAGAAACTCCCGATACTAATATGCGAGCATTCTCATTTTGATTGAAATCCTTGACCATCCGGCAGTTATGAAAATGCGTGTTTTCGATGGATAAAGAAATAAGACAGTATTCACACACCTACTTCCAACAAGAGCGTGGTATGATTTTACAAATCTCCAAATAAAGATAACGGATGAATTTTCTAAGGGGACGGGGATTTCGCAGGAGCGTATTTACTTCATCCCCTAGAGGGGGGGAGAGGGGCTAGTAGAAAAACGGCCCGTCGAATCCGTTGCCAACTTAGAATTATCGAAAAATTATATGAAAATAATACGTTTTGAATAAAAAAATGTTTTAGTTTTAGTTCGATTAATTTTAGTTGTCAGTAGATATAGGTGCATGCACAAGTTTATGGGGGGGGGCTCATCGACCCCCCCCCTTGTATACGCCCCTGGGATTTCGCGTTCAATTTTAAACGTTCTATTCATTCGTAATTAATCCGAGAGTTTTAACTAATTATTGAAAACATTACGTAGCGTTACAAAACAATTTACCGTACGGATTCTAACATTAAATATAACTAATTGTGTTTTTTATGTATTAATACTTCCGTATATGAAAATAATATTTCGACGGTGTTATTGTATGTATAATGGACGAAGTGTGCAATACTTGCATTCCTCCGTTGTAAAAAAATGAAAAAAGCCTCGAACCGAATGTTTTGTAGAAAAAAAAATAAAAAGAATAAGAGCTGATGGTCCATTTCAAAATAAACGTTTCCGGTCCGATGAATTTGAAACGCGTTGGAACGGCGAAAAACGAAACTGTCCCGAATTTCTGTACGATTCAGTATATATGTGAGGAGGGTCTTAATAAATAATAATAATAATAAAAAGGGTAGCGAACCGCGGGTGTTGTGCAGGAAGTCCTTTATAACGGGATTGGAAACGGGTAAATTGTTCTTCTCTTTGTCTCGCACACGTACGGAAACGTAGTAAAAATGAAATAATATACGTCTCCTACACGTACCATACCGATCGATTTACCGCAACGATGCGATATGATGGATATTGAAAACGGATTTGAATTCGCCGTAGTGAATTTTACGACGACGAATATATTATACGGATCGACTTTTCTTTATTGATCTCTCGGGATGATCTCCGATAATCGGATATTAGCAATTTTTTTTTTTTTTAGTTTAATTAATTTCGAAGGGTTTTATGCAAAAAAAAAAAAAAAAAATTAGAAACGTGAGAAAATCGATCTCAATAGTAGAAGACTTCACGAAGAATCCGTTTTAGTATAATAAGAAACGTCTATTTTTACTGTGTTTTGTGCGTACATGCCGCGTACACACAAAAAGAGAGACATTTACACACCCTCGGATCGGAGATCCTCTTAAACGAATTACTCGAATGAAATTTTAGAGGTTTTTTTTCTTTCTATTACTGTATCAATTCAAATGCAATGATGATGACGAAGATTTTTACATTGAATAAAACGCGATGCCGAGCGAGGCTTTGCGTTTTGGTCGAAAAATTTTTAAAAAAGTTACGGACCGTTATTTCGGTATATATAGTTCATTGCTTTTAGCGCCGCGCGTTAAAAAAACTAAATAGTTTCTCGCTAAAATTCTTGCGCGAAAACGATGACGGGGAATCGAGTTGATAATACGTTTCGAATACATTTTCCGATTTGTTGTTACCGTAAATCGTCCGAGTCGCAGGTCACTTTTTTTTTTCTTTGATTCTATGATCGAAACTTCGTAAAAACAGAACGAAATATAATCAATCGTAAAGTCAATTAGCTGCTTGCTCGCGATATACTCGGTCTGAGAAACCGAAACCCGCCGTTTATTATTATTATATTATATTTATATTATTATTAATTATTATTATTATATTATCGTATGTTGTTAAGAGCAGCGGTATAGCTTCTGGATTTTAGTTGGGTGGGTCCTCCTCCTAAGGTTTTGTGAGGAGAAAAAATATGCGTCTCTATAATATTCGTGAAAAAAAAATTAACCGCGTAACCAGACAAATGTTTTGCTTTCCCCCCCCCCCCCCGCCTACGCGCCGCGCGTCTACATTCTATAAGTTATTCCTCGATTTTTCTTTTTCTCATTGTTTCGGTCCCGTCAAAGTAATGATGGAACACATATTATTTTCGAAAAATGATTATACTCGTAAAAACCGTAACGTTTCTGCCCTTCTCCCCTCCCCCCACCAAAAAAAAAAAAAAAAAAAAAACAACGTCTGTACAGGAAAAAAATTATAAAACCGACCAATCGGCTGGTGTCCATTAGTGCGCATCTTTGTTGCTTCAACAACATTCTTAGTGCTTTTTTAGTTTCTTTTTTTAAGTTCCCTTGATAATTATAAAATAATAATGTTATTCGCGTGAATATATATATATATATCCTATACAGGCGATACGAATAATAATAATAATAATAATAATAATAACAATAATAATAATAATATTATTATTATTATTATGTGATTTAGAAAACAGCGCCGTCTTCAGTACCGGCGCGTATATATTTTCTTTTCGACATTATATTATTATTATTATTATTATTATTATTATTATTATTATTGCTGTTGTTGTTGTTGTATCGACGGCGGCAGACAGACGCGGTGCGACTCATATACATGTCCGACCGCCGCCGCCATAGTCCGCTGTCTCTCATCAGTACTAACCGTTTTTCCGTCTCGTGCGCAGCCGTTCGCCACCGTCGTCGTCTCGACTTTAAAATAGACTCGACGATGAAATAATATTATACGACAAGTGCGCGCACACACACACACACACACACTGTACCACACAATGGTGTACAGAGCGTTTTCTTCGTAGCTGTGTGTGTGTGTGTGTGTGTGTACGCGATCGCGCGTAACTGTATATTATATTTAATACTTGCGCGCGGTATATGAAAATAAAAAAATATAAATTCGGACGAAGACGAAAAACACGTATACACAATAAAACGCCAATAAACCGGTTTCGAAGAAGAAGAAGAAGAAGAAAAAATTTAACCTTTTTTTATTATTATTATTCGACGGTATGGCCGGCGAACGCGTTCCTTAAAATTCGCCGCCGCCGCCGCCGCCGCATCCTTTCACTTCTGTGTCGGCCGCCGCGGTCTGCTCCAAACGACCTGCAACACAGTGTTGTTGTTACACACCTGCAGCGGACCGAATCCCCCTCGTGCAGGCGATTCGACCGCGGACCGCAGTGCAGGAGTGACCGCCGCAGTGCAGTGCCTAGGCCGTGGTCATTTGCGAGACGGACCGCGGTGAAAAAGAAATTATATAATCTCGCATTATATATATATATATATAAATAAATTAGTAATGTCAAAACGTTCTTTTTCTTTTTTTTTTTTCATAATGCGGCGAAAGAAGTTCTCCGGTTCCCCGTATAACATACAAATGTATACTGAAAATCGCAATGAAAATCCTAATACGTATTACCCATCTCTATTAGTAAAAACAGTTGGCTTTTTTCTTTAACCATGTCGTGGTAAAGATATTTTCAAAACGATTACACGGGGTTTGATGTATGTACGCATTTTCGCACGAGAACGCGAAATCCGAACGGGCGGTAATACTATATAGTTATATGTACCGTTTTTACTCATAACTAGGGTTAGGATTTATAAGCATTCTCATACGTGTTTTTTCCCCTTTAATCCAAATGGATTGGTTGTCAGGTGCTAAAATATATGTCCACACACGCTTATTTTCGATTAAATAGAACAATTTTTTTTTTTTTTTGCATACTTTTGTATATTTTTGAACATTAGAATTTTGTTGAAAAATCTAACCATTTCCAAATGGTATTTTATACGCACAATAAAATTTCTTTATCACGACACATTTATTCGTCGAAGGAATTACGAAATCGCTTCGTTTAAACGTGTTCTAGTATAACGATGGTGCGATGTGAAGAGAAGTTTTTTAATCGACACATCACAATTTATAATACACTCTTTCTATTCCTTTATCGCCGCGCGGTTCGTTTATATTCGAAAATTTGAAACGACACATCCAATAACCGTCATCATCATTACAGCGTTTTTAATAATGTAATAATACATTTTATAATTAATATAAATAATAATAAAAAATAACTTATTATCAATTAGTTTCTGAGAGATCGATGTAAAAACAAAATTTTTTTTTTTTTTTTTTTTTTACTCGTACATTCTACGGCGAGGAAAACTTGTCAAATAAATAGCGCAACTTGTGCAACTATGTATATACTCGTATATATATCTAGACATTTTTTTTTCCCCCGGCGAAAAGTAGCGCACGTGACACGTATCTATATAATATAAGAAGAAAACTGTTAAGAAAAAAAAACAAAATTGTTCGTAGCGAACAAAATAAAACAAAAAAAAAAAAAATTAAAAAAAAATTTCGCGTAAAAATCAATTCTACGCGTTTTACGCGGATGACAATCTAAAACAAAATCCTATACTCCTATTTTTAATTATTATAATAATAATAAAACTAATAATAATTATAAATACGAATATTTCGCTGTACCGCTGCAGATGCTTTACACTTATTTCTTTTTTCTTTAACGTATACGCGCGAGCGATCGACGATTATTATTATTATTATTATTATTTTGTTTTTTTTTTTCTTTAAGCAATCGATAATTGCGCGTATACGAAAAATACGTTCAACCCAATTTCAGTTGTTTTTTTTCCTTGCTTTTTGTTATGTCGCATTCGAGCGGTTTTAGCAGCGCGTCGTAATAGATATTCGGAATTTTGAAATTATTATTACGTCGTCGTCGCATCGACGCGCGCGCGTGTTATTATTATTATTATTATTATTATTATTATTATTATTATTGGATTCGAATAAGATAAAAAAAAAAAAAATGAAAAGACCGGCGGCGGCGTTGCTATCGCGTAATTCCATCTCACTGCCTTATACACACACACACAACACACACAAAAACGTTTCTATCGCGCGAAATCCAATTTATATAGTTTTTTTTTCCCAGTTTTCTCTCTCTTTCTCTCTCTCTCTCTCTGTATATATACGTGATGAGCGTTCTCGCGTCCTTCGTCGCGTCGCATTTATTATAAACCACGGGCGAAAAAATACTGCCACACGCGTGTAACACGTAACGAGCCGCTCGCTGCAGCAGAATCTCTCGCCGAAACGAATTTATCCCGCGCGTTTTTTTTTTCATTTATTTATTTATTATTAATTATTTTATATATATATATATATATAACCTCGTTCCAGTACTAGTGAAGCGCCGCAGTAGTATAGTGGTCAGGCCATATAGTTGTTATAGTAGGTCCCCGCTGTAGATAATTCAAATATAATAAACAACGTTTTCCGTACAGAATAATAATTATCATTAACTGTAAAATGAAAGAAAGCAAAAAAAAAAAAAAATAAAAAATTTCGCGCATTGAAATTAATTTACAAAAATAAACGAAATGTGTTTATATATATATATATATATATATATGACAAAAAAAAAGTGACGAAACACGTCAATAAATGAATAAATTTCTTTGATTTAACGAATTATTCAATACGCGTTATTAATACAGCAACGCGGTAATTTTAATTACCGTATGAATATTCATCTTTTTTTTTTCTATTCAATTAGCCCTCGTCTTCGAAACAGATTTACATTTTCTTTTCTTTTTCCATACAACCATTGGAATCGGACCGATTGCAAACGGGCGTATCCTAAACGTTTGATCCCCCGGCTGCCTGCACGTCCGTACCCGATATTGGCGTTCTGTGAAATGTACGTGCGGATTTCACATTTTTATTTTGTAAAAATGTACCGATTTTTGACTCGACGCGAGCGCTTGATAAATAAATCGTGTGTATAAATGATTTTTAACTGGATATTTATATGTATGAAAAAAAAATTTTATTTTCACGGTCAGCATCGCGGATCCAATAACGATTTATAATAAAAAAAAAATAATAATACCGCAGCACCGAGTATGAATAAGATTTTCGCGAAATGAAAATTCGGAATAGTTGACCGAGATAGCAGCAAACCGATTTGACCGTATCTTCGTTTTGATCGCGTGTGCCCCGAACACCGCCGAATTGTAAATGTAAAATATAAAACACATTAAAGATATTCAATCGCGTGATTAGGAATTTGACGGAAGATAATAAATCATTTGATCGAAATCAAATTCAGACTTACACGCGTTTCGATAACGACTTGATATTATATTGCTATCCGGGATGCACGTTTCCAGCATTTCAACGGTAATGCCGTCGGTAGAATTCGCATATAAAATTTTCCATCCGGTCGTACTCTTAAAACGTATATCTACTCGTCGTCAAATTATTATATATCAGTGGGGCAGCATTGAGGAATACGTTTTTCTCTCGTTTTCACTTCGTTTACACGTTTCCCCGCAATGAATTTTCACGAATTCATACATAATGTGCTCAATCGGACGGCCAACTAGTCAAATATAAAAATTAACAGCGCTTTTTTGAAAGACACACACACACACACTATTCGATACGACGTCCCAGTGTATGTTTTAACGCGTATATATTATTATTTGTACGCACCGAATCGACGGTGTTGTTAAATACATTTATATATATACATATATAGCTTATATAAAAGGGTCGTCGAGATGTCTTGCGCCATTCATGTATATATTATTTTTTGTTCGCTTACTTATATAATCAAATCGTTTCTCGTTATTACTTGCAACAGCTGTTATATACAAATATAATATATAACACACACCCGTTGTTATTAAAATATTATATCTTTCTTTTTATTATTATTATTATTATTGTTTATTTTTTTTTTGACATTTCGAAACGCGGGGGAAAAATTACTTGTATTTTATAATCTCCAAATACTAATCGACGATAATACCGCTACCCTTCCGTCACACTTTTTTTTTTGTACGTCTATAAATAATGTAATAATAACGCGAGAAATTTAACAGAAAATACAATTATAAGGTATTCTCCTCGCGCGGTGAAATTTTCATGAAATTCTCGTCGTAAAACAACGATTTGAGTAATGAGAGATAATGTTAAAAAAAAAAAAAAACGTTACAAACAGACGAGAAATATCTGTTGTTTGTGGTCGTATTTACATAATATACTACGGAGTTTTTCTTTTTGTTTTTTGATAACACGAATATCTACTGGTTTATATATATATATATATTACGTCATCGTAAAAAAAATCAATGATAATTACTGTGGATTGAAAAAAACGTCTCGTCTCTGTTTCACAGTATACGATGGCGTTTATCACTTGTCCAGTGTCAACATTCAGTTTCTCAATTCTTAAATGTTTTTTTTTTTTTGTAAACATATAACGGGTTTTATACTCTTCGTATATAATTATATTCGTATACGACGCGATACTTATATAAGAGGATTTGTTATGAACAAACGGTACAGTTGAAAAAGAAAAAATTAATGTTTTTTAAATCGTACGGTATGGTTGTCTTACACTCAACACCGCGTCGATAATAATATAATATACGAAACTTTATATATAGAATAAAATCGATTTATATGTTTAAAGGATCGATTTTGTTTTTTTTTTTGTGTGTTTGACTTTATGGTCTATTATTTTCGTATATATAAGCGTTTTTTTTGCCGTTTTCAAAACGTAAAAAAAACGTTTACAATCGGTAATATGAAATTAAAAAAAAAAAAAAACGATTTTACGAGTATAACATATATATTTATATTGCTCATCGCGCGGTCTCCATTTTTTATACTGTAGTAAAAATAAAGATGGAAAAAAAGGAAACGGCGCGATATTATTCAGTATCGCTTCGCCTATTAAATTTACTACAATACTTGTCTACTTCAAAAAGTTATCTCGGAATTGTGAGTTCGAGAATCTCAGTGTTGCAATATATATCTTGTTTGTGTTAATAATATGTTAGTTATATCTTACCTGATATGGCCGTCGGAGATAATCGTATTCGGACAATGGAGATATTGAAAATAAGGGAATTTAAATTGATCAAGTTTATTTATTATAAATATATATTATTTTTTATTATTCAATAATATTTTATTTTACAAAAATTTTTAACAAGTGAATTCTCGAGAGTCGAAAAAGGGAGTGGTTCGAGACTGGCGCGACGGACCGAGAGAGATGTCCGTCGTCGATATTATATTAATTCTTTTTTTTATCAAAACGTCAATAAGAACATAATGATAGACACACTGTATTATTTACAATTTTGTAAATAATACAACGGAATTTAATAAAGAGTAGCTATCGTTACAACACGTGATATGTGTCGGCCGGCTTTTGATCACTCGCACCACCCCTACTGGTAGACGCTATTATTGCGCGGGCGTTTGAAGCTCTTTCACATTGATAAACACACGAATTTTCACTAATTTACTAAGTGTATGTCAGTAAAGAAATATACTAATTTTTTTTTAAAAGAAAAACGCAAATAATATACGTATAAGTAAAAAAAAAACAGGATTTTTTTTAATAATCATACAAATTATAATATATTGAAAATTATAATTCGGACACGCGTTTCACGTTTTTCTCGTGTATCGAAATGTCAGCTACACTTGACGAGTACGCTATTACATTTCATGAAAATGAAAAAAAATAAATAATAATTTGTATACACGTATATATAAACGAGTCGTATTTTTTAAATTATTAAAATTTCATCGAGTGAAATAATATCGGAACATTTTTGTTGTTGTTTGTTCCGCGCGTTTCTTGTGTCTCGTCCGAACTGTGTTTGTACACGTATACGTGATGGTTGCGCGTACTTGAAATCGCGGCGAATAATAATCGTACGCTAAAATTAAACGAGTTATTTTCAATACGCGAGGTGTGTACGAAAAAAATAAATAAATAAATAAAGCTGGTCCACGTTTTTTTCTCTTTCGACGTCCATTTATCGTCGTTTCAATCGCAGCGGCTAGTGAAAATGCTGGTTTTGAAACCAGGGTGCCACGTAACCCGCCGCCGCCGCCGCCGTCTACGTGTGCAACCAGAAAATAATATTTTTTTTTTTCATCCCAGCAATTCGAAAATTTTCTATGAACAAACATTTTCGAATTTCGTTACGTATGTTTATTTGAAAGAAACGATCGGTTTTTTTTTCTTTCTATTTACACACCGTATACTCGCGACGTTTGGTTACATTGAGAAAAACACGGAAATCCTTATAGGTGTTTCTTTTTTTTTAGTCTGCGAAAATGTAAAAAATAACGTTTTATATTTTTTAATCTAATATAATATACCGGCCTTCTACCGCGTTGCGTATCTGCAATACTTAACGGTTTTTTTTTTTTTTTGATTTGATTTGAAAATTTAATTAAAACTTTTTATTAAACGCGTTGTTTTTAGTCTTATAAGGCTATAGCGGGATATATTGTACTCCGATAACAATAATAATAATAATAATAATAATAAGCGGTTAATTTTATCAGAATTGTCAACGTAATTGTTGGAAGTTTCAAAAAAAAAAAAAAAAAAAAAACCAAAATATTTCGAACTCGAAACTACACAAAAAATTGAACACCTATTTAAGTACAAAGCCCGTAACTCGAAACCCGAATGGTTTTAACCCGTTTTGAATGCCTGCAGCGCGACATTTATTTCAACGTGTTTTATTTAATCTGTTACCGTCGCTTTTTTTCGAAATTCTTTTCTCGACGATAAATGACGTCCAATCGACACGAATGTCATCCGATTGAAATTCTCTCTCTCCTATTTTTCTATACACAATTTTATTAGTTATATTTATATTACGTTTTTAATAGAAAAACAACATTTACTTTCAATAATTGCGACTAGATTATTACTAGCGCAAAACACTTAGTTATGAGAAAGTTATTCATTTTTTTCTTTTTTTTTTTATCTATCGTCCAGTGAAAATCCACCGGGCACGCAACACATTCGATCGCAGTGTACGGCATCAAAATATACTGTTCAGGTTCGTTTTTAACGGACACTGCAGAACGGATAACTAATATTTGAGTGGGTGTACATATATAATTTTTTTTTATATTACGTCTTAAAAAATTCGTATTATTACTATTGGACGCGTTACGTTAGGTCGGTATAAATGTTTCGTCGTCGTTTCAATTTCCCGCGAATTAAACGTTTTAATTGAATTTGCCACGACAAATTTTGGTACACGAACGGAGTCCCGAGTGCGGAGGATGCGCTCATCGATTCGTACGAATGTCTGTGGGGGTGGGGGGGGGAGGACACGTGCGCTCGCGCGTGAAAGTATACCGCGTTCGCGGTAACCACCTGAAGATTCATAAACGCATTGTTATTATTATCATTGCGGTGATCGTACGATTATAAGTTTTTTTTTAAACATCCTGTGCCGCCGTTATTGTGTCATGGCGATTTCCCCCCGCCATTCTCCTATCCTTGGGTCATATTTATTTTTCTTATTTTTTCATTTCGACCGTATAACGTATCAAAAACAGGCAAAAAAAAAAAAAAAAAAAAAATGGGACAGCATAAGAACGAAAAAAATTAATAAATTTTACACACAAATTTTCGAAAGTCAACGAAAAACGAGACAAGATTTGTTTTTACAAATAGCATTTATAGATCGGTGTTTTTTTTTTTTTAAATATCTCGTTATAAAAAAAATTCGTTATTAACGAGTACAAAAGTGATCACGGCGAACAGGGAGACGGCCAACGGCCCTGCGGTCCCGCCTCGAATACGTCTGTACATTATTTTGTATACATATAAGTGAATTCAATATATTTTTATTTATAACTGTCAACGGTAAGTTAATAATTCGTAAGTTTTTCGTTGACAAAACCAATAATACTATAATATATAGTCATAAAAAAAAAACGCTTAAAACCAGAAATACAAAAAGAAAAACACGAAAGGAAAGTGGAAACGTGAAGAATATTTTCGGTATTTGAAAAACGGGGAAAATCGATATCTAAACACGAAAACATATAATATAAAGCGGAAAATTTCTGAAAAAGTTCTAACGTCGCACGAGACAACAGCAAATAATATCCGGCCATAATATTACATTATGTGCTGCTGCAGTTCGACAATCGACGCCATAACGAACTGTAGTAGTATATATATAAAAAAATCGCCATGTCCTCGATTATTAATGAGTTTGCCGCCAGTAAGCTAAGGCTGATTCGGCATCGTTACATTGTAGTTGGAAATGGGTTCCAGGAAAAAGAGGAGAAAAAACGTTTAAACATCAAACTTTTATTGTTCGAAATAAAATTTATTTCATATTTGGTAGATTATTATAAAAAAGAAGATTTTAATTTTCCAATTTACGAATGAATTGATTATTTATAAAAAAAAAATGTTTTACGTGAATATTTTTTTATTTTTTGGAACTTTACGCCAAACATTAATTGTATTTAATTATTAATAATATTTTTTCTCGTATACCGTATAAGATTAATAATATTTAAACTTTTATACGAACACTACGCCGTCGAAATACGAATAGTTGAACAAAATCAATTAAAAAAAATCATTTTTTAACGCTACCGACTTAACATTGACCGTCCGGCATCAATCGTAGAAATGAAACAATTAATTTAATTATTTACAAGATACGAATTTAATTATCAATATTAGTTAACTGTCTCAATTTTTCTGAATTCAAAACAAAATCTAACGTTCTATTTTTGATTATGTTATTACCCCGCCGCCAAACCTCTTATAACAATCGATGAGATGCAAAAAAAAAATGTCGAAAAATAAAAATATATATAAATACGAAAAATCGGGTGTTTTTCTTGGAATTCTCGACTTTTCCGCTTTAATTTTCCAACGCTTTTGACGAAAAAAAACTACCACGCAGTATATATTTTTATTTTTATTATATACGAAAGCCGATGAGGATGTATACGCGAAAATATAAATGTAACTGGAAACGAATGTTTGTGTTATATATTATAAAATACGCGTTTATTATATAATAATTGAATTCGCGTTTTTCGACTAACAATAATAATAATAATAATAATAATAATAAATATACGCGATAAAAGTATTATAAAACGCGATCGGCGTGAGGAAAATTTAAAGATTTTGAACGCGATTTGTTTTTTTCCTCCTTGAGCGTTGTGACATACATATATGACCGGACCGAGGACCAATACAAACTGTATTATACGATCAGGATCGGTAAAACGAATTATAAAACATATTATATACGATATAGTAGTTTGGTACTGGAATTTTAAAATTTTCATCTCTTATCATAAGATGAGGGAAGCATTAGATTTTGTTAAAAAATTAATAGTATTTTTAATTAATTTTTTTTTAACTCGGCTAGTCAATTAATTCGCATGTCGACTCGTCTATAGTTTAAATATATCGTCATTGATTGAACTGTTGACTTTTAATCGCTATATTTCCATATATATATCATTCGGTCAACACGTCGTTAACAAAATATAGGGACTCGTTTTTTAGTTGTTCACAATCTCGTATGGACATGACATTCGTGATTGGCTGTTGAATTGTCTCACTCTTTTTTTTTTTACCTTAAGATCTCTAAAAATCGAATATTAGAATTTTTTTTTATTTTTAATTTTGGGAGTTTTTTAGAAAGAAATTTAGTTCGAATCTGTTTTCGAATTTCTCATCGTACCGCTAAAAATCGGTCAGTACAAAACAGCAAAAGTCTATTTTACTACGTTTCGTGTGTGCAAGCGGAGACAATGAGAGAGAGAGAGAGATTTACTCGTTTTCCAATAATCCTTTAATAACAGTTTTTTTTTTTTTTAATAAAAAACGAAAACGTTAATATTTTCACACACACATACACGGTTGAAAAATCACATAATATTATATTTTACCTCGTATAACGCACGCGCGTATACGTAAAATTATTAGCATATTGGGGTTTAAAATTTAACCGGACCGAACCCCGCGGTTAGGAATTATAATATATATATATATATAAAAAAAAAAAAAAAACGTCCGTGTACCGCAGAGCTTTATACGTACACATGCGAATATTCATTTTTTTTTCCTTTTTCCTTTTCAGTAGTAAACGCGTACAATCGATTCGACAAACGAAAATAATCGCGAATTCGTGCGTATAAAACCATACGAATGAATAGTATGTTTATTAGTATTCCTGCAACAACTCACAAGAGTAATTTATTAGGATTTTGAATCGAATATACCGCATTTCTTGTTTCTCCCCCCCCCCGCTTCCCCGGCTTTTTCGTTTTATAAGCGATATGTTTTGTACGAAAATTGAAAAAAAAAATACCGAATCACACACCAAGCGAGCTGCGCGATTTTGAAAAAGTCTGTTTTATAATCGGCTTCTTTTTTTTTTTTTTTATCGTTGCGTATGTTGCGCAATCTGTACCTCGCGACGTAAAACTGTGTCTTCTGTTTATTCCATTTCCAGCATCGCGCTTTTCTCGATAAATAAAACGACGGTTTTTCATTTTCCCTCCCATCTGTTTATAATATCTCAAACTGCACTTCCGAATGCAAACACAATTTACCACGCGATAATAGCGTTATATATATTATTATATATATACATAATATATACGCCTATACGAAAGATTAAAATAATAATCGTTTGGAACAATAATCGCGGTAAAGCCGTTCGTTAAAATATTGTACTCCTCGCGAAGTGTTTTAATGATTTTTTTCTTTTTTATCCGTAAACGCTATTTTTTAAAAGTCTGTATATACGACTATGAATAACAGTAGTAGTAGCCAGGAATGGCATATGGTGAGAGAGGAGATCTCTAAATTTACTACAAGTAAATAATATCAGTGTCGCGTATATGCGAGAGGAGTGCGCAAGAGATTTCCATTGAAATGTATCATTTTTTCGATTGCGTTGCGCGTGAAGCTGAAACTGAATGTTGTACAAAACCATCGCAAATTTATCGTATTCGCTAGAAAAAAAAAAACACAATGTTAATCGAATAAAAATATTGTCGAGAGTTCCTTCCAAATACCCCGACACGGAAAAAAGCACGTATCTACGCCACTGAATAATACGTGTTATAATAACTCTGCATACGACATTAATATACGTTTATCGTACACGCGTTTATACACTTGATCGTATTTTACATTTTTACAACAAATTGCCGCGCAGAATATAACAGAAACATTATATATTTACGCCGAATGACTGCGATATATATATAGGACAAATAACTAAAAAAAAAAAAACTCACGATCGTACGAGGGAGAGCTATAGGCTCCTCATAGTCCATCTCTTTCTCGTCACGCCCTTGACTAATAATACTAAATATATATCTTCCCCCCCATTATTATTATTATTATTATTATTATTATTATAAACAAATCGTCGAAATAGTTATATATCGGCCGTTAAATATTGGCTCTGATATATAAAAATAATTTTCTATACTATTTTTTTTTTTTTTTAATATATATAACGGCGATATTTTCGCGACATTTTCCAATGTTTCTTTTTTATTTTTAATACGCGTTCGATCCGCGGTATATACAAATAAGTTTTTTTATTATTCGAAGGTCAAAATAAAAACATAATTCGGCCAAAAAAGAGGAAAAAAAAACATAATCGCGGATAAGAGTGTACTGTAGTGAATTTTGCCAGCCCGACCACGAAACACGAGCGACTGCTGCTGCTGCTGCTGCTGTAACAGCTGCGGTTTTTCGCGCGAAGGACGACGACCGACGCGGTTTAACGTCAAAAAAAAATAATAATAATAATAATAACAATACGAACTCGATTGAAATATTATACGATATAATATTATACGGGCGTGCGGATATCAGTCGAACGGACACTTAATTATATTTGTTATTCCGCATTCGAAAACGCGCGACGTATAATATAAATATAAAACGTTTCCGATGACGAGTGTGTGTGGTGGTGTGGCCGTTTCTTTTTCTTTTTTTTTTTCATTTTCCACCAACAATAACCACGCGTCGGGGAAAAATGTATAATTTTTTTTTTTACGAAAATATTTATATACATTTAAATATGTACCTCGTGTACAATACGAGCTCTATGCGATTTCGAACCGAATTTTTTATTTATAATTTATGTATAATACGCACAATGCGTCGTATATGTCGCGAAAAGCGCGTCCGTGCACTGGACGAAATTCGAAGAAAAAAAAAAATTATTTTCACGAAACGACGATATTGAAATGACCGTATAAATTTCGCCGTGAAAATGTTATTATAGTATACGATCGGGTAGCGTTGTCTCACTGGATTCGTTACATATTATTTCGTACCGCGAAACGACGAAATGCTACACATTACGTGTGCGTAACATGTAAATAACACGTAATAATATTGTTTTTCGAAATCTTCGGATAGAACGGTGAAAAATATTTTCAAATTTCGGTATTGCGCTCGCGAAAACGGTATTCGGAACCGATATTGTTTGCGGTATGTTTTCTTCGAGGAAATTTCAAACGGTGTGTGAGCATCAATAGTTATCGGCAGGAGATACGGCAAGTTAAACGAGAAAAATATCTTTTTTTTTTCGGTAAAAAGAGAAAAACAGAAATCCTGAAATTTGTACCTTATACTCGAGAGAATCGGACCGTTGCGGTCAAAAGGGAACTTCTTCTTCTTCTTCTTGTCGCAGTTTGCAAAATCGCACAATAATCCGACCGGAGTTTGTACACTTTATCACCCCGACACCCTGTACACCCCTGTACTTATATATATATATATATAATTCACTTTTTAATTTATTCATAAATCGTTAAAATAACGAAATATTTATAAATGCAAGGTGTGTGTGTGTGTGTAATGACGGACGTGTTTAAATACGTTTCAATACGCGAGTATATAATACGAAACGTCGTGTGTGTTTCCCTGTGTTTTTTTTTTTTGAAATGAGAAGAATATTGCGAGGTGGTGGCGAAGGGGAGAAGACGTTAAGGGAGGAGAGGAGATTCTAAGTCATACACACTTCTCGAAAATAATAATCGTTTGCCATATCGACGATTTCAGTGTCCGAAGGGGGAAGGAATTTATTTCCCAGACACATGCACGTTTCAAGAAAAAGAATAGATTTCATCGCAGAAAGAATCACTTTCTGGTTTTTTTTTGAAATACCATTTTTCGTCGTGCGGCTTGTCGTTATTGAAAACATCATTTTGACCCGTATTTTGAAACTCGATAAAAAAAAAAAATAAATAAAATAAGCGTAAAGAAGGGTAGTGTTCATACGTCGTCTCGCGCATTGAAAATATACGCGCGGAGCTCCGGTGTCCGCGTTTTCTAAAACCACGACGGCGATAAATAATAAACGCGAACGCTGCAGCACACATCCACGGACGGACAAAAATTCTCTCTCGGACCGTCGCGCCATACGGTGACCCGTGCGGCGTAAATGTGTGTAGGTATATATATATATATAATATATTGTCGCAAAAATTATTCTGCACATTATTATTATTATTATTGTAAAGAAACGTTCAAAAAATATTTCTATTCTTATATATATATATATGTGTGTGTACGCTATTGCTATAAAGGATTTTCAATGTGTATTGTATGAATTCTGCGGAAGTCTCGGATCGTCTCGGTACCCTGCAGGGTCTAGCAAAACCCTGGGACAACCGCAGCACAGTGTACGTGTTTAGAAGAGAACGCCACGCGTTTTGTCGCCCGCGCATTTGTCGTCTCCGCGCGTCTTACTACGGCGGAGTATAATAATAATATACTCTATAAGATATAGCGAAATCGCGCTGCGGGAACGTACACCCTCATTTTGCAGTGTATATTTTATATATACACACACGATGTCAAAATTTTCGCAGTCGCAATGGAGGAGAAAATGTGTATTATTCTGCGATACATCGTTTTTTTCTTTTTTGTATTTCGCCCCCCAAACAATTCATAAGTATTGTCTTTTTAAACGATTAGTCTACGAAAACGTGTTAAATCCTCCGTTTCGAATGTGTGCTCAATAAAATGGGTTATGGAGGAGAAAAAAAAGCGATATATCGCGGATAATATTTTTCTCTATATATAGCGTATAATATATACGTCCATAGACCGGGACCGGATTATGAATTATAAAAAAAGTCCGTGCACCGCGCATACGAATATTAATTTCTTTTTCCTTTTCCTTTTCGAGTATTAGTAAACGAGTATATATAATATAAAGTAGGAGAAAATATTTTTTCAAACCTCCCCCCCTTTCCTACTCTTTTCGCGGCGGCGGCGATCACATTTTATTATTTCGCCGTTTTTTTTCTTTTTTTTTTAATTCGCGAATACTTACTGCTGCACGCACGTCATATATATATATATTTTTATTTGTACTACCCGCGTTTATATATTATATATATATATATATATAAATCATCACGCGTTGCGCTGTATATAAAAGTGTAGGAAAAAAAAACCTCACGGGTTACTTTATATATAATAATAATAATAATAATAATAATAATAATGATAATAATAATAATGATAAATAAAATAAAATATTTTCTTTTTTCCCATCGTCGACATTATTATATATATAAGCGCGCACGTTGCAGCAGTCCCACCGCGAGTACATTCTCCGCGCGTCTCGCCCTTATATTCCGTTTTACCGACCGCGGGCACGATATATCGACGACGACTAAGAAAAAAATAAATAAAATCTTCCCCCACCCCGAAAAAAAAACGCGATATAATAATAATAATAATAATAATAATATTTTTATAATATGCGCGCGGAAAAAGAAAAACGCGCCGCGCGATATATACCCCCCCCCCCACTCGTATACAGCGCATGTGTCGCTATACGGTTATAAACGTGTATGGTAAAAAAAAAAAATAATAATAATAATAATAATATAACTCGCGAGCTCTGACGTAACCCGTTTCTCGCGCGCGTATAAATAATGATATAGTGAAAAAAAAAGTATATATATATGAACGAACGAACGAACGACGACGACGACGACGACGATGAAAACGAAAATGGAAAAAAAAAAAAGTATAAAAAAAAACCTCGACGCGACGGGGCCGCGTGCGTGGAACGAACACGACTATATATTTTTATTTTTTTTTTTTATTAGTACTAGTATATATATATATATGTGTGTACAGGACGACACAACCGCTGGCGGCGGCGGCGACCGACAGACCGGACGACAACGTCGCATAATTTTTATAATATTATCGTTTTTTTTTTTTTTAGTTTTCTCTCTCTCTCTCTCTCTCGTATCATTATTATTATTATTATTTCTTTTTGCACGTACGATTTTTCCACCCTTCCTCCGGCACAATCCTTTCGTTTATATATATATTTATATAAGTCGCGTATAATATCGAAACGAAACGATCGAAATAGAATCCGTATAATATATTTTATTATTATATACGCGTGTACACGCAACGGCGCAATTGTATATAAATGCGCGACCACGGCACGACACGAGGTCCCCGGGATTTCGGTACCGAAAGAAATAACAATAATAAGAAAAAAAAAGAAATGATTACGTCGAGGTTTTTATTTTTCGTTTAAGTTTTTTTTTTTTGCTTTTTCTTTGCCAATATTATTATAACCGTTCGCGGTTATGTGTGTTTAGAAGAGGCAAAAAAAAAAAAAAAACACCGCACGTTTCACGTTGCCAATCATCTACCCCGCGGCGGAGACGGGCTTTCTCGTATAATAATAATAATAATAATAATAATGTGAAAACGCGCGATCGCGTAATTTCTTCGCGGTTTTTTATTTCCTCTCCGTCCCTCCCCATCCGCCGTTATTATTCATGTCCAACAATTATTAATTGAACGGTTTAAAGTGAACAGCGAGAATCGGATATCCGGGGGATGATGAGCAGGCGATAGACGGATCGCCGTTCCGTTAGGTCACTTTAGTCACTTTATATTCGTTTTTGTTACATACACCCGGCTACGTGTTATAAAATAATTTTTCGTGTTTTCCGATCCAAAGCAAGTGACGGGTATGTTCCCGGCGTAATTTTAATACGGTACTGTGCTCAATGGAAGACGATGTGGGCGATCTTTTTAAGTTATCCGTATATTATCTCCATAATCGATTCCGAGTCATTTCGAATATTGCGATAATGGTGCGAGATGGCGGCGGTCGAGCGGAGAGAGAGAGAGAGAGAGGGAGAGGGAGGATATCACCGTTGAGTTTGAGTTCGTCCCCCGCCCCTCCTCCACTTTGGTCAAGACTTTGAGGGGGAGGGGAGGAGAAACTTTATTTTTTTTTCCAATTCTGTCGAATATAGCGTACGAATAAGGAACGTCGTAACGTTATGCGGCGATGGCTCTCCGCGTGAAATCGAAACGATCGGGAAAGTAAAGGGATAATCGCCCGCCCCGCTCGAGCGACTGCACCGCACCACAATCGTCGTTCGGTCGCCCGCATCGACCGTTCAATAATATTATCTTCACGTTTATCGGAGAGTCCGGATTTTAATTTTTGATATTTGGTAAAATAAGACAGAAAAAGTTTTATATTAATATAATAAAATCAAATAAACAAAATTACTTTGACTTTGTCATCTTACTATAGAAAATTTACGACTATACAGAAAAATGAGGTAAACATAAAATTTCGACACCAGACACACCCTGATTTGATATCTCATTCGTTCCCTTACAAAGTCTGTATAATAACAATAATAATCCCGTATTCGCTCGTGAAAACCAAGAGCGCGTTTGACCGACGACGACACACACGCGTTGCACACCCCCCCCCCCGAACCGTTTCCGTCATATCGTACGCCCCGCGGATTTTGTACAATTATCGCGGCGAGTAACGTGTTTCCGGAACAATTTTAATTACACGAGAATATTATTCCCTCGAAATATCCTACGTTTTGTCGTGTAAAACTATTCGTTATTCTGTTTCTCCAACTCGTTTTCCATTTCTGAAAATTCGCGTGACCGACTAAACAATCGAAGTCGACCACTGCCGCAGCGGATCGGTCCGCAAGACGGCCTCCGCCGCCACCACTCCCCTCGTTACTAATTCACCGACGATTTAACGTCCGTTAGAAAGTATTCGACAATAAAATAAAAAAAATCGTTCGAATTTCCGTTGTCTATACGGCGAAACATCATTCTATAAACGCCAGTAACGCACCCAGGATTTTTTCAAGGGGGGGGGGGTCTAAAAAACTACATTATGAAAAACAAAACTTTTAATAGATAATAAAAATAGATTATATATTATAATAATATAATATAATCAATAAATTGTTAACACCTGGTGTTATCTATATCGTATGCGAAATTTTAACAGAAAAATATGAAAGTTGTATTAGAATTTGGATTTTCATCTATAAATGTAATACTATTGCACTTGTCAAGGGGGGGGTCCGGACCCGGAGTCCATCCCCTTGGGTGCGCCACTGATAAACGCACGTCGCGAATACGCTAAATTCACAAACGTGAATAGCTAAAAAAAAAAAAAAGTGTTCTATAAATAATAATTTAATAACACGAAAGTATTGAAATATATTTCACCCGAAACACTTTACAATGACTTCTCTGCCGCGCGATATACCCGTTAAAAACTATTGTCGAAACTTTTCGCGCGCGCGGCCTTGAACGATCATCTCATCCTCTCCTACGCCGCACATAGATATACACGTACGCCGACTACGACGACGATTCGTTCTCGTTCTTTTCGGACAGTTAAAACGTTTATCGAAACGTGTCCGTATAAACTATATATATATATATATATATAATGCGTGAGAGTGTGCAGCGGCGTAGAGAGGACAAGGGTGACAAGGGATTTTCATCCCTAACAAAACAAAAAAAAAACTTGTACATTTAAAAAAAAAAAAAGTCAACCTTCTTATTGATTTTGCGCGTGAGCGGAGCTGAAATTTAATGATTTCTTATTGCATAATATATCGTCGTATAGAAACAACGAAATTACCCCGCAGTCGTTTCGAAAATAAGAATAATAATCAATAATAAAAACGAAAATATTGTTATTATTAAAAGTTCCTTCAGAACTCTCCCCTCGCCAAAATGATATCGTGTCTACGTCAATGTGTATAAATAATAATAATAATAATAATAATCGCACACGCGTCTATATGTATTTGCGCGTAAATAATTCGTATATACGAGTATATATTATTTGATATGTCGTATGCGCGTATAACAAGAATGTGGCCAAAGAGGAGTTCTCAGATCACAATCGCCCCATTCGTCTTTTGATGATCGCACTTGATTCTATCCATCGCGGAGAGTCCGATGACAAACGATGATGATGGTGGTAACATCCCACGAACAATAGGCGTTTTTCGTGTTTCGAATAAATATGTAAACACATTTAAAATAAAAATGTATAAATATACACACAATCTAGCCCACAAATACCGTCCACTAGTTTAATGAATATATTACGAGAAGATAAAAAGAGTTAGAAAATTGTAAAAAAAAATATATATATAAATGAAATTAGTGATGCAAGAGCTTCTTCTCTCAGTATAAAATGTATTATCGAAATGATTGCCTTTTACATTGGCACATAATTTCAAACGCTTAATATTTATATCTATATGTATAACGTATTTACGCATCCTACGTCAAACGAACCGAACGTAAATCTCCAATCGATTGTTTATCGACGTCGTCTACTGCAGGTCTGGAGAATAGGAGTTTGTCCTGCGCTGGATCATATTATATGGCCAGAACCGGGACTTTATTGGTGTTAAACATTTTTTTTTTTCAAACCAGCTCGTTTGAAATAATCTTTTATACGTGTATGCATCAAACACATACATTCTTTTTTTGGAAATATAATACAATATTTCATGAAAATATACTTAACTATATATATAGTTAAATTAATTCTATTATGTTTTTTAAAAAAAAAGCCATATTATAATCTAAAAAATTCATTGAATCCAATATTGATATGTCGCGTTCAAGGTGTTACGGCGATAAACTTCACTCGATCTGATCGTGCGGTGGTGTCAAAGAAGGGTGGGGGAGTATAAAAACTGACGGAGGTCATCATCACAATTTTCTTTTTACAATTTTTTTTTTTAATATATATCTATGAACTATTACATTTTTTTCTGTGAAATATTCAAATAAATTCTTTGCAGCAATATGTATTCTTAAAACACACATCATTTTGCACAAAATATTCTCTTAACTATGAATCACGTGAGCTTTTTTATGTGGTCAAAAAAAAAATGTTTTTAAATATCACTTCATAGTTCATATATATATATATAGGAAAATTAATCGTAAACAAAAGCTCATATTCAATTTGAGCCGCATACTCGTATCTCAGTAAAAGTATATTATAAAAACATACAAATCCCGGTCTCTATAACATATTATATTATACCGAAAAATCGTCATTTTTTTTCCATATAATAATTGCACACGAAACATTTTCCTGTGCTACTACGCAGTGTCTCCCAACTTGTCACGGAACCCCCGTTTTTTCGCATGTACACGAGTAATATAATATACATATATATATATATATTATATATATATGGTAACACGCGTATTTTTTTTGATACTCAAATGAGTATATAAAATAGCGATAGTCCTATCCCATAAACACTTCCAGCACGAATGCGCGTGTCGTTAACGTATTTTTTAATACCCATAGTATATCTTGTATTAGAGTTATTATTTCAGTAAAGAAACGTCCGTGCAACAAGAAGAGGACCGTTGCGCAGTTCGAATCGAAAACATTATTTACCAGTTTATTTATAATATTTATTTTTTTGCGAATCCCTCACGGGAAACCCGACTCTGGTTACACTGGTTGGTTCAGGGGGGAAGGGAGGGAGGGATACTGTTATAGGTGACAATCGAATATATAATTATTATTATTATTATTATTACGTCATCGTGTCTCCGCGGACGACGAGGAGACTATAATAATCTCGGCGGGATCGGCTAGCACGCGTGGCCCCGCAATATATCCCCGTAGAGGTACGACGAAACGCTTGCAAGAGAAGCGACGACGGTCGCGACCGAATTTTTATTATCGCCGTCGTGGCCGCCGAGCGTACACACACGCACCATAAGCCGCCCCCGTACGTGCGCCCGCGTGTCCTGCCGCCATCGTTCCGAACGCGCGCAGACCGATGGACGGAGGAGTGTGTGCGTGTGTCGTCCAAGAGGTATTATATTATTATACGCACCGCGTGATACGTGTGTGTGTATAGACGAATAATAATAACGAATAATAATAATAATAATAATATAACCGAACGCGTCGCGACGTTCCGGCCGCCGCCGTCGCAGCGTGTAATATAATATTATAATAGTGTCGGACGGCGGGAGTAGTATCGGGTTTTTCGGGGGTGTCCGTCGTCGTCGTCGTCGGCGGCGGCGGTGGCGACGGCGTCGTGCGACGAGAAACGCGCGATAACTTGTGGCCTCCCGCGGACGTCCACCGCCGGCCCCGCCAATGGGACGACTCGCGCGCGCTGGACACACGACATTTTCCAATTTTTTCTCACTCGCGCACACGTATACATATGTGTGTGTGTGTAGAGGCGC
The DNA here is from genome assembly GCA_032441825.1 of Chaetogeoica ovagalla. Taxonomy (NCBI): domain Eukaryota; kingdom Metazoa; phylum Arthropoda; class Insecta; order Hemiptera; family Aphididae; genus Chaetogeoica; species Chaetogeoica ovagalla. The sequence goes on along the minus strand of CM063745.1, from coordinate 7,556,810 downwards.
GACAACGGCGTGTGCGTGCGCGACAGTGTGTGTGTGCGTGCGTGCGTATAATATATTTTTACGACGCGCGCGCGGCGGTGGCGGTGGCGGCGGCGGCGGCGGACGGGCTAACGGACGGTTTCTCGCCGCCGTAGTCATTACCGCCACACGTTTCGCGGACGCCGGTTGACGGTTACTCCAGTGCCCAATCACACGCGTATCGTCGTCGTTTGACACGCGCTCTTATTCGCGGATATATATACACACGCGTTCGTGCGACAGTCGAAAAGTTTTTTGCTGAACAATTTTTCTATTCTGCTGTAATATTACGCCGGCGGTGAATTTTTTAATTTTTCTTTTTCTCCGCGCTCGTGTGCGTTTTGGATTATTATTTTTTTTCCACCCGAGGATATGGTGACACGGTGTCCGCAAACCGACGACGTTTGAAATAGCACGCTGACATTAATTGACGATCATCACACGTCGTACGGATATGTAAGTATTGTCTTTTATTGGAATAATATAAATATCGTAAAATGCTGGGTGGCGGATAATTTCGTTCTTACGAATTAGACGAGGGAGGGAAAAAACAAAATTTTTTTTTCAAAAAAGAAAAAAAAGAAAAGCGCGCCAATATTATTCAACTCATATATATGTATATATTGGTGATGGGTGTCCACGCGCCGTACATTTATTATTATTATTATTATTATTATTGTTTATTGTTGGTTTTGTGCGTCGTCGTGTTATTGTTTAGGTTTTAAACGTCGGTCGTCCACGTTTCGAGAAATATTCGCGCGTGTACCCCGGAAGACTTGACGGTTAATTGGAGGGCTTTCGAGTTCGGAAAAAAAAAACAAAACAATTTTCATTTTTTTTGCTGCGTCGTTGTTTTTCAAAGGACAAAAAAAAAATTATATTTTCTCGTAATGAAATTTACGTATGCGTATTTATAAATATTTTAAGTTCGTCTCTCTCTCTCTCTCTCATTCTCTTTTTCTGTGATGATGGTCGCCGTCACACCGCATACAATCGCGCGCGCTGTTATAATATTTTATCGTTGGCGGCGACGGCGGTAGCGACGAGACGATTTAATAATTTATTACGCCGGACGCACGCTTGGAGGGATTATAGAGCCGGCGGTAACGGCGCGAGTACGGAATAATAATAATAATAATATATTAATAATCGTGGCTCGACGACGACGACGACGAGAGATCGTATAAAATATTATATGTGCGTGCCACCACACGCCGCCAGCTGCGTTATTTTTTATTATTATTATTATTATTATTATTACATGTATATGAGCGCGAACGGAATAGCATGTGTGTGTGTGCAAAGTGCGTGCGTGCGAATGTCCCCACGCGTGGCCGCCGCCGCCGCTTCCTCCGACAAAGTCTTCTTTACTGCTGTGCCGCGCGCGCACGCAATCCTGTAATTACCTCGTCGACGACGAGCGTCGAGTTATTTCACGTGTCCGAAAAAGAAAAAGCGTTCTAAAAATAATAATGCGACTACGACGATTTACTACTACTCGCCGTCGCCGGTCGTTACAAGAGGCGCGAATGCCGGCGCGTTCCTATTCCGACCGTGAAAAATTGCGCGGCAAAATTGTAAACCGTCGGTTAGGTCTACTATCACCGCCGTACCCCGATATATGCCCGCGGTGTACGATAATATTATTATTGTGTGATTTCCCACTACCACCACCCGTTTATAATATATTAACATCGTCGTGTATCGACGTTCGAGTTTTTCCTAAACGCGCCATTTTCTCCCGGGCAACAGGACCCCGCCGGGGCTGTAGACCGCGGTTCCCCGCACTCCTCTCTCTCTCTGTCCCTTGTTATTCGTTCACACGTCGCGGGTCTTTTTTTTTTTTTTTTTTTTTTTTGTTGCCGACTTTTTTTTTTCCCTTTTTCCGGTATATACGCGGGCGGGCGCACGCGCGCGCAGGCGTGACGTCGTTCGTTTTGCAGAAAAATAACGCGTCCCTTGCCGCCACCGCCGCCGCATCTCTAACCGCCACCCGCATTGCCGTCGCACGCCCGCGCGCATCGCACCGTCGTAGCCCTCCGGAGACGAGACCGTCGGCGGCGCGCGCGAATCTCCGGCCAGAGAACGTTTTCCTTTCAGAGAAGAGAAAAAAAAAGAAAATACCTTTGGCGCGCGATTTCTTTTTATATATATATATATACGAACGAAAGTCTACTACGCGTCACTCTGCGCGGCAAGAAAATACGACGCAATAATTGTTTTTTTTTTTTTGTGCGCGGACGCTTTTTATATTATATTTCTCTCTCTCTCTCTCTCTCTCTCTTTCTTCGTTATTTTACCCGTAAAATCGCTTTTTCTTTTTTTGGAATTTTCTTTTTTTTTCTTTTTTTTTTTCGTACTCCCGAACGTATACGGTTTTCGACACTTTTTCGTTGATTTATTTAAATATAATGAGACGTGCCGCGGCGTCGACGAGATGTTATCGAATAGTAGAAAAAAAAAAAAATTTTTTTTTTTTTTTTATTTTATTATCAACGTCGTGTGTGTGTGCGTGTGCGGAAAACGCGAACGGTTTCAGTTATAAAAGTCTCGCGACTTTTTTACACGGACTGTTTGGTATAAAAAAAAATAAATAAAAATCCCTCTTGTACCGGGGTTTAATAACGCACTGGTGTGTGTATATATATATGTAATGCGCGGTATGCGAACACCGCACCCACCCCTTTGAACGCGTTTTTTTTTTTTTTTTTTTACTCCATTCTCTTATTATAAATACCGTTTATTATATATATATTAATATATATATATATATATATAATACGCGTAAAATTGTATATATATATATATATATACGCCGTTATTATATTGGAGCTCGCGTATTACCTATATATGCACGTATTGTTTGAACGTCGAGCTCCATTTATACGTATATATATATATATATTATATTTATAATAGTTTTTTTTTGTGTGCCGCGTTTTTTTTTTTTTTTTTTTTTTTACGTGTTTTTATATCGCGTCGAGTGCGTGTTTAATAAAATAGTACCACCGCGCCACTATATATATATATGCATATTTTATTATTGTTATTAAACATATATATATATATATTTTTTTTTTTTTTTTTGAACACGCGTTTGCAATACGAATATAATATTAAAAAAAAAAAAAAAACCGTCGAAAAGAAGGTGTTTTTTACACGGACGATTTTGGGATAGAAATTTTTTTTCTCTTTTTTGCCGTCGGTACGTGCGCGCTGGTGAACTTTTACTGGCCGCAACGGGGCGGCCAACAGCTCGTACAGCAGCGCGCGCGTGCGATGTACGTCGGAAAATATTCCCCCCTCCATCGTGTTATTATATTCGTTAGAGACGTATTTGGACGTTTTTTTTTTTATTTTCCGTTATTTTCCGAATTCTAATCGAAAAGCGTAAACCTTATGAGAAACAAGAAAATTCTCAAAACCCAATTTATTAACAATAATTGTTAGTAGATTTAATGTAGATTTCCGCGGTATTTTCTCCCCGCCCTATACGTACAGTCGTCGTCGTCATCGTCGTCGTGTAAACGATAATTTCTACGTCGTTGTTTTTTAATTTATTATTAACGAAAACAAAAAAAAGTTACGCGTCCTATATGTTATAGGAACGTAAACTAAAAAACAAAAAAAAAAAAAACTGTTTCGCGAAAATACGCTCACCCACCCACCCAGCCTCTCGATATCCTTCGTACGAATAAACGATTGCGGCGCGGAAAACCGAGATGCGCTCTCCGTATAGGCGTTTTCATTATTTTCCTTCGGTTTTTTTTTTTTCCAATAATAACCGAGAGAATGTATATTTATTATTATTATTATTTTTTCTTTGACCCAACCACAGTGAACGTATTTTATATCCGCGCGCACGCGCTATTATGTTCGGACACAGCATTAGTGTGTGTGTGTTTTTTTTTTTTACATTTCCCATGTATTGTTTACGAGACACCGCGCGTGAAGAGTTTTGTCGTTTTGACACACACGCGCGCCCACCACGGCCGTGTTCGGCGTTATGTTCGTATATTTAAAATAATTCGTTTATAATTTGTATTCGGACGACGGGTTCGGTTCGGGCTATAGAGACGAGAGAATTTATTATTGTTATTGTTGCTCCAGATGGCCGGACGACCGATTATTATATATAAATATATTTATTTTTTTATTATTATTATTTATACGAGACCGACCGTGTCTTTGCCAAATGTCCCTTCGTCCGCGTAGTAGTAATATTATTAGTATCGTAACAATAAATAACCACCACGTCGCGCTAGGATTCGTATGGGAAAAAGAAAAACAAAAAAAAAAAAAAATGAACACCGCTCGCGGACGACGGCTGTTCATAACGATATTATTTTACTGGACGCGTTTGTCGAAAATCGATTTCCTCGAGAAACGGGACGTTTACAAACCCGTCGTACGTGAACCGGCGGAGGGTCGTGTAAATAAACATTAAAAATAAACGCGGGCTTATTATTTTTATACATACGCTATTTAAAATCCGTTCCCGGAGGATATCATATAATGTATCAAAATGAATAATACAAACGAAAAATTCTTTTCTCTCTCCAACTGTCTCGACCGCGTCGCCACTAATAATACTCGTGCGAGTGTAATATTTTTTATACGCTCGATAAAAAAGAAAAAACAACTACTACAACACTATACTGTGCAGGTTCCCTTTGCGCGGACCACGCGGAAGGATATTATTATAAATAATATAATATTTTATTATTATTATTATATTTATCGTGCGCGGTTTAACGTGCGGGGGGACGCGTTGGCAAAAAAAAAGGCGCGGAGAGACGTGCCGGCCCGCGTTAACGCGAATAATAACGACGACGCGTTTTAAATTGATTAACCCGCACCGCGCGTTTAATTTCGTTGACGCGCGCGTCCCTGCCGGCCGCCGCCGAATCGCGCGCGACCCGCCAACGTTGTACCGTCCGCGACGCGGTTATTACAACGCCACTCGTTCCAATTTTATTTTTCGTCGTCGTCGTCGTCGTTCTTATTTTTGCTTTTTTTTTTTTTTTATTCGTATATAAAAATTCGATTGTCAAATCGTAATAAAAACGTTGTGCGAAACGTGTGCGTGCGAATCACGTTGGAAATCTTTTGGTTTTACGCGATTCGCGTACCGCACGTGCCAGCAGACATCATTGTTATCGGCACAATACGTTATGAGGTGTCAACATTTGGTATATACACGCGTATATTATATATATATATATTTTTTTTTTTTTTTAAATATCAGATCGGAAATCCGAATGGAAAAGGAATCGACGAAAAATCCGTACGTTTCCCCTTTCGTTAAAAACAAAAAGAAAAAATAAATAAAAATTTTCTCTACTCGAGTGTGAAACCCGCCGCCTCTCGCTCTTCGCGGGATATGGTGTATTTTGTGCGCGTCCGTTGTGTTTTGTTTCACCTCGGCGAGACACGCCGTATGTCGCCACCAGGTGTACGCCGCGCATTATTATTACAACGTTTCGTCGTTATTATAAACTCTTCGACTGTCCCGCTTATATACGATGAAATCTTCGTGTTCTTCTCTCACTCGTATATACGAGATGTAAACCCTTATTTTAATCTCATTCCGTCGTGCGTATAACACACGCGGAACGACGAAAACCGAATTAAAAATCCTCGTTCGTGTCTCGACATAACTACTTCTTCTTATACCACACTCGTTTGAAAATTTATTCGCGATATTTCCCCCCCCCCTCCCCACCAATTCCCATAAAATAATTCGTTTGTCTCGAACGATAAATCGTCACAAACGGTTGTCGCCCGTTGAAAATTTTAAATAAACGATAACTCCACGCGCCGTGCGTTTTACGATGATTTTCGCGAAGGCGGTTTTTACTTTCTTCTTTTCCATTTTTATTACCGCTTGAGATAATATTTTTTTATTTTCCCCGGACAGTATAACATCGCTCGTCCGCCGCCGTTATAATAACAATTTTCGTCGTCCGTTCGATATTATTATTATTATTATTGGGCGACAAAAGACCCGTGCAGTGAAACTCGTCGGGATATCTGTGAGAACGTCGCGCGGTATATCAGTGACGACGACGACGACTTCACCCTTGCGCGCGCCATACATCGTCATAGCGCCGCCGCGCGTCCCTCGCTTCGATCTACTCTATCCTCGCGCCCGTCATGGTCGTTATTTTTCTATATACCCACGCCGCCTCCTCCTCCTCCTCCTCCTCCTCCTCATCGTCCTGCGCGACACAGCACGTCGCACGTTATACCTGCAGCAGCAGTCCTCCTCTTTCGCGCCTCCACCCCCGAAGGGTTTTGCCAGTGTACACTACACACACACACTGCTGCTGCTGCACGTATATACACCGGGCGTAGTATACCCTTCACCACCGCCGCAGCCCGTTTCCGATATTATTATTATTATTATAGCGTTGCGCTCTTATCCGCGGGGGACACTAACGGGCGCGACTATAACGGGCCCCGCGGTCGTTTCTATATATATCTCTCTATATTATATCGCCTATTCCCCCGCGGTGCTGCCGCCGCCGCCGAAAACCTTTTGGCCGAGGGACGACGAATCCCCGTGCAATTTTCCCACACGCGCGCCCGTGTCCAATATTATATTCTCGCGCTCCGTATACGTAATATGTATTTAAATAACATTATTATTATATATCGCGCGTCGATTTTTTTTTTTTTTTTTTACTTTTCAGAACGTCGAGAGGGTGTGGTGACGTCGTCGTGGACAATATAATACATTTAATATCGTCGTGTTAACACTGCTCCTCCCTCCTCTCCCTCGCGCCATGGAGGTGGGACTCAAGAGGGAATCGCCGATCACGTACAGCAACGGAAAACGTCTGTTCACCATCGATCAGAAGGTCGACGCGCTGGTCCGCATCAAAATGACCGGCTGTTCCAAGGCGGAGGTGGCCAGGAGCCTGCACGTGGCCGAGTCCACGTTCCGCGGCTGGTTCAAAAACAAGGACATCGTGATGAAAGCCGAGGCCAAGTACAACGAGATGAAGAACAAGTCGTCGTCCGCCTCGTCGGACGGATACAAGTCGGACGAGAACTCCGTCAAGTCGTTCTCGGTGGACGGTTCGGATAACAACTCGTCCACGTGCTACACGGACGACAGGGACGGCTGCAGCCCGTCCCGTTTCGGCAGCCCGGACCCGGCGGCCGTCCCGGTCCGTCGCAGTCCCGAACGCTTGCACCATCACCACCGCGCGGAAATACATCATCTGCACCACCACAACAAGCAGAAACTCAAGAAACAACACTCGCTGAACAACGCCGCAGCCGCCATCATAGGCAACAGCATTAACAACAATAACAACAACAACAACATCGTCAGCCAGAACAACAACAAAAACCTGCAACACGGCAACAACAACGTCGTCGCCGCTGCCGTCGGCGGCGGCGGCGGCGGTCTGATCAACGTGGCCGGCCTGAACGCCGCCGCCGCCGCGGCCGCAAGCCTTAACGCGGCCGCCGCCGCGGCCGGTCTCGGCCACCAGCTCAACCAGCAACAGCAATTGCAACACTTGCACCTGTCCCAGCTCGCCCACCATCCGCTCCATCCAAATCTGTCCTCTTTGGGCGGCGGTCTCAAGGGTACCAACGCGGCCGCGGCCGCAGTCGCAGCCGCCGCCGCTGCCGCAGCTGCTGTCTCGTCCGCCGAGCACTCAAATCTCAGGTTGACCACGGCCGAGTTTCAGAGCAAGATCAACAACTTTTTCAGCGCACAGTCTCCGTTGCTGGTGAGTGTAGAGCATTTTTTCTTAAAAACTGTATAACTATTTTCTTCGTTAATGGTTGTTGACGACAAAACGGTCGGTCGTGTCGACGTTTTCGAAACGAGAACACGTATACAAAATACGTGTCGTGAGAATATTCAATACGGTCTTTAAACGCTGTAATTTTTAATAACACGTATATTGCACAGCTACATACGGAGCGATTCAATATTTCGCTATAAAACATCATAATAGATGATAAAAAAAAAAAAAAAAAAAAAAACGGAACGTATTGATTGTTTCAATCCCCCCCCCACTCTAAACGTCGTTGACGATAAGCACGCGGATAAATCGGTATAATGTCGAAGAACGTACAAAATATCTATTTGTATTTAATTACAACGAGGATAAAAGAAAATAAATATATACGTTTATTTATCGAATTCGCGTTAAAATTATATAACAATATACGACGTTATCGTCGAACATATATACACAATACAAATAATAATAATAATAATATAATCCGATTCGCGCGACCGATGCCGCGGTGTTGACGCATTTCGTCGATTCCCTTTGTGCCCCCCAAATTGAGACTTCCTCCCGTGTTGTACATAATATATTTATTATGTGTGTTGTGTGCAGGACAACACGGCGTGTGTCGTAAATTCGTGGCATAATAAAACATAATAATCGTTTGTCGGTAGGTGTATAATAATAATAATAATAATAATAATATGTGACATAAAATATATCGTTTTCATCGCGCTGCTGCTGTGTTTGTGTTGTTGCTGTTCCGCAGTCACACGCGCTCGTTCGCTCGCGCGCATTTCTTCGGGGATCGCGCGGGCGCGCGCGTCTCCTCTCGCTATTGTGCCCGGTGTAATAAAATATATCGTCGTCGTCCCGTATCCGCGCCGCACCTGCCACAATATTTGTGTCCTGCAAATCAAGCAATCGTCTTTAATCGATTCAATATCGCTCGTGCTCGCTTTATCCTTTTCACCGCGGTGATATACGACGCACATTGGTATATCGCATACGATATAACGGCGAATACACTTTGAGCGCGCTGTTTACACCCCGCGGAGCCGGATTAAGGGGGGGTGGGAGGGGAGGGCTATAGTCCGGGGTCCCCTAACGAACAGGGGCTTCGAAAAAAATTTGGGACAGTCTTTTTTTTTTTTTTTAAATCACGGCAAAATTTTTAAAAATTTGATAAATAACTACAACATTCAAAAACAGTTATTTTACCTCAAATACTTTTATAAAATACTTATCAAAAACTAAATTAAATTATTTATAATAATAACAAGTATAAATTTCAACGCGTTTTTTTCAATTGATTTAAAGTCTTCTACATACATTTTTTTTTTTTTGTTGCATCATTAAATGTAAATATACGTTATACATATGTGTAAGAATTTTTTTTTTTTTATAAAATTAGGGCCCCCAGATTGTCGTCTCTGTCAGATTGTCCGGACAGGCTCTGTCCCCCGAACACGAAAACCGTATCGAATCGTGTGTATAAAAAACAAAAAAAAATAATCAAACGAAAAAAACCCGATATAATTTTTCTTTTCTCCCGCGGCCAATATTCCCGGATTCTGCGACAACCGCCGATATTTTTTAAAACGCAATGCAAATATTCCTTACTGGAAAACTCCTCGTGCGTATATCCCGTTCGGTCGAAAAACGTTCTTCGTCAATTATTATTATAACACCCGTTATTCGCCGTTTCTCTTTTCTGTGATGCAAATCGAATATTATATTTTTTTTGTCGCATCCGTCCACCACTCGTGTGACTTCTGATTCCTAAGGCACCACCTCTCCCCCCGCCCCGTTTTCTATTAAAATACGAATAAACGCGAACTTATTTAAAAAGAAATTATTAACTGTGTTGTTATCACACGCCGTCGTAATATTTGTAACGAAATTAAACTTTAAAAGTTAAAATAATAATAATAATATGGATTTTTTTTCAACTATATAAGCTCGAACATATTATATCGGTACCGACATTAGATACAACAGCGTTTTAATGTTTTATTCATCGCGTTACTCGTGAGTCGATATATTGTACAATTCGTATTGTAGTATATAACGAAATAATGTCGTATCGGCAGACAGATTAAATTTTTTCCGCCCACCGTCGTCCTTTTAAAAATATATTATGAGATATTATTATAGGCCTCTTTTTCGGTTCCTTGTGATTTTTACTGAGGCGCTCATCGGCGTTGATATATTTCTCATATAGCGAAATATATCTATATTAATATAATAATAATAAATAATTCAGATGACGGATTTCTATTAAAAAAAATAAATATTAATTAATATTTTTAAACGGGTTTTTTTATGTATAATAATATTGGAAATGTTTGCGAGAGAAGTAGAAGAACGGGGGGGGGGGGGGGGTGAAATACGGTTTGACGAAATGTCGTGTAAATTAATCGAAATTTTATTATTCGTACAATTAATAATATTTTCGCATATTATTATTATTATTATTATATGTTTAATAAAATATAATATTTCACCGTGTATTCCGTATAGTGATTTCGGTGTTTTACCAACGCGTGAATAACGAATTAGCGATATACTCGCAGATTCGTGTAATAAGCTTGGAATAATTTTCGATACGGCGCAAACGTGATAAAAACTGGACAAAATTGTCTTTTCGATATTATATACTCGACGTGTGTGTCTACTGCCTACTGATACTCTCTACTATATATTATAATGTAGTCAATATTATAATATAGTGTTTAACGTTACCGATTTCCGTAGTTGTCGTCGTTTTTAAACTCAACGATTTCATATAGGAAATTTAAAGATTTTCATAGAAAAATATTCTCTGAAAATTCACCCGACCGCGAGAGTAATATACATTACGCGAATATAGCGTTACTATGTAGTAAAGCCTGCGGATGTCAATGACTTTTGCAATTTATTTTTGTTTTTTCAAGAAAATCTTAGGTGTGATGAATTCCAAGTTAAAAATTTGATTCAATAACACATACGAATCTAAATAATAATTAATAATAATAATAATAATATTTTTTTAACATTTAAAACTATTTTTCAATTATCAACAGAAAAATCGTATAATTTATTATTATTACTTTAAATAATATATATATTTTTTTTCATTTATAATTTAGAATTTGCGCATAAATTTTATTTTTGAAAAACCGTACAAAGTCGAGAAGAACTGCGTATAATAAATATAAAATACGCGTCGTATAAATAAATTTATAATACGCGATCATTAGTTATTTAATATATGCAAATGTAATTAATAAAATAATTTAGGTAATTTTTAAGGTTTTTTTTTTTTTTGATGTTTTTAAATTGCAAATTAAATTTCTACAAAGGGCATTTTTGGTGTTTTTTAGGTCATAAACGCATATTTTTTTTAAACATCAACATCCGGTTCCAATAATAATAATAATAATAATAATAATAATAATAATTATTATTATTATTATTATTATTATTATTATTATTATTATTATTATTATTATAAACGTGATCGTGTTCGGAATGAAACGTTGACCGCGGACGATAGATATCATCACCAAAAAAAAAAATCCTTTTTTTCATTTCGATATTTAAAGATTTCAAACAATGTATATAACTATAAGTTTTTATTCGAAAATTAAAAATCCCTTATAATAATAATAATAATAATAATAATAATAATAATAATAATAATAATTGTATGTACCGCGGAAAACCTAACCTAACCAGTGTTGAAGTGGCGATCGACGGCGAAACGAAAAATGGGTTTTTATTAATAAATTTCATACACGTTGGACACTCGTTCTATGTGTGTGTGTCTATTTACTCCTCTCAGCCTCGTCACGGTTTCTCGCGGGTCGACTGCGCGACGGCGGCGGCAGCGGTGGCGGTCCTTTGACGACAATCTTTCCTCCTACTTCTACTACACCTCCTGCAGAGGCCCCTCGCCGTCGCGACCGTCTTATAACCCGTCGTCGTCGTTGACGGCGGCGGCAGCGGTCACACGCATACATACGCGCGCGTGCGCGCGGTATCCTCTTTTATGCGCGCGTCAACGTATATATTATTATTTTTTTTTTTTTCGAAAATTTTTACAACCACGTCGTTGTCGTCGTAATTCGTCGTCGTCGCCGCCTCGTTCCGAAATTTATACACACACACACACATGTACACGCATCCTCGTTTCTATATAATAATAATAATAATAATAATAATAATAATAATAATATCAACAATAATAATATCAACACACATTGCCACGATACTACGGTCCGTCATCCTGAGAAACGAGAGGAGAAAACCTTTTTACTTTATACAATATTATACGTGTATTGTACACGCGCCTTTTTTTCCCCTTCCTCTCTGGTCACGTTTTGCTTTTTTTTTTTTTTTCATTTCCAACTCGCACACACGCTCGAGTATTGTCGTCGCGTCGTTTTATACAGCACACGCCACACACACACACACACACACACACACACACACAAACACGAGCAATCGCGAACACACCCTTTCCGGCCTTGTGTATTTACGAGTTCGAATGCGTTTGTATGTGTGTGTGTGCGCGCGCGCGCTCAAGGGACGCACAGGAGACACCCACCACCACCGCCGCCACGACGACGACGACGACGGTCAAACGTTATTATTATTATTATTATTATTATTATTATTATTATTATTATTATTATTATTATTATTATTATTATTATTATTATTATTATACACGCGCGTCGTACTAGCTGTTTGCGACTCGCACACGCACAAAAAATAAAATATATATATATACGCGAGTTGTATACTATTTCGACGTTTTCGTTTTTTTTTCTTTTCTCTCTCTCTCTCTCTCTCTCTTTCTCTTTCCTTTTTTTTTTCTCCTTTTTTTCGTCCGACGGAGGCAACGAAAAAAAAAGTACGCGTTACACTTATATAGATATATATATATATACGCCGCGCGCGTACATTGTACATAATATGACCAGCGCACGTTAAACCGTATTATCTCGAAACCATTATTTATACACACACACACACAAACGCTGTGCTGCACACACGGTATATGACGACGACGACGACGACGACGTATAAAGCGCGTACGGTCTCGGGGCCGTGCGCGCGCGTGTGTGTGTGTAATAATTATTATCGCCAGGTTTTAAAAAATAAAAAATAAATTTTTTTTTTTTATAACAAACGATCGTTGTCGCATACCTATGCGTGCGAGAGTGTGTATGTAGTCGGCGGCGCGCGGTAAAAAAAAAAACAAATATTTATCGCTCTAAAAAAAAAAAAAAAGAAAGAAAAAAAAGCCGGACCGAGTTTATATTATATATACATGTCCTGTTCGCGTAGTTTTTTTTTTTTTTTTTCATTATTATTAGCGTATTATATTTTTTTGTCGTCTTCGTCGCCGTATAATTATTATCGGTAAAAGAGGACGAGAGAGAGAGAGAGAGAGAGAGAGAGAGAGAGAGAGAGAGTGAGAGGGGTGTGTTACTTTTTTTTTTTTTTTATCGGACGAACGCGCGCTATTCGTTTCACTTAAATACGATATATTATTATACACGTACGTATCACGCGGACTCTGTAAATTAAAAATCTTATTTTGGCGTATTACGAAAATATTTCGAAATTCTATATATATATATATATATATTTATTTATAATGTACTGCGCGTTTTAATTGGAAACTCGTGTGGTAAAAAGAGAATACGGTGGTACGTATGAGGAGGAACGACGTGTATTGTGTGTGTGTGATACGATATGATAGGACGGATTATAGTCAGGACATGAACGATAGAAGGAGATGGGAGTGGAAGAAGGATTTACTTAGGACGAATCGAGTTTCGAAGTGTGTAGACGTGCAAAGAGGAGACAGCCATGTCTCCTGCAGGGTGCAGGAGATCATCGCGTCGTCGTTATATTGTAATGAAAACACACATATATTTTATATATTTGCGTATGCGCGGAATGTGTTGTTGTTGTTTTGCTGCGGCAGGAGTAAAGAAACCTGTACCGTCGTCATGGGGGGAAACGCGTGAGAAGTGTGCAAGGCTTAAAGGATTTTTTTTCTTTTATAAGGATTTTTAATACTTTTCGTATAGAATATCGTCGGGTGTAAGAATCGTTGATGTGTCTATATAATATACGTAGAACGCGTTTCTCGAAAAATCGCCGCCGTAAATTACAAAAAGAGAGAAACCGTTTTTATTTATATTCTTTGTAAACGCGTTAAGAATAAATCCGTTTTAAACGACGTAATCTGGCGTATCGACGGGGGAGGAAGGGAGGGAGAAAAAAATAACGCGTATATCGCAGCGGTAAATATAACAACGACATTTGGAAAATTTAAATTTTTTTACCACCGCCGGAATGTAATGTTATTAAAAAATATATACGAGACGAGACGGAATTTATCCTCTCACCTCCCATTTCTTCACGCGTTACATTTAGTACACGCTATTATTATTATTATTACTACACAAGTCGAAGATTTTTTTTTATTTCGAAAATTCATAAAAAAAATGTTTTCTTTTCCAATTTTCTCTATGTAACGTTATAACGCGCGAGCAATTGAATATTATACGAGTACGCGTCCGCTGTGTGTGTGTGTATCGCGCGATTGAAATCAAATAAAAATATAACGCGCGCGCTTGTATAATCAATGGACAGAGAAAACTTATAGCCGACGGTATTAATAGAAAAAAAAACTAATAAAGAAAAACAAAATCATTTTTATATATAAATATATTTATATTCGATTTGGTCACAATATAATACGCTTTGTATAATAACATTATAGTACTGTAGTGTCCGTGGAATTTTCACGCCGAATATGGACGGCGGAAAACGCGCGCGCGTATTACGACGCGCATGTGGTGATATCGCGGCAGTCAGTGTGGCTGCGAGCGCGATTGTGTCCGCGGCGCTACGAAAACCGTTTTTACGAATATTATTATTATTATTATTATTATTATTATTATTGTTATTATTATTATTATTATTATTATTATTATTATTATTATTATTATTGTTATTAATTTCTCGTCCTTTTTCCTTTACAGGCCAATTCACTACAACCGGGTCCCGCCGCCGCTGCCGCCGCAGCCGCAGCCGTAAACTTTCTATCGCCAAATTTAACCACAGCGGAAAATTCCTACAACAACCAGTCGAGGTGAATAGTTCATTTTTTTTGTTTATTTCTTTTTGCTATTCACGTAAATAATATTGTCTGCGATGGCGGATGTAGGATTTTTTTTTTTTTTTTGTATGACGAGTGTTACGAATTTTACTACTACTACTACTACTAATAATAATAATGCTGCTGCGCCTTAAATACCGTTGTTATGCACAATTTCGGAATAAAAACAAACAGGTAATTCTGGGATTCGAACGATCGGGAAAATCGGTTGTGTATTACTCTCCGAATGAAAGACGTGAGCTTCGAGACATTTTGTAGAGACACAAGTGAGCGAAAAGAGTTTGAATACCATAGAATTGTATAAATATCTAAACGATATTATATATATATATATATATACCGTCTATATAACCGTGTGTGGTCGGAACCGTTATTATTACGCGGATAACGAGATATCGTAACACGATAAGGGATAACCATAAACGCCGTGCAGTGGCGAGACTACAGTTTTTAGTCTTACGCGATATCTAATAAATATCCGAAAGTAATATTTATAATAAACAAAAAAAAGTTCAATATGCCGAACGATAGGTGTGTTTCAGCTCCTAAACACTGTCACCCACTCCTAAATCCGCCACTTGATTATCATCTGTACGTTACAATATACTATATGAGCGTCTGCAAAAAGATGTATGTTATTGCGCGTTCGTTGCTATTGTTGTTGTAACTTAGCGCGTGCGGAAGAAAAATCTTATAGCTATATAAAAACAAAAAAAACAAAAAAAATTGATAATAACGCGAAAGATATTTGAAATTTACTTAGATATTATCGCGCATATATACCACCTACGTATAACATATAAAATATATCCGCGTCCATACTACTACGCGTTAGGTATATATAAATAGAATGGAGCAATTTTTCCATAAAGTAATGTTCAAAAAAGAAAAAATTGTCAGATTTTTGTACATATATATATTTTTTTTTTTAAAATTACTATATGTCGTAACTCTTGCACACACACACACACATAATATCCCGGCGACGACGGTGATAATATATGCAGTACACACACGCACAAACAATATATATATATATATTTATATAAACGCGATGCGGAGGACGGAAAAATATATATGAAATGAAAAAAAAAATAACGAACGAAAATCGCGCGTGTACGTGTGTGAGAGAGAGAGAAATAAAAAAAAAAACCGCGTGTGTACTACGACGCGCGAGAATACGCGCGAATCGCCGCGGCGCGCGCGATAATTATACGTGACGTCGTCGTCGTTTTTTTTTCGCGTGCGGAGGCCGTCTCGTCACGTCTCGCGCCGCACGCCGCCCGCCGCCCGCGGTCCGGGCGAACCGAAGCCGCCACTGCGGCGGAGGAGCGGAGAAAACACGCGCACGTCGCCGTATATATTACTATTATAATAGTATAATATATAAATACATTGCGACGACGTATATAGAATATAATAATATAACGACAATAATAATAATAATAATAAAATCCCGACGACGACCGCGACCGACATTTTTTACGTTTTTTTCTCTGTGTTTATTTTTTCTCTCCGGACACGATCGATTTGTTTAATATATACCCGTGGGGTGATGGGTGTACGCGTTAATATACCAACAGCTATAACACATATATATATATCGAGTTCATTGGAGAGTGATGAATTTTTTTGTATCTTTATGTACGTGCAGACTTTGTACCGCAGGGTAATCGTGTGATTAATACGCAAATATACAGCCACGTTAATACTACTACTACTACTACTACTAATAATAATAATAATATTATTATTATTATTATTATTATTATTAAGAAACCCATCGCTTTATTGTGTAGTTAAATAGAAAATTTTTTTTTTATTTTTTGTTTTTTTCACGACTAAAATATTTTATGAACGATTTGTTTTATTCGTTTATATATATATATATATATTTGCGCGAGACGTGTTATGTGCGGACGATTAGACGGGGATAGAGAAAGAGAGAGAGAGATAGAATAATGGACGCCGCTATCTTTCAGGATAGAAGAAATTGACGCATTTATTATTCGTAAACTATAAAAATGTATGAGAAATTAAAGTTTCCAACAACAAAATAAAAATATAATTTTTTCTATGTATTCGTATATATAATTATAAATTCATAAAATGGCTGTTTTTTTTTTTTTTTTGTAGAAAAATTGTATTACCATTTTGTTTTACTATATTCTGGAGAATTTTTAGAAGAAGAAAACCTCACAACAATATTGTGGCGTGCGCGAAGTCAATAATGTGTTTCTTTTTTTATTATTATTATTATTAAATTAATTATTTGTTAAAGGTTTATTGAACATACATTATATATTGAGATTTTTCTAAGTACATATTTCGATTTTTAACAACGATATGCGTTATAACTTTTCATTTAACCGCTAATCGCGCCATATTTATTACGCGTTCTATATAAATGTTTTTCTTTGAATTAATTTTTCTTTTTTTTTTTTTTTTTTTTTTAATACGCCTATGGGAAATATAAATAATTTTCAATTCGCCATATTCCTGCAATAGATGTATTAAATATTACGGCGCGAACTTATATAATATAAAAGACGTATAATAAATGTACCGTCACGCGTTCGCCTTTTTCGAAAAAAAAAACAACAAAATAATAATAATTCGTCAAAAAGAAAATCCGTTTTTTTTTTTTCATTCGTTTTCGCATTTTAAAAATACCGTTCCAAAAAATATAATAATAATAATAATAATAATAATGTTATTATTATTGTTATACACAGGGCCAACTGCGCGCTGGCGAGAAATCGTAGTAGTAGACGGGCGACGCGCGCGCGCTGTTTGGGTCTGATTAGACGTAGTCTCGTCGTCGTTATTATATAAAAATAACAATTAATTCGTATAAATGTATATAAAGAGCGAGGCGCGCGTATTATTTTACTCGCGTTCCGACGCGTATATATTGATAAAAAGAAAAAAAAAAAGAATAATAATAATAATAATAAAAACCCGACGACGACGGCGCGGCGACCGCCGAGACGACCGGGTTATTATAATGTATTATATTTATGTACGTATATAATATTATAAATATGCGCGACACCGATCGGGTTTTATTATATTATTTTTTTCGCCGATTTCTTTTTTTTTATCCGTCTCGTGGCGCGCGCGGAGACTCGACGACGACGACGACGACGAACGCACCGCGATCAGCAGCAACGCAACAACAGCGAGACAGTGCGCGGCGGTGGCGGTGGGCACTCACTCATACATTATATATACATATATATATATAGTCGTTATCGTACATTTTTTTTTTATTTCTCGGACTACCGCTTGAGTGGCCGACGGCCCGGGGAAGGGGAGAGAACACGTGGAGGACCGACGAGAACAGACGCGGTTTTTATTATTATTATTATTTACGGCGTAAAAATGAGAGAGAAAAAAAATATCTCGTACGCGCGAGAGATAAAAGCAGCGGCAACGCGGACGATGGAACGGGTCGTCGTCGAAGATAGAGGAGGAGGAGGAAGGCGAGAGAGATCGTCGTCGTCGTCGTTCGTAATAATAATAATATATAATTTATGCCGCGCGCGCGAGTATTATAATATATATTATATAAAAAAAAAATATATATATAATAATATGTGCGTATTAAATATATATATATATATGTAATACCTACCACCGGTCTCCGCTTTGCAGTATACCGGCTTTATCGTCCGTATGATATGTGATATTATACTTACACAAATTGTACATATATATATATTATACATTTGTAAATCTTTCGGATTTCGCGGACGTCGCCGTCGTCGTCTCCCCTGTATCGCGGGGGCGCGCGACGATTGTATCCGTCAAATTTTATTAACGCCCGTTCGCTGTATTGGCGAAGAGCTCCTCGCGGCCGGCAAACGCGAAAAACTGCGCACTTTTCGAGAGACGCTTCGGAGCTGCCCCGAACAATGAAAATCAAAATAAAATAAAATGATATCGTGATTTTTTTTTTTTTTCAATAATAATTATGTTTTAAATTTTTCCGTCGTAGTAGCCCCTAACCCTGCGCGTCTATCGTCGTCGACGCATTCTGCGTATTATCATACATATGTCAATTTTACGACTTGACGAATACCGCACGCCATATTATAAATTATGACGTGTACAACATTCTATATTGTATTTTTAATATCAATAATCTTCGATCTGTTTCAGTTTCATTAACACCATGGTGACTGCCACGTTGATGGAGCCGCAAGCTTTAGACCTGTCCACGCACTCAAGGAATAAGTGTAAGAATTTCAAATGTATATTATATTACTTCCGATAGTTCGCCACTTTTTTTTTTCATCACCGCGATCGCGCACTGCAAACGAGTTATAGTTATATTTTGTTAGGGTTTTCTTTTTTCTTTCTATATATGTAATAATAATAAACGACTGCGCAGCGTTCGTTTTTATATTATATGTAACCGTGTTGTTGCTAAAACGTGATTTTCTTTAAAAAAAAAAAAATTAATGCGTCCGGACGGTTTTCGTTGTTGACGTGAACTTTTTTTTTTTTTTAACCGCTTTTTAAACAGGCCTAGAAAAACGTCGAGACAGAATAGTGAAAAAAAAAAATAGTATTACTCCACCTCATAAACGCGACGACTATATAGAAGAAATTCAGAGAATTTCATTACGCCCCGGTGTATTTGCTCCGCGGTAGAAATTTCAAAATCCAAAACAACGACAAATAAAACATTTTTTTTCCTCCCGAATAAAAAGAAATGTTTAAATTTCATAAATTCAAAATTCATACGAGCTGCAATCGTAACGCCCCCACCGCGAAATCACATGAATTTATATGTAATACGCGTATATATATATATAATATAAAAACGTTGTGGATTTTTAATCGTTTCCACGCCTAATCGCTGAATTAAGATTTTTTTTTCGTCCATACTCGTATACGGCGAGTGTAATAAATTTATCGCCTACAATTATTGTACTTGTAAAACGACGTAAAAAGGGAGATGGGGGGAGGGAATATAGTTAAAAAATGTTCGTATATTAAAAAAATATATATATATAAAACTTTATTTATACAAACGTTTTATTAAACGAAAATTATATTTGAATTATCGCGTTCTTCGGATTATTATTGCGTCACGATTTTTTTTTTTTTTGTCTTCGATGACGTTGTTCGCGTACGATGATTTGTTAATTCGTGTTCAGATACAATATTATAATCGATCCTGTTGTTGTGTCATCGTAGATAGGAGGTAATTTGTGTTTTGTTTTGTTTTTCGAAGCGCGAAAATGAGCGTTCGGTCGAACAATAATAATTATATTGTACCAACAGATGCGCAGTAAATTTAATCGACGGTGATTTTGTTTTTTGTCTTTTGAGAATTCTCTGGATTTCCGTTCGGGGAACGGGCGGGGGTGCACACCGTTCTTAAAAAAAATTCTCTCGCTCTATTTTATAATAATATATAAATCGCCGGCATTGCCGACTGAGAAAAGTTCTAAAATGTGTGTGTGTGTGTGTGCATAACCTCACCGTCACCATCGATGTTTTCATCGTTTTATTTTCTTTTTCTTTCATATATCATCTACTCGGATTATCGAGTGGAGGAGGACCTAACGCGTACCGAGTGTCGTGTCCGTTCATTAAACATCAGTCGTACATATAACCAGGGTGCGAATAACGGGCAGGTGTGGAAAAAACTAATAATATAAACAAAAAAAAAAAAAAAAAGCGGGGAACAAACGACTTCGTTGGCGTTCGTTTATAGGATTTTTATTTATTTTTTGCCCCTTTCCCGTTATATATTACATTATCGTTTCGCGAGCTATTTGTCCGCTTGCACGGTTACAAGCACGCGTTGTAAACACACAAAACAAGCTTTACTACACTACACTAAAAAATATAATGGTGAACACCGTTTTCGTCGTCGAGACCGTGTGTTCACCACACGCGCGCAGCGGTATAATCCTCCCGCGTTTATAACCCGATGACAATATAATAATAATAATATTATTATTATTATTATGTATTTTATAATAATTAAGAAAAGAGCGTGTGTACGCGATTTCTCGATATTTTATTTCGGCACGCCAGCGGGAGAACGCGGACGACACTCTCCGCGTGTGGTACATATAGTGTTATAATATATAATACTCTCTTCAAACGGCCAGCGTCTGTTCAAACCGTGTCTACTATATGTATTTATTATAATAATGTTTATATATACATCGTGTCTTTTATTTTTTTTTGTAAGTATACTGGCCCCGCGTCCCGCCGCGAGCTTATAAGAATATAAAAATATACCTACCGTTCTACACACACAATATGTGTCTGAAGATCCCGCCGAGTCGCCTTTATACGTATATATATAATATACGTAATAATTTAATATATAAATATTATTATTATATATAATATAAATATTTAATATATATATTCTTCTCTTGGCTTTACAATTCTTTAAGAATTTTGGCCGCCACCGTCACCGTTCTCCAATAATCACGATCCTGAACTCCATCTTCCCAATTTGTCACTTCCAATGTTTCCAAATCCTTCCTTATTCCATCCATCCATCGCTTTCTAGGCCTCCCTCTTGGTCTTTTCCCTGTCGGTTGCCATTCCATTACTGCTCTCGTATTAGTGGTTTCTGTTTTCCGCATGGTATGACCAAACCATTTGAGTCTTTGACTCGTATATATATATATATAATTAAATATATTGAAGAGACGATCCTTTCCCTCCCAACAAACCGTTTTATTTTTCTTCGCGCGTTTTTCTATTTTAATATAATATTATACACGCGAGTTATTTTAGCGTGAACGAATATCGTCGTACACTATACCTTTTTTTTTTTTCTTTTTTCGAAAATACGCGCGCATTTTTAATAATATACAATAATAATTGTACGCGCGACGTTTACCACCCACACGCCAAACAATTGTGTAGTAGTAACGCGTCGTTAACATACACACACACACCCGCGTTAACATAACGGAGGGACGCGCTACACAGACATATTATTATTATTATTATTATTATAACAGTGCACCGCAGTCGTCGTCACACACACCCCCGTTACAGAGCAGTTCTGTTGCAGCGTGTGTATAATAATTTATCACCGCGCTGACGGCGCGCGCTCGCGTACGATTGACCTATATATAATAAATGTATATAGATAGGGGTGGTACGCTTGTATAATAATTTGGGTGATGCGTGTGGGGTGGGCCCGAAAACGGACTTGACCCACTCGACTGAGTCCCCCCCCCGTGTTTATTTATTTTGAAATTTCTTTTTTTACGGATATTCCATCATTGTCGTCGTCGTCGTCGTCGTCATCACGTATTCATATTAAAAATTTCTCATCGAACGTTTAAAATTCGTTTTAATCGCGATGTATATACTGCGTTTACGTTGGTTTTTTTTTTTTTAATTTGTGTATTTTTGAAAACACTTGACGCACAAATCCTCTGTTGTATATTATTACGTAAAATAGACGCTATTATTATTATTATTATTATTATTATTATTATTATTATTATAGGGGCGTATAAAAAAAAAAGAATTTATTTCGCGCGTTATTCACACGAAAAATCTGATAGAATTTCGGAAATAGTTCGAGCGTATTTTATATACGTCGCTGCATATACGCTATACACAATTCATTCCGTTCTATATTTATTATGTATTCATATAAGCGTATTATACCGACGTTATTTTATGACGTATATAAATACGTATAATATTTATATATATATATATATATATATATATATATATATATTATGTAGACACCGGAATAGACTTTAAAAATATTTTACAGAAATTACGACGAAATATTTGCACCTCGCCGCTCGTACAGACGCATTCCGTTTTATTATTATTATTATTATTATTATTGTCGCCGAAAAAAAAACAACAATAATCGCTCATACACAGTATTCGCAACATAATTAAACGCAATATTATAATAATAGTTTGCAAAATTGATTAAAATTAGTTTGTTTGTTTTACGCAGGCATCAACTCCAGAAACCCGTTATGGCCGTTGCAGTAAACGTCAAAAGAATATAATATGAATAAAAATCGGCTGGGGAAAAAAAAACAAGAACAACAACAAATATATATTATGATATGAATAACTCCGTGTACCCTCGTATACGACGCCATACTTCTACTATATACCCATAGTATATATAATGTTTACTATATTAATAATATTTCGGTATAAATGTTACGAAGTATTGACTGCGATAACATATATATATATATATATATAAAAATTGTATATACTTGCTTTTATCAAATCTCAAAAAAAATTTTGAAAAAAAAAAGTGACAAAACATTATTTTATTATAATAATTACACTGCGAACCGCCGAAAATTATACGTATTATTAATTGTTATTATGATTATTATATTTACAGGAGCGTTCGCATATTAAAAATCTAGATATATTGTTCAGTAAGTGAGAAAAAAAAATTTTTTTTTTAAATATTATATATAAGAGACGTGGTGTGTTCAATATACGTATAATATTATACTTATTCTTACACACATTCACGCACTCAAACACGCGTATATATATGATATGTAATTTTTAATTATATAACTATATATATATGTAGTTTAAAACTTTGTATACAGTTGTATACGTATAAAAAAAAAATTTTTAAATCGCTCTTTGGATATAAAACATTCTTCAATATATATATATATACAATATTAATTTGAGAGGAAAAAAAAACAAAATCGTACAATTTTGAGTCACTTTTGTAATAATCTTTTTTTTTCTGTGTCTTTTATACAAAACTCTTTAAATGCTAGAATTATATATAAATTATTGCTATGTTTAAATTGTTACATGTCGTTGTCGTTTTTTTATTTATTTTTTTTATTATTATTTATTTTTTCTTTTATATGTGTATATACATATATAAAATTTGCAGGAATCGTAGGATATTTATTATATTATAATATGTAACTGTTTTTTTGTCAAACACACTCTTTTTACAAATTTATTTATGATGATGATGGATTATCATAATAATAATAATAATAATAAACCAAAACTTATTTATAGTTAAACGTAGATTCTGTATATATATATATTACTTGAAACCTAAGTATACACATAATACGTATTATATATAGATTTGTCTATATTATATACCTTTGTATAATATGTCGGCTCACCAATCTTTCCAAAAGCGATTTTTTTATTATTATTATTATTATTATTAAATATTTTTCAAGAATATAGTAAAAAATAATAAAAACGCGAATATTCGCAATTATAAAAATTGTCTTTTTTTTTCTTGAAATTCTGGAAATTATGTAAAATGCATTACACTTCTCCTATATAAGCGTTTATTTACTAAAAATGTTTCGATTTTTTTCCTTTTTTTCCGTTTCTTTTGTTTCTTGTCTACGATTTTATTGAAAACGTGTATCTTTGCGTATACGCGTATATATATATATATATATATATATATATATATAATATAATATGTATATAGGTACCTGGAGCAGTTGTCCATCGATGTTGCGCGGAGAGAAATGCCTAAAAAAAATTTGCTCGGAAAGAGGGGAGAGAGGAAATAAATACTTGGAATAAATTGTCTTTAAAACACATATATATATATATCATTTTATTGATTATTATTTACATATATATATATTACACATATATGCGTTTATATAAATGTATTTTTTTTTTTTTGTTAATTATAACAAATTTGTTATTAGTATATACATGTATACATACACTGGAATGTAAATAAATGTATAGATAAATATATAGTCATATAATATTTCGAAAATATCACCATATTTATATATGTATATAGGCGAATTATCTATAGCAGTGTTTCTGAACCTGGAGGTCACCAACTGATTAGAGTCACTAACATACGATTTTTTAAATCGAAAAATTCAAAATATCAAATAATATGGACAAATCGAATTTAAAATTTCACACATTTGATAAGTTTTCGAATTTTTATAATAATGTGACTCGGGAAAATAAGTTAACAAAAAAAAAAAAAAAAAATATGAAATTAACGAATTGTGTGCGCAGTGTAATGAAAAACGCTTATGGAAATCAAAAGAAAAATATTCCAAACATGTCGACCCCTCCTGCCGCGCACAAAAGACATTTGTAAAAATTATAAGTGGGCAATAAATCCCCATTTGTATACAATCAGATCAAAATATATTATTATCATTAACGAATATAAAAAGAAAAACTGATTGAAAGTGAATTCAGATGTGAGCTTACACGAGATTTTTAAAAGTAACAAAAATATCGGTCAATTTTGTATAAGTGTTCAGATTAAATATCTGCAGCTATAGTTTGGCCGGAGAGGCATTAGAAATGTACTCATTCCATTTTCAACCGCTTACGCATTTGGGCGAAAATGGATTTTCCGCAATCACTGTAATGAAAAATAACACTAGAAGCCGACGGGAAATTTCAACGATTATGATTTGCATAAAGCACTCGTCTGAATATTATTTTTCCGTGTAATCCTTTTCCCCCATTTTTTTTTTTTTTATATAATTGTCTTATAAAACGGATCGTAAAATGTATACTCCGCGCAACGTCGTTTTTCCTTATTAGGAGGCAGGTGCACTTTTATCGTTCTTTGCTTTTTATTTTATTTTTTTTTTTCAATCATATACGAATTCCAGTGTTAGGTCCATTAATCGGAAATTTCGTTATCAATTCGCTGTTTGAATTTAATTTAGAAATAATTTTTTTTATATAAATAACGTACGAGTTTTCTATTTTCAATATAAAAGATCGAGCTGCAGGCTTAGTCGCGTAATAAAGACCAAATCAATAACAAATGATCTCTCGAACTGGATTGCACGGGGCTTGACCAATTGAAATGCCAAAGCAAAGGTGGCGATGGATAAAAACAAGAAGGAGTTTTAAAAATGTTATGGACAGACCACCAAGTTTTGAATTAGTAAGACAGAGACAGCAGCACATAAAAAAAAAAAGCGGCGCGCGCGCGGGAAATATTTCATGGAAGAAAAAAGAACACAGTTATCTCAAACCTCGAACCGAGTTGTCCCGGTATGAACGCGTTTACTGTAACGACAACATTTTGATTATCATTTTTGTGCACGAGACGTGTGACTTTTAAACGTTAAATTTGATTAAATTAAAACGGCTCGGCGAGTACGTTTAGTTTTCATTTCGTTTCTTGCGTGTACGATTTCGACCCATAGCGGTGTTTTTTTTTTTCACTTTTACGTTCGATTCTCGCGACTTGGAGTGATTACGTCGCGTTCCTAAGGACCCGGTTTCGTTTCGTACGTGGTGTTGCGAGAAATATTTTCGCCGATGGCGGCCACGTGCGATGTGAACGTTCATCTGTCCGACATCATGACGCCGCAATCGTTTTCCACTGTGATCGCGACGCTCATCAAGTATTTGGTTCACGAAAAACAACTTATTCCTTATCCGTACGATCGTTTGAAGCTGTACGTAGAGAAATACAACGAACTAAATGTCGAGGTGAGCTCATCGGCGGCGACTACGAATGTTTTTTTTTTTTTTATATTACATTTGTCTCCATTAAAATGTATTCTAATATAATGTAATATATATATATATATGTACACGTAAAGTAAGTGTGCCTCTTTCGTTAGAGGCAATAATAATAATAGTATTGTACGTGTCACGATTTATATTTTTACAGTGTTGAAAAAAAAACTGCTCTGGTTGACTGTCTAAACCAGGGGCGGCCAACTTTAATAGACTCGCGATCGACCTCAGAGTTTTTCTCGGAGGTCGCGATCGACTAAAAAAAAGGTTGTCAATAAACAAAAACTATGTACATGTGTCATGCGCGTTACATTTCTTTTATTACTTTTTATTTCCAATATAAATTCACAGTTTCACACTACACGTATTTTAATATATTTGATTGCAAATTATTACTTTTAACTTATTACTGTTTACTACTATAACAGATTGGTTCGATTTATCAACGCGGTAAAGGCCGTTAATAGGAGATAATACGGGCTATCCATCAGATTACGTGATACGCACACGTACCTGTGTATAATCTCGTTTTCCATAGTTATTTATTGCTTTTTTTTATATCTAATTTTTATATTCGTATATACAAATTTACAAAAAAAAAAATATTTCATTTATCTTCTGAAAAGAATTCAAAAATTCAAGAAAATGCGAAAGGGTGTCGCGATCGACTCGAATTCATCTCGCGATCGACCAGTTGGCCACCTCTGGTCTAAACAATATGTCAACGTGATGGTGTGATACACAGTTCGAAAGAGACTTATCAGTATTTATCGGATAGTGTATTAATTAATTTTATTTCTATTTCAGCAAAACAATCGTGTAAATCAACAAAACAAATACAGATTGGAGTCGGATAAATATTATAAAAAAGTTTCCAACGCAATAGAAATGATGGAAACCGTTTTTAAAGTGAGATATTATTACATTTTTATAGTAAATTGCTTTTTGTCTAACAGTTTCGATTTTCATTTATTTTTTCCAGTGCATCGAACGTGAATTTCTTAGCTGCATGAATAACCACATTGAAACAGTTACTATATTAATCGGATCTAATATTTTTAATCCATTAACGGTTTTCAACATACGCGTACCTAAATTAAGCTATTCGCATTTAGAACAACAACATTCTTCGAGAAAACATATCGATAGTGTGTTTAAGTAAGTATTCATAAATGTTCGCATTTGACAGACTTTAGACAATTTCCGACATAAATTGAATACTGATAATTACAGCTCGGACATTTGTTATAAAAAAAAACCATATCTTAGCATTTGAAATATAAATATTAAAATGCAATAATCATTTAAATTATTTTCAAGTAGAAAAATGTGTACTAAATCATATGGTTTTTGGTCTATCCTTTCGAATTTATCATTTTCTTAAGTTATGTTTGTTTGTCAAAAATTTAAAGCCGATACGCATTAATGTACTTTATCGATTTGTTTTTTTATATATATAGAAATATATTGAATAATGACAAGTTCAACGATATATTAACATCAAATATAATGATAGAAGCAAACTTATACGTTATGTTTAAAGTCAGAAAGGGTGAAAAAATGAATACCAACTGGTGTATTCCTAAGGAACGGTTTCATTTATTGCGAGGGAATCAAGTCGTTTTTACATTCGACTTGCCGCAAGATGACAGAAAGACAAAATCATGTTGTTTCCAGGGATTCTCGGATTTTGAAGTTTTTGTTGACATTGAAGAGGGCGTGTCAAATATTGTGAAACCAGTCAACAATAGTGTATTTAAAAATAATGTTGTCGACTGGTATTTAGCAAAATATCATATAACCGGTTTTAAAAATTATAAGTTCAACGGAATACCAATTTCAGATACGTGGTTAAATCCGAAATTGTTGACCAATTAATATTGTTATCATGAGTTAAGGACTAGACAATTATAAATAATTAATCAATTAAATTGTGTTCTTTTTTCTATTTAATATGAGATTTCTAAATACTGAAGTATAAAGATGAAATTGTATTTTATTTGTCGGAGCTGTTAATGAACACACAAAGTCATTAAACATTAGTTTTTTTTTAATTTTTTATATGCAGAAATTAATGTGAAAAAATTTTAAATAATTTTAGATAATTATCCACACAATTCAAAAATCAAAATTATGTACATTAAACAATACAACTTTTTATTAGGTAAATTTATTATATTGTATAATGATGTTTATTTATACAACATGATTGTTCTACTACTCTAAAGGCTATACGAAATATTATTATTTACAATTGGTTATAATATTATGAACAGTAATCAATTAATATTGTAATATTTAATGTGAATGTGAATATAATATTAATATTTAAGTAATTTAATAAAGAAAATCAAACACTTGTCATATTTTATTGAACTCATTTTGATATCACCAACCAATTTGTCAATGTTTATAATTAAACCTTGATAGTACTTGCACGTTCGAGTTTTTCAAAATGTTTCCGGGCATTCTTAATATTTAACAAAACTGCTGCGGACGCTAAAAACAAAATATATCATCTTATCAAGATGCAAATGATGTATTTCATAATTTAATATTAGTATTGAAAAAATTTACGTATTGTTGGATCCGACATTACAACCATAATATAAGTGTTGGGCGTAAATAAATCTATGAATACTGCAAAATTTGAATTTCTTACTTCCATCGATGTAAATTGAGAAGCTAATTTACTGAAACAATTCAAATACAAACAATAATATTAATGTAATTGTTTACATATGCACATGCAAAAATAACATACTATTCATCTGATGACATACAACACAAAATATTATAAATATACACAATATAATATATACAGTTCACAACACACCACCCCATCAGGCGAACCCCATAACAACTACCTGGACTATTTTGTGAGTACCTATTACAATTAATAAAATATAAAGACATCGATGTAAATCAATTATTGAATATTACCAAGTTCTACCCTCAAGGCTACGTAATTGATATCCAAAAGGACTCAAAATCCTTCCCTGAGTAACTTATAATGTATTAACTGGTTCCCGAACCACGTTGACATTACAATAATATTAGTATTTCTAATGTTTAAATATCATGCAAGCAAATGAAAACCGTACAAATGCATTAATTGTTGTGTACTTTGAAAAGTAAACAGAAAGTATTTACGATAGAACCGTTTCTCGCAAGAAAGAAATATGTGTGTTCTATACACATCCATACACTACACATGTTGTATTAGTTTTATATAACAATTATTACTTTTTTATTTTACACAATACAGTTCACTAATTACCATTAAGTAATCTAATTATTTTTTCTTCATTCCCCCTGGTCCTATATTTTATTTATTTATTATACATAGTAAAACTTTATCGGCAAGAAAGATCGCCAATCATTATTATTGACTCTTTTAACCGTAACAACTATAATACATAATAATTATTAATGATTACTTATTTAACTGAAACATACTACTAACCTACAGCTTAATTTGAAACCTTTAATAATATTTGATACTTTTTCGAATCTATGAGTATCGCGATGGAATGTACGCTCACAAAAAGATATGATAAGAAACGTCGCGCGTTCAAATAATAATATCTCGTCGCATTCCATTAAATTGGCAAATAATTTTAAACTCTGTTCAAGTTCTTGAATATTTGGTATCAATTTGTACACGATTGAAGACCATGCCTAAAATATAATAATATAAGGCAAATTGTCATATACTTGTATAGTCCTATCAAAAACCAAAGTATGTCAAGAAAATGCTACACTTTCATTTGTTGTTTCTGTCTGTCTTACTTGTTAATAAGACAGACATAAAGAACAAATAAAAGTATGGGGTCTTTATAAAATATATAATATAGTTACGCCATAGAGTGTTTCATCCCAAATAGACGTTTTAAAACAAACACACTTAACAGGTTTGGACATATTTATTATGTCATTTTCACGTTCTGTAAATATCTAAAAAAAAAAATGTTTTGTCACAACTGGTAATGCAGTCGATAATTTTTAATTTAAACAAAAGATATACTTTGTATCTTTGATCTTCTTGTATTAAATCCATTTTATGTATCAAACAGAATACTTTAGCTGTCGGCGAATTTTCATATATAGCACTAAGACATGTCTGATAATATCGAAAATCCTTTTTTAATTCTTCATCTCGACTTTCCACATCAAAAACATAAATCAAAACTTCAACATTTCTGAATATGTTTTCGCGTTGACTTACAAAATAATTTTCCATAAACGCTTCTTGTCTAAAATTAGTTTAAAATGTTAAGAAAAATAATATAGTTCAATACACTAGTGGTACATTATTTGTTTTATATTAATTCAAGTCACTGTTTACTTTTTTCTTATTGAAATAAATCTTATTAAAAACAATTTATTCACAATTATATGTCATGGATCATAACGTCTTCATAATAATAACGAAAATAACAAAGCAAAAATTTGTACGTTACAAGGTGGTAAAATAATTAATTTCAATAGGGAAAAATAATGTTAAATATATTATATTATACCAACTATTGATAACAATAAAAAAAAAACTCACCCTCCACAATCCCACAAATTGAGAACCAAATTCCCTAGGAATCTGACATGAGAATGTTCAACGTCAACTGTAAGTATAAAAACATTTTCATTAAACAACTAACTGGTTTCAATTTCTTTTTATCTATTAACGATTAATGAATAATTGTGCATTACTCGTAGCTCCTAAACGTCTCGTGTCTTTAGCTATGTAGTTTGCGAAAATGATAGATCTCATACTAGTTTTGCCAGAACCGCTTTTTCCCATCAACAAAACCTAAGTATTTAATTTACAATTACAATCAATTTCAATGGATACAATAAATACAAAATATATAATTATTTCGGGATACATTATTATTGAGCGTGTCGATATTATTACACACTGACGAGCACACAAGTTATCGTTCATTGTGGAGACACAGAAAAGATGAGAGAGGCTACAAGTATATATTATAATATTACTGCATCGTACTATAGTAGTGTATGTCGATGTGTGTGTTTACGAGTCGGATTTCAATTGTGAACGGTTTGTTCTCGAAATGGAAAAATATATCGTATAATACTCACGGTTACTAAACCGCAATATTATGGGATACACCGACACCCATCTGTGTTGTATGATAGATATGTGAAAACTCACGAAATCGCGGAGTACACGTTAATAAAAACGGCCGAAGGAATTTTGAAAAACGCCGCTATTTCATCAGGAGCAACGAATACGAATTAAAACGAATACCGTCAAAACCGCGCTTCGCCACACAGACGGCAGTAATATTTTTCTTATTGCTTTTCCATACAATTTATTTCAAAGCAAAACCGTACACAAACGACAATATTCTAAACGGGATTTTTTCCAATTTACCTTTTTCTTCATTTCGGAAAATGGTTTGACCGATAACGAATAATTATAAACTTAAAAGAGCACCGTCGGACGAACGTACGCCGGCGAACACCGGACCAACTCTCTGTAGAAGTGCGAAATACGCGATCCGGAAATCCTCGACGCAGCTGCTACGACAACTCGTACCGCGCCTGTGACCGGTGACATAAAACACACTGACGAAACATGTAACATTACTGGGACGAAATCAACTGCAAACAAAACCGACGGATCTGCAATAATGAAATACGAATGGCGTCCGGCGATCATCACAAACGATAACACTCGGCGTTGATCTTTTTTCACACGAAATCAGAGATATCCGTTCGCAATTTTTTGATAAGAGAATTCAAGGTTTCCAAAACTGTGTATATTATGTTGCCTACTGAACGCCTTTAAACATAATTCCATTGTTCAACCCTTTATTGGTACACATGCGAGCGCGTCGCTCACACAAATAATATTTTGAATAATTTTGTTATATAAAAGAATCTTTTTGTTTTAGTTTTTACTCATTTTTATTTTCTAACTTCAGGAATACATTATGTTTAAACACATTTTTTTTTAGTTTTTAGTTGGTTTCTTCACAGCAAAAAAGAAATGATTGTTTATCATTACAAAAGCAAAATAAAAGCGAACCCTAAAATGACTATACGTGAAGTGTGATCAATAATATCAAAAGAAATTGGAAAGAAAACCATATCCGATACGATAAAAGAATATCTCGGATCCAAAACAGTGAGTTCACCAAACAAATAAAGGATTCATAAAAATATCAATTTGAACGATTTAGATAAATATGTCTGTTCACTCCAAAGATGAGAGGACAGTGAAAAACCACTCGGTTTTAGACCGAAAAGAAGTAATTTAATAAAAAAAATTTACAAAATATAGTCACATCCGTGGAGGGGCCTGAGCTGGATTAAGGGAGGACTAAGCCTAGAGCCCCAAAAAAAATTTTGGACTGTCATTTTTTTCTTAAATTATGACACAATTTTTAAAAATTTAATAAATAACTACAACATTAAAAAACAGTTATTTACATAAAATATTTTTATAAAATATTTATTTGTCAAAATAATAATAATAATAATAAGTACAAATTTCAATGCGTTTTTAATTGATTTAAAGTCCTCTACCTAAATTTTTTTTATTGTATCATTAAATATATATATAAATATACATTATACACAGTGGTGTATTTAGAATTTTGTCAAGGGGGGGATATATATTGGAAAATATTTTATTGACTTGAAAAGGGCTTCGCTCATTCTCCCCCTCTCATCACATTTCTTAAAAATGTGACGGTTAATATTATTATTATTATTACTTATACAAATTGATTTTACCCCGGTAAAATACCTGTTGGCTATTGTAAATAAGAAAAATATCAAAAACTAAAAAAAAGAGCTCAAGGGGGGATCTATCCCCCATATCCCCCCGTAAATACGCCACTGATTATACATAAATGTAAGAAATTTCTTTTTGTAAAATTAGGGCCCCCAGATTGAGTCAGCCCGGGGCCACTTATATCATTAATCCGGCTCTGGAGGGGCTTAACATTTTTTTTCATGTAAATAATGTCCCCTCAGGGAGGTACTAAGTTATTAGTACTATGGGTGTAGCGAACCTGGGGTTCCGAGCTACTCTCTCCATGGGTATAATACAGTTGGCGATAGGCTAACAACCTATACTGTAAAAAACCCTTGTTCAGGAATCAAACATAAATTTGTCTCCGAATTGTGAATCAAAGGATTTTAGACTGGAAAATTGGAAATCAGCATTATGTTTTGGAACCTGGAATGTACGCACTTTATTCAAACCTGGAGCAGTAAGAATAGTAGTTAAAGAGATAGAAAGATATAATTTAGTAGTAGTGGCACTGCAGGAAATGAGGTGGTAAGACACGGGCTCAATGCAAATAATACAACGCTACTTTTGATGCTTGTGACAGAAAAAGACAGGCTGGCAGTGGTTTTTCTGTAAACAAGCTACTAACAGCAGTAAAAAGTTTTTAAGTTATAAATTCTAGAATAACAGTGTTGTTGCTGGATACAAAATGGTTTGGAGTAGTTTTTGTAAATGTGTATGCTCCTACAGAGGACATGGATGAAAATGAAAAAGATGATTTCTACTCGTTAGCACTCGGAGAAGATGGTATTCCTGGAGTTATTTATTTAAAATTATGGGAAACGGCTTGCTTGACTGTGTGTCTGGACTAATAAAAGAAGTTTGGGAAAAAGAAGTAATTCCAGACGAGTGGCAAACAGCGCTGATATATTCTATACACAAAAAAGGAGATAAGCAGTTGTGTGATAATTACAAAGGCATCGCTCTATTAAACGAAGTTTTATCCAAATGTATATTAAACAGAATTCGTGGGCTTCTATTTTAGAGGATTATTAAATAGGTTTTAGACAAAATAGATCGACCATAGATCAGATATTTATTTTGAAACAAATTTTCCAAAAAATATGGGAGTTTGACAGAGATGTACATGTATTATTTATCGATTTCAAGAAGGCGTATGATTGCATACATAGAGAATCTCTCTTGAATATACTAAAGCAGTTTAAACTGCCCCAGAAATTAACCTGATAAAAGCAAACATCCTACACACGGAAATCAAGATCAAAGTTGGCAATATTGTTTCACAAAGGATACCAGTAACGACTGGTTTGAGACAAGGGGATGCTTTCTCACCCATATTATTTAATATTGAGTTAGAAAAAGTCATCAGGGAGAGCCATAATGAAGATAACAGAGTGCGATTGGGAAGTTGAATAATAAAAGTATATTGGCTTACGCTGACAACATAGTATTATTGGCGGACAGTAAGGAAAATCTCATTTCCTACCTAACCATCCAGGGGATAAAGTATATTTTTATTTACAAGTAAAAAAAGAAAAATTTATTAAAATCGAATGAAAAAAAAAAACATTTTTAGTTTTTAAACGTGGAATACTTGAACAAAAATATTTGATTCAGATGACCAACAATTATTTTTCGGTGGGGATATTTGAAGTTTACAATAAGTGCCAGACACCGCTTGTTTCTGAAAATTATGTTTGACTAGTTGACCTACATTGACCATCATACAGCCATCAACAACCTAAAACAATTATAAAACAAATATATATATAATGAACACTTTTTGTATTCTAGCGATTAAAAAATATATCAAATTACTCGTATAAATGTACGCAGTTGGGAAGACATTAATATTATGTGTGGAGTATACTTTTCAAATGAACAATGTTCCAGCCAAAGTAGTTGGTCTACAGGTACAGTTGGATTGATATTAAGAGACGGATGTAAACACTTTTGTGATATAATTTGTTTAGTAAGTCTTGTAAACATTTCTTCTCTAAAAAATAAATATGTAAGAAACTATTAAAAGAAATAAATTGCTATTAAGGTACACGAAATAATTAAAATAAAATTTCACACTAGCAAGATATGAAAAAAAGTACAGTTTTATTTACTTACTGTGTTTGATTAATTGTAGAGGCATGAAGACCGGAAAGAGCATCACTCGCGTTACCTGCAATTATTATACTGTTCACCGTAAACACACATGGATCAGATACCATGAAAACATTGTTGGGATACATAGATTGTAACAGCGATTCAGTGTTTGGAGCTGTCGGATAAAAACCATAGCTGACAGCATCTTTCCAGGAATTAAACACTATTACTTTTGTGTTTTGGGTACTAGGATTGCTAAAATCACAATAATACTACAATAATAATAATCACACAATAGAATGATATACAAACCTTAATAATGGTTTCAGTATAGAGTCTAAAATTTCATCATAATATTTCTGAAAACATTCTGTCGACGATTTGTTAAATAATTGTATTCCAAAATCAGATTCAAATATAGGTCCAAGTAATATAACTAATTTTGATTCAATTTCGATTGCTTTTTGTATAAAGGATTTTAATGATTTGCCATGTTGAGATAATTCACTGAAAAACGGTCCAGCAGCAACTAGCATGTTTATATTTCCTAAAAAAAAACTTTCTTATATAATATTTGTCTTTAAACAACCGTACACAGTATAAATATTAATGTAAATTTTAATTCCTCAATAATGTATTCTCTGGAAAATGGAATTATTTGAAATAAAAATAAATTCAAACACACCTTCAGAAAATTCTGGTAATTTATTTGAAAGCGGTAATGACGAATCAGTATACAATTTCCGAACTTTAAAAACCTTTGTATCCGGTTTAGTACCAGTAATGACCAATATTTGATTTATAAACAATGGTTTTATTGGCTGTTCAGCTTCAGACAAATCAAGTTTTAATGAACCAAATGAGGATGTGACAAACAATTCTTTTTTTATCAATTTCAAACTGCCTGAAATTGTGATTTCTGTCTGAAATATTTAATAATGTATACAATAATAATTAAATTTTTTTTTAAATAAAAAATATGCCTCAAATAAAGCAGAAAATTTTCAAGACATAATTTCAGAAATTCAATGAATTATTATTATATATACTGACACTGTCATTTACAAAAAGAATTTCTGACAATAGAGTAGCGGGTTTTAAATTGTTTTTTTCGACAATATTGTCAACTATGTCTTGTACGTGATTATCAAATTTTTGATGACTGATTCGTCCAAATATGAAAGTATCCCATAATTCTTGACGCGTAAAACACAATGTTACTGTTTCAGTGGACACGTCATTAGTGTTAACATTTTTTGATCCAAATTCACATGCAACAACTCCAGCAGCATCTGAAGACGTATCATTTCTAAATTAAAATAATAAACGCATTAAAAAATACTAAACACACGGTCAGTTTTGCTTACATAAGTAGATAAAAAAAATTGTACGTACTCATCAAAAATGTCAAAATTTTCCACATCCACACTCTGAAACATTAAATTAAAAATATTTTAATCAAATATTAACTGTCAAAAAGTACATAAAATGTTTTTATTTTGATCACATAATAAAACAATTTAAAATTATTACATCATAATAGATAATTTTACAATTCCAAAAAAAAAAAAAAAAAAAAAACAACACTTGTCACACTGAAAATATAATTTTTTTTTTTATTTCATACTAAGTAAACACAATAATATATCAATTGTAAAAATATCATTAAATTTATTTAAAACTATTTGATTTGTATAACACTACTTTTATATAAAATATATAGTTTACATTTTTCGAGTGAGTTGTAGAAATATTTTATATTCAGGTATATTCTAAAATCACATCAAACTTTAAAAGTACGAAAATGTTTAGCCGGATAAATATTAATTGAAAATGTTCAATTATATACATAATTATATGTCTAAAAATCGCATGACACGGATAATAATTTAATTCAACGATGACAATGTTAGTATATATGTTACGGGCCATGTAGGAAAATCGGGCGTTGTAAGAAATGCCCGGTCATTTCTTACAATGCCCGATTTTCCTACATGGCCCGTAACATATACACTGTATGAACACATACGCACTCATTACACAGCGATACTATTTTTTCGTTATTAAAATCAATAGTATGGTGAACAAAAAACATTGTTTATAATAAAATGGCATACAAACGGTGCACAAGCACAGAACCCCCAAATTTGTAGGGTCGCTTTCCTGGTCCATACTTCTCTCCTCGAAGAAAAGAAGTTATTTTTAATTAAGATTGAGAATTGAATCAACAAATAATATTATGTAACAGAATGTAAAAATATTTAAAAATGTTTACCTAAATTTTTAGACGAGGGCCCGCAGAGTTAAAAATGCACAGGGCCCTTATTTTCTTTTAATCAGACCCTGCATAAATGGTACCTATTTACGTGTATCATTTCTACACAAACACGGAACAAACGATATCGCTGTATAAATATAATTACAATTTCAAAATAATATTAAAAAAAAAAAAGGCATTTTTAAGCACAAAAAAAAATTAACCATTCCCTTTAAATGACAATATTATTCGCAATTTATTTCTTTTACATACAAATAATAACAATAACAATAATAATAAACCTAAATCAATTGGTTTTGCAGTTAATGAGTGTAGATCTAGTCACAACTTTAGAATAACCAGTGCACAATAGAAAAACACCCATGGACCGTCTAACCATGTACATAAGTGCAATGTAGCGAGTACAAGTCGCGCGCATTCCGTTGGTCCGTTACGACGCGAGAGCGACCTGTTGTACCGAAGTAAAATGTTTCTTGTAAATAACGTAACGCGTAATAAAAAAATTAAGCGATCGCAAAAAAAAAAAAAAAAAAAACGTCAGTCAGTACCTCTGCGGGCGGAATAAACGTCGACGGGATTGTCGGGGGGAAAAAAAAAAGGTCCGAGAGAGAAAAACTACAACCATTAGAGGTAGGTACTACGCCATCACGCCGCAACAGAAATAAAACGAACGGCGATTCCGGCGTTTTGGCCTTGAACGCGGTAAAAATGCGCAGCGCCCGCACGCACGCGCGCCGGTGTAACGACGCGACGCACGCACGCAGAGTAACGTCCGCACGGCGTTAACATAGGTGGAACCGCTGCGTAACGGTAAACGGTGTTGGGTTGGGGTGGGGACCGCGTGTTCAGGTAGAAAACGCCGCCGTTCCAGTACGCCCGGCTTTCCGGCGGCGTAATAAACAATACACACCCCTTACACCCGCGGGAGGTTTGTTTTGAATAACCTAACCGCCGCTCCGGCGATCAAAACCGGGTGGTTGGGCGGAGTGGACACGGATCGGTCGTTGCGATGCGGCACGGCCGCCACCAGGCCCGTATTTATGGGGGTGGGGGGGCTTGGAGGGGCAATTGCCCCTAGCGGCATTATTAGCAAGAGATTTAGGGGCGCCAACATTTCGAAAGGTCATAAAAATGTATATATATATATATGTTTATATATGGGGGCGGCAAATTTTATGTTGCCCCTGGCGGCAATTTTTGTAAATATGGGCACGGCCCGCCACAGTATACGCATTTGAGAAAATACTATATAAATCGTCGTCGTATCCCTTTATCGAATAAATCGCCGGGGCCTACCCACACTATTGAAGCAGACGTCTAGGAATTCGGTGTAATTTTTGTTGTTGTTACATTTCGCTAAAACACCGAAACACTTATAATAATTTTCTTTTAGAAGAAACAAAAAAAAAAAAAAGAATCGACGAATTTTTTTTCTTTCTAATACACGTTTAAATTCACGACGCTCAACGACGGTGTATTCGAATTATTCGCTACGACATCTATCGGAAATAACACTTTCCGAGTTCATTCACTAGGAAAAATAATTTTTCTTAAAAAACTCACAATTTTATTAACGTGTTTACTCGCTCTGTCCGAAGAGTACAATCATATTATAAATACTCCCCCGACCGATTGAGCAAAATTACGCGTAGTAAGTAATTCGTGACGGTAAAATGGAAATTCTTTTAATCGTTATTATTTTTATAAAAAGAACCCGCGCGGTGTGCCAGGGGAAACGATTTATTATTAATTATTATTTATTACAAATGAAATGACTTACTTCCACTGTTGTTTGAATATGAACAGCATGTAGCGAAGCTGATTTATTTAGATTCGATTCTTTTTCAATATATTTCCTAAAACAACGCATGCGTCTTTAATATTTACAAGAAAAAAAAAGTATCATTAATCAGGTAGATATGGTTTATAATGTTTATTATAAATTCTAAATGCAAAACAATACAAAAACTACATTTTTAACACCTAGAAAAAATTAAAACTGTAAAAATACAATATTAATTCTTGTACACGATTTCATCGGGGGACATATTGAAAAAACTTAAAATTACAATCAAAAAAAAAAAATTACTTGTCGTCACGTTTTGATCCGTTGTCCGCTTTGAACGATTTAACTAATGTCATAAGCGTTTCTTTACATAAATCATTCGCATCGATCTGAGACGACACACAATGTGCAATCCAAAATTCTATAAAATTTGATGCTGATATTTTATGTGTATGACAAATAATGGCACCTTAAAAAAAAAACATTTTAATAATTACACGAAAAAACTTTGAAAGTACTGTACGAAATGAGTGATGCATAACAAATAAAAACAACACACACACATATATATATACAGTGAAACCTCCCTTAACGGACACCTCTAAATAGCGGACGTTTTTATGAGAACGGGGACATTTTCACCACTTTTACATAGAAAAACCCCTAAATACCGGACTCTTTTATGGCAATTAAATTTTTGATTTTGACAATTTTTATCATAAATATAAAATAATATTGTAGAATGGCTTAAGAAATATCTAATCTAATGTTACTACAATACATTATTACACTATGTACAATTATCGTTTATCTTATCCGTCCATTATCGCGTCGATGAAGACATTTTTCTAGTTTATATTATGTGATGTTATCTTACTCGTACATTTTTATTACGTATTTAGTTGTATTTGTGATTCCAATACATACGGACGTATTCGTAGAGTAACTGATTTTTTCAATAAATGTTAATTTTTATACTACATACATGATATTTTTAAATTATTTTTATTTACATTTTCATTAATTTTTACATACATAATATCATAATTTTAAATAATAATATGTACAATATTTATTTATTATTAAAATAACACAAATACAATACATACCTATATCATTATTATACATATGTACATATTATATAAATATTGTATATGTATTATATTATGTAGTTATTATTTTTCCGAATTATTTTCGAAATTTTTTTTTCCTCTGAATAGCGGACACCTCTAAATAACTGGCAAAACAAAATTACGGCGACCGAGAGTGTCCGGTATTTAGAGGTTTCACTCTGTATACGGTTTATTATTTCTGATCGTCAAGACATCCCAAACTCAAGATATTTCTACTACCAATTTAACTCCCACTTTTGTCAACTATAACCAGAATGTAGACAAAATATGAAATAAATTTTATCTGCAGCCAAAAAAAAAAAAAAATGGAATGAAAAAACACTATTTGCTCCGCCACTACTCAATCGTACAAACAATAATGATGTGTCGATACGTCAAAATGATTTTTTGTATTTATTACAATCGTAAGTTTTAAACGAAATACTAACACGGAATCCGGGGTACCCGACACGTCGTGTATCGTACGAGCATTGGAAATATTATTAAAATGACAATTTTAACCATAACAGTAGTGGTACACACTCACATTCGTCCAACATATCGTCAGAGATGGACAGACCCAAGTCATCGAATTCTGTGACCAACAACGGACGGACATCCATGACTGCGGCGGGTGTTGGATTGTAGCTCGGAAATTCAACGATACGAACGCGGGAAAACGAATTATCGGCACGTGAGGTGCGACGACGTCATATTTAAAAAATAATAATACGTATTCGCCCGACGTAGCTGTTGTGGCAGGTATTTCTTGAATTTCCTAGGGAAACCGGAATAAAAAAAAAAAAAACCGCACGTATATCGTCGCAAAAGGAAAACGACCGTTTAAATACTGAGAAAAAAATTATAGGAATTTAGTAATTGAGAAGCAAAACCGTAAAACGAAATTTCGTAATATCTAAACGTTATCACATTCGCGTCGCGAATTGGCGGCATAACCTCGAAATATCGTTGTTTGTAAGATTCGAATAAAGTGATAAACGTGTTATTTAATAAAAAAAATAACTCGTGGACCGCACGTAGAAAGATCGAGTGCGTTCGCTTTGGACGCTTAAAACGCTTTAAGTGATCACACTGCGTTCGTTTTGGTATTTGTAAGCGTTCACAATACAACAATGACGTCATTGAATATGAGCGCTACGTCATCGTTTCGCGCTTACAAACGCTTAAACAAAACCGGTGGTGCGGCGTAAGCGTTTGCACTATCTTATCAATTTATCACAGTAATGAAAAAAAAAAAAAACGTTTAAACAAATCCCGATCTCGTCAATGTTTGTGCACTTCTGCTGTGAGTTCTGTTCTTGCGTTTCGCATTTTAATAATTTTGTTTCCGTGATGGATGATTGGAATGATCATGAATTGGTTGTTTTGGCTTTACAACAATGTTGTGAAACAATATTTTCCTTTTCATCTGATGAAAGCAACGAATATGAATACGTCACACAGTTTGTTATAACTAAAAATGTAGTACCTCGGTTGCAGAATTACGTCGTCATTTGTTATTTGTTAATAGCGAACATAACATTTCGCTTTAAATGAAGCTAATTGTATCCAAGATTCAACAAAAGCATTGTTTAAATCTAATTATAAATTTAATGTTCACGATGTTTTGGATATCCTTCGTGTATCGAACAAGATGATGCATTGATTTACAATAAATTTAATACTGAAAAAATTCCAGATCTGAAAAATTATAATATAAATAATTTAGGGCAGCGGTTCTCAACCTTTTTATAGTCGCGTACCACCTAAACAATTTGAAAATTTTTACGTACCACCTGACCATTTTTTTGCTTATTAATAATGTATACGTTTATGATATATGTATAGAATTTTATTTTATTAGAAATTACAAAATGAGATAATATAAAAAATATATATATATATATATGTAATAAAGTATTTAATGCACAAAAAGAAATCAAATTAAATATTTAAAATTATTATAGTTTACTTTTTACTTCAATAAGACGATTGGTGTTGTTTTGAACGGACGATGACGTCAATATCGGGCTCCAAATTGGTAACTTAAAGTCTTAAATCACTTTCTACGTTTAACCTACTTTTATATTTATTTTTTGTGTACAATAAGTGGGAAAATGTATTTTCACACAGATATGTTGATACAAAAGGGATTAGAAACTGTAAAGCTTGTGTAGACAATGCCGAGTATTCTTGTTTCACGTCCAGCCAAAAATTAGTGATATTTTTGGTTTTTAAGGTAG
This sequence comes from Chaetogeoica ovagalla, assembly GCA_032441825.1. Taxonomy (NCBI): domain Eukaryota; kingdom Metazoa; phylum Arthropoda; class Insecta; order Hemiptera; family Aphididae; genus Chaetogeoica; species Chaetogeoica ovagalla. The sequence goes on along the minus strand of CM063745.1, from coordinate 7,514,029 downwards.
AGTATACTAGTTAAGTCAATAAAGAATTCTTTTGCCAAAATACCATCTGGAATGTTCTTAATATAATCATCTTCGAAAGGGTTTATGATCCATTTAATTTCTGAGTTATCTTCAGGGAAATATTGTAAAACATTCGATTTTAGTGATTGTAGGTGTTCCGAAATGTCTGTAATTATATTTGAATTTGGATGAATTTCGTTATTTTTCCAAAATGTGTTTAGTGTCTCGAATGCTGAAAGATCATTCTTAGATACTTGCGAAATAAATGAATCCAACTTTCTCACAAATGCATTAACTTTATCACTAGCATAAAACATGTTTGTGTTTGATCCTTTCACACTTAAACGACCTCCACACCATCAAATAAACCAAATAATATTTAATGTTAATAATGATTCATTCCAATTTTTTTTATGAAGTGAGATTTTCTTTGCGTACCACCTATGAGCTTTCCGCGTACCACTAGTACCACAGGTTGAGAACTGCTGATTTAGGGGGATCTACTATAGAATACAAATTAAACAATAAAACCGAGAAATTGTGTTTTTTCGATTTTAATCTTTGTATATATATATATATACATATATATATATATGTATGTTGTATACTAAACTTTGTAATAAATTTAATTATATTGTTTAAATTTTCAATGCAGAGAGCGTTTTTCTTTCCAAACAGATTATTATTGAATGTGAATTAAGAATATCAAATACATAATTAAATTCTATTGTAGCTCTTGCTTAATTGTAAAAAATTAGAAACATGTTCTTTTATTTGTATACCACTACTAAAGTAGAGACAATTATTTACTACGAATAAAAATATAACAATTTTACTTAAGATATTTATTTAAGTTTTAATTTTATATTGTTACACATAATTTTAATTGTTTAATACTCATATAGAAAGAAGAATACAATGTCATCTAAATGTTTATAATTTTTTTTAAAAAAAAGTCAATTAATTAGATTAGAACTGTGTTATCAGATTTTAATTTTTTTTAATATCTCTCATGTACTTAATTATAATTAGAAAATGCAAATAATAAATTTACTTAAATTTAAATATACAAAGAAAAAATAATAATAAAGAATAGAAATCACTCATAATTATATACAATGATACTAATGAACAGAAATTCACATTTGTAATTAAAAAAAAATTAATTTATATAATACTGATTGACTTGATATAAACGTATAGCTAGCCAATTATTGATAAAACAAAAAAACAATTTTTTTCTGGGTTGATGGATTATTTTTGATGAAATTCTTTAATACATAGACTACAACTCCAGCAGCCTTCTGGGGGTGAAGTAAGCGGTGGAGTTAAACAATAAACATGATAACCACGATCACAATCGTCACAAAACAATAATTGATCCTATAATTGTATGATAAAAATGAAAAAGTAAATTAACTATTTTACATATCGTTGTCTACGTAGCAAAACCTTGGTAAGTCGAAATTTTGACTCTTCTTTTTTTTAATAAAAGCATTGTACTTTTTTTTTACACATTTTAATATCATTTACAAATTTAAAATACCTAAAATTCAGTTGCTTTAATGTAATTAAAAAAATTTTTAATTTATTATTATAACATACAATGAAATAATCTAAATTTTTAGAAACATTTTTCAATACAATTATTAGAAGTCGAGAAAAAAAATGTTGAATTTTCCATTTTTGTAAATCTTATAACTTGACTAATAATGTTTTTGAAAATCGCTATTCAGAAAAATTAAGATAATTTCCTAAATTCCTAGAAATAAACATTTTTTGAAACATGCTTTTGTATGTAAAAACAGACAATGGTATAGTATTTTAAAATAAAGACTTATAAGTCAAACTTATTAAACAGAGTAATAAAAATAGTTTTTTTTATCTCCACATAATAATTAATATTAATTTAAAAAAAGTGAAAACACCATTTAAAATTTATAATATTAATACCTATTACAATATTTGCTTCTGTTTAATTTGATAAAATCGACTTACGAGGTTTTGCTATGTAGCCGACAGTATGTTTTATCAAGTGTAATAATAAAAGAATTCTTACATCATTATCAGATGTTCCACAAATCGAACAACATTTACATTCGATACATTGCCATCTGTATTTTGAAACCGAAATTATCATATTTGCAGTGAATTGCAAACATGTTGGATGACCTATAATATATATATATATATATATATATATATATATATATATATATATACACATACACATAATATGTTCATTATTTAATAATATATATAAAGCAATGAAATTATTACCAGAGCGACCACAATCTGAGCAAGAAATCAGTATTTCTGGTTGGCCAGACTTATTTGATACTTCATCGCCCAAACAGAAATCACAATAAGGTGATGGATTTGCTGATTTTGTACCAGATCTTGTTTTTGTACATACCTTAGACAATGATTATAGTGATAATTAATAATATATATATATAATATTTTACAAGTAATATAAGATAAATTATATTCACTTCTTTCGAAACTGGCTTGTTTTGTGATGATTTTGTTGATGTCGGAATTGAGGAATTTGAAGCACTTACAGTTGTAATCGTTTCATTTGGGTTCAATACCGTTTGTGGAGAATTGTTTTGATTTAACACTCTTGCCGAAACTCGTTTTGAGTGATGAGCAGATGTAGTGTTACTGTTTGATGGACCTGAAACAAATGATCAATGATTCGGTCCAATTGTTTTTTTGACCAAACCAGGTCACAAATCACAATGCATACTTCAAACAGTCTTATTTATGCCCAGAAGTGTGATAAACTGCAAAAAGTATAATTAACTTTTTCCCTTATTTTTTTTATTTTATTATACTACCACTACTAACTACTACTACTACTACTACTACTATATAATATATAATTCTAAAATACATCTTTTTCTCATCATCAAATAACCTTTATGTATGTATACTTATAAAAAACGCGAACAAAATATACACAGAGAAATTCTGTAATAATACAAATATAATATTACACATTTTTCATCAACCTGAAATTAACTTAATTTATCCATTATTATAGAAAATTTGATAACTTACTAAAATAACATTTCTTTCACATGTTTTTTTACTGCTAATTAGTCAAAATAATATAACATACAATTATTCTAAAAATAATACACATATTCATTAATTCTTAGGAAAAAATCGAAGGATTATTATAAAAAATAAAACAATATTTATAATTTAATGATTTATTTAATTTAAACAATTTGTTAATACAAAACCCAATTATGTCCATAATACAATCATTGACTTATAATATGGACTTAAAATAAAACATAAGACTCAAAATTAAACACAAAAGGACAATTCCAATTTTAAGATAACTCAATTAAATACACCACGAGATAATAACTTCAATTTTTTATTTGACTAAAATGGATATGTATCTGAAATAATTTATATATATATAAATAGCATATGTTTGACATTTTCATACAAATACAAATTGTATTCAAAGTACAATGAAAATCTTAAAAAATGGATTTTATTTAATAAACAATATTAATTTATTAATATTGTTATTAATATAATATTATATATTGTCAAAATATATTGCATTTAATTAAAAACATTTGATAAATTCATATTCATTGCTCATAAAATACAATATATTTATGTAAAATTGACTAAGTATATATATATATATACATACTAGTTATGCAAAATAATTGTTAAAACTTTAAAAAACAAATTATTTCAAATACAATTTTCTATATAGAGTTCAATTACCATTATAATGTTTATATTTTTAATTAAAGAACTCTTAATTTTTTTCCTACCAATTAAAAATCATTAATTAGTTTATATGATTAAAAATAAATCCAATTAACCTAAGCTATAATATAAATTGATTGGTATAGTTTTAAAATATCACAATAATTTTTTTTCTTTAGAATTTATATTATTACCAATTAAATAATTTCTCTATATAATTTAAAATTTATATCCAATAATACAATGGAGGGAAGCTCATGATTTGTCCCAGAATACATATGTATATCTATATGTGCGTGTGGTGTGTGTAAAATATTGAATTTATATGCTATATAAATAGTTTAATGCTATTTAAACATTTTTACCCAAAACAGCAATATTTAGTATGTAATTAAAATCAATAATATAAGTAGGAATGTATGATAATAATAATATATATATTTAACAAAAAACATTTAATCTTAACAAAATAAAACAATGATTGCTAGTTTATTTATAGTATTTTGTAAGCTTTTTTTTAAAAACGTTATTCTGATCTACAATAATTTATTACGGTTATTAACTGCCACCAACATGTGATACGTATAACAGTACATGATACGTTGCTATAAATCGATGTATACAAGGTACATGGCCTAGACCTCCACCTAGTGGTTAATTAGTAACCAATAAACCCAGATATAATATTTTCGGTCATTTCAGGAATGTCTCTGCCACCTCCGTCATTTTTATCCTTCAAACAAAAACAAACAAAAAGAGGGACTTTATTTCATTTTTATTTATTGAAAATTAATAATGAAATATATGTTTTTGTTTAACATGACATCCAAGAGCATATGCATACATGCATACACAGAGCTGGGACAAATCATGATCTGAGATTTGAAAACAATTTGTATTATAGCAACTAACTTATTATTAACAGACAACAAAATATTTTTGATTTTATTATGTAATTAAAATCATTAATCATTTTTTATTTATTATCCATAGTTTATATCAGTCACTGGTGAAGCTTTGTCGGTTTAAAAATAAATTAACTTAACAAAATATTTTTGGTCTTGAAGAGACTGAGCTTAAAATCACAATCGTTAAATTTGCACAATAATTTTCAAAATAACAAGTTGAATACTTGCATTAAAGTCTTTGATTTTAAATTCATGCCCAGCTCTGCATACGAACAAGAGGTACAGGGAATAAACATTTAATAGTAAAACAAATACTGATTTTTTTAATAAATTTAGAAATTTTTAATTATGCTATATAAATAAATAGAAAGTCATTTTTAAATTGCTAAATGTTTTTAATAAATATATATTAATTAATATTTTTATTCTTACATTGATAGTTTCCATGTACCTCTCATAATATGTATACTGTTATTAATAAGCACTCTATAAATTACAAACTACATAGGAAAATTATTTAATACTATATAAGATTACGTTAACTAATTTAGATCTTTTAATACAAAAAATCAATAGTTCATTATATTGACTGTTTGTAAAAGACAATTAAAAAAATATTCAATCAACTAAACTATAATTGAATATTACCAGAAATATTATAATACTAATTTTATATATTTTAACATGATTAGTAACGTGATTTTATTATTTTTTTTACATTGTAATAAATTAAATTTACAAGAATTAAAATTTGAATAAAACTTTCATACCAAATCTTATGTAATTTATAATTTAAGATTACTGTTAATACTTAAGTAATCACGTAAGCATAAGCGTCGGGTAATTATCTTTTAGATTATTTTCGTATGAAAATATTTTCTACTAAATCAATTTCACAGATGTACACAATAGCACCTTAAATACTTGTAAACATTATTATTATTATTATTAGTATTATTATCATCATCACATTTTATAATTGTATTTTTAGTTTATCTCTAATCACCGATTGACGTTAATCGCATCATATTTGGACAAAAAAAATTACCTTGTGTGAGTAACTATAAAATATAGTAAAATCAAGATCAGAAATGGCTGACTCAGTTAACGAACAAACACTTTTATCTGATTATTTATGTATCACTACCATGACAGTCAAAATACAGAATTCGAATATACATTTATAATGGTTGAAAATGAACTACTTCCACAGCAACTCGGGAGTTTAAATCAAATGCATTTGCAAATGAGAATGCGATAAGAAAACCACAAAAGTTTGTACTAATTGTATAAAACAAATTTTTAGAGTCCATTTGATAAAAATGTATTTTAAATATTTTTCAATACAAAAAGTAATAGTTTTTTTTTATTTGTTTTACAGCATGTAAACATGTTTTAAATAATAATTATTAGAATTTTAATGATGTATAATTAATTTTTGAAAAACAATACTTAATTATATTTAAACAACCATTAAAAATAAAATAAAATTGAAATGTTAGTAAAAATATATTGGAAATTTTTTACCTCACACGAGTAAATAAGACAATAAATAAGTCACACAAGTGCTTGCGGACTGAGTATCATTCACAAGCAGTACATTCATTACAATCTATGTGAAACTCAATCTATAAAAACAACAATTTAAATATAAAATCCAACTCCAAACTTTCTGCTTTAATATATTTTAAGACAACAAACAATACGTGTAATACATGTAGTGCAATACAATTTTTATAAGTGTTCGTATTAAGTGATTATTCTATATTCATTTTAAGCAGAATCTTTTATAATTTACAAAAAAATAGAAATCACTTGTGACACATATAAGAACAAATAATGGAACTATGGATCTATATTCAGACTGCATAAGAACTACATGGAAATATAAGGGAATCCCACGGGTAAACAACTAAGAATTTATTACATGCTTAAAGCAAAAAAGCAAATGACAAAAAAATTCATTTAAAAAAATATCCAATTTCATAGAATCTGCCTAATTCGATACATTATAAAATATAATTAATTAAGGGGAATGTCTAGTTCCCAGATTTGTAACCATAAGTATCCCAGGAAAAAAGCTAATTGTGAAAAAACCAATTATTTATCTGAATTCTGTGAGATGTATTAAAATTTAAAGAAAGTTATTTTCTATGTATCCTTTTTTGCAATTTTCTATATATAGGTGCACTGTACATTTACATTAATTCTTTATTGAAAAATAAAAATTTTAAATTAAAATAATTCTTTTTTCGATTTTATTTTGAATTTTTAAAAAAGACCGTACCTAGATTACATCATTAGGAATTTAAAAATATTTATTTTGAAAACATTAATTTAAATTGGGCATATGGCTTTTTTTCTTTGGAAATTCTAGCAGTATTCTAGTAGGGTATAGCAGGCATTTGATTTTATTGCGACATGTCAAAAATATACTATAGTACGAGGCATTCGTATATATCTAAAATCTGTATATTTTGGCACAAATTATATTTTGCTAATTATATAGTGCTATAGTCATCATATGCATTCTAAAAATATAATTATAAATATTTTATCTCATTCACTATAATATTATAAAATTCATATATGGATTCGTTGACAGTTTAAAATATTTAATAACAAAAAATAAATATTTTAAACGCCATTTGACATTAATTCGTACACTTGAAAGTACCTATATCACTTTTATTATTATTAAGTATTTTTATAATAATTTTAGATAAATTGTAGATGAAAATAAAAATAAATTCCGAACATGTTTTTAAACAAACATTTGAATAAATGTGTGTATACAATTAGATAAATCCGGTTACGTGGTGTATGTTCATCCATAAAATTCTAATTACAGATACGACAAATAACAATACAATATTGTCGGCAGTTGTGTAGTAGTATATTGTCTGATGTGCAATCTCTAGTTACAAAAACATGCTAATTATGACTAGACATTCGCCTTAATAGTTAATTGGTCACTAGTAATTGTATATAAATAAACATAAAATCATTTTAATAGATAAAAATAAAAAAAATTGAATATTCAACAATTATTATAAAAAATAAAATAATTAAAAATACATTAGAAACTCGATTAATCATGGGACTGGGACGATTAACCGAATAGAATGGTTAACAGAAATTTTGCAATTAACGTATATAATTTATAATTATATTATTAGCTACAATAAATGTTTGATAATAAAATATAACATATTATTTTTTGCAAAAACACTGCTCTACACCCTCATAGACAATGATTAAATTTAATTAAAAACAATTGAATTCCTTCATAATGATGCATTAAATTGAATATTTCAATCTAAATTTATATGCATTATTATAAATTATACATAAGTTGCATTGCTTATACCGTAATAAAATTATCGCGTACGGATATTTTTTTTTTTGTGGATGATGAAGACGGATAATAAGAATGAGGTTTAATCAAGTTTCTACTGCACTTGAAAATCCCAGTACAAATTAAATTAACTGAAGTTTATATATAAATATATATGTTTTTAGTAGATTTTAACAATTAATTCATGATTATTGACGCAAGTTTTTAAAAAATAGCTAAACAGCGTGCAGCCAAAAAAATATTTTTACTAAAGCAATTTAGTGATTTTTACCGGGGGCATTCAGGAAAGTTACGTGGAATTAATTCCAACCTGTAGTTTGTTGATCAAATTGTTGACCCTTCTGTGTTTGTTGTGACTCAGGGGTAGATAAACAACCTTCTTGACTGCCTTCTTCATCATTTGGCAAATTGGCAGCTTTTTCCTTGTGTGAATGAGTGTAGTGGTAAGTAAGACCAGGACGGGTCTTGTAACGAGCTCCGCATACTGAAACATTAGCAATTATGCTAACACCCTCATTCAGCCGGAATAATGATCACGACAACCCAAAAACACTCAAACGCAAACAAGTTAAAACTAGTATATGGATACAGATTGACAACCGCAAAACATATCTTAAATATAAATTAAGTTATTCAATTTTCTTCTTTTTTTTTTGTACATAAAATACCACATCTACAAAAATTAGAAGTTTTCATTAAAAAGATTTATTTTTGTATAACTCAACCCAAACTACTAATCAAGGATGACTAATTAATTGATGACTAAAATTAATGTTTTTGGTCAAAAAGTTTTAACAGTAATTCTAAATTTTGTTACATACAATAAATTATAATTCTAATTTCAATAATACTTGGCTACAATAAGTTGTACAATAGTATTGGAAACTTAACATTTATATTTTATGTGAATATACAATTTTTGTTTTACATAAATTGAAATAATTAGCGTTAGAAAGTGTAATTACTTATTGCAAATTAAACTTTAGATTATAGTAAACTTTGTACAAATATGTAAAAAGCACTATAGGTGTTTTTAACAACTTAAAATAACAAAAATAAAAAATTTACATAAATATACTCACGGTCACATGCGTATGGCTTATCTGGATCTTGAAAATCGACGAAACTACTACTAATGGCTTTCTTTCTACCCCTTCCAGATGTCGAATTCTTTAAAAAATTTGTAATAAGGACAATAAAATAAATATATTATGAAACTCTATTAATAACAGTTTTTAAAAAAGCAATATAATAAACAATTTTAATATTAGTCATTTAAATTTTTTTTTTATTATAAGCAAATATACAATCTATCAACCACAATAAATATATATGAAAAGAGACAAATATTTTATTTTTTAATATAACACTGTTCTAAAATAAATATACAAATAAACTTCATTATGTGTATTATCGCAGAGGTAGTAAAAACTAATCCTACTCAATGGTTCCTAGTGTTATTTAAGATCCACCCATCTCATATTTGACATTTGGCTGCTGTTACAAGAGAATAGTAACACATGTAACGATAAATTACTAATACATGAAGACATCCTCACAAATCATATTTTGAGATTTAAATCGAGAAAGCCTGCCTGCATAACAGCTGAAGATTTAATTTAAAACTAGTTCAACGGCGATAAAGACTGGAGAATATCAAACCTCAATACATATCAACTAATCAAGGATCGATGCTCCCAAGTACCTGGATTTAAACTTAAACGAGAAGTGGATCATCTTATATATAACCAAACCTGACTTGGAAGATGTGGAGAAATGCTATACAAATGAGGTATAAGAGACTCCTCTGCTTGTCACTGTGGCCACCCTTTTCAAACAATAGAACACATAAATTATTGTTCAATCTTTACTTTCAAAAAAATTCACAAAGCCTGGAATGCAGATGTAACCTGGCTTTAACACTCGACATTCACTTAAAGAAAAGTTACCATATCACCTAGATTTAGAAGCCAACATGTTAAGTATTACATTTAATTGTTAACACAAATAAATAAACCATATTATGTTTTTGAATAATATTAATTTATTTATTTTAACTTATTTAATTTAAATTTATTTATTGTTAACCTTAAGTTATAATGCTTGTTTAAATACCATATAATAATAATAACAACTGTAAATTGGTTTTTAAAATTTGCAAATAAAAATTTTATTTTTGATCAGTCCTCTCGACAACGTTGTTTTACTAACATTAGAATTTTGATTGGCAAATTCTAAAAACTAATTTGCAATTAATTTGCTTTGGTGTGGAGCAGGGGCGTATACACAATAACCCCCCTCCCTAGATACTTGTGTATGTACCTATATCTACTGACAACTAAAATTAATCGAACTAAAACTAAAATGTAATAAAACATTTTTTTATTTAAAACTTATTATTTTCATATAATTTTTCGATAATTCTAAGTTGGCAACAGATTCGACAAGATGTTTTTCTATTCGCCCACCCCCCTCTAGGGGATGAAGTAAATACGCCCCTGGTTTGGAGTCCTTATAAATACTCAACAATTTCATTATAGTGTATTACAAATATTTAATATATTTTTTTTTACTTTTGTACTACGACGGCCAGATGTTGTTTCATTTATTATATTAGTACGACCAGGTTTAGTGCTTTTTCGTCGTTTTCGTTTTGTATAATTTTCTTCATAATCATAATCTGAATCTGGATCAACATGTTCCTCAAACCCTTCTAAATCTGGTATTTCAAATTCTTCATAATACCAATCCTAAAATAAAAAATATAATTTAATATTTTATAATATACGAAGGGTGTCCGTAAAATAAGGTCTCCTATTTTTTTTTTCATAGTAAATGACATTTATTTGCAAAACAAATTACACTTTCAGAAAGCCAGATACCACGTGTATGGCCCGACGAAGCTCTAGCTTAAGTCCGACTAACCTAACCTTCGCGCACAAGCGCTTCCACACGTGCAACGATCTCGTCGGAAATGGATGGACGCCCCCTGCCCAGCTCATCGTGGATATTTGTTCAGACCGCCGAAAATTCCCTGCACCACCCACTTTCTGACATTTTTGATGTCCATAACAGTTAGACTGTATGCAAAGGTCAGTTTTCGATGAATTTCAATAGGTGAAGTCCCTTTGAAATTAAAAAATCGAATAACTGAACATACTTCGTTCTTGGTGGGAGCAGGAATCACTTTTTCCATTGCGGATGGCTGCTGTGCCAAGACTAAGCGTCATAGTGAGGTCCACCGGACAAGGAATTATGAAGATAACAAGGAACACGATAGTGTTGCCAGATTTCGTTTAGCGCTGTGAGTTCGAAAACGGCAGCGTTGGAGACCTTATTTTACGGATACTCCTCATATATATATATATATATATATATATGAGTACATTCTATTCATAGGTATATATGAGTACATTCTTAATTATACCAAAAAAAAAATATATATATAATTAAAATGCTACTCTCATTATTTTAAATTATAATTATTAAATATTAACTTACAGATATCTTATTACTAGAATTACTTTGATTAGTAACGTCATCTTTAGATACTGAAGGATTTATTACGAGACTCTCTTTACTATCATCATTATTTGAAATAGCATTTTGGCTGTCTCCAGTATTTAAATCAATATTGAATGAATTAGTTCCATCTGCGGTTTCACCAACATTTGTTAATCCTATTAAAATCAATTTTAATTTCAATCCTTTCTTACATTACAATAATATAATATTCATATTGAGATCTACACCTTATAGAGCTTACCAGGTTCTTTGCGTTTTGCAGAAATTAACAATGATGAATTTACCGAATTATTATTGTTATAATTATTTAATAAATATTGTCTCCGTTTTTTTTTCCATCTTTTAGAAGGATATGTATAAACTTGCCCATTGCTTAAACCAGGCATACGTTGTCTTTCATTCATCAAGAGATTTGAATGCATTTGAGCTACGCCTATAAAACAAATTATGATAAATGATAATTTAAGATAGGGAAAAAATACAGGGATAAGCAAATGACAGTTTACATTGTTCATAACTAGTTTTTTATTAAATTATTTTTTTTAACGTGTCACTTCTAAAACTGACTAACAGCTCATCCTTGTAGAAAAACTACAATTTTATATTATACAAGCTGACCCGGCAATGCTTCGCTATTGCAAGATTTGTAAGAAATTATACTAGTATTTTAATAATAATAATCAAAGATTTAAAAAATTTCTTTGTAAATGATGTTGTCAACTTTTTCTGGATCGGAGGCAAAAGTAAAAATATACAAATTAAATTTGGAGGTCATACGTGACAGGGCAATGTACAGTTGACTGTTTGAAAAACATTGAACGCTTAGGTCAATTCCAGCAACGTTAAATGTTTGTCCCTGTGCTTTATTTATAATCATTGCAAATGCTAATTTAATGGGAAATTGAATAGGTTAAAACTGAAGAGGTAAATCTGAGGATATAATTGTTATTCTTGGTATTAAAACAGTTTTTCCAGTACCACAGCCTGTTAAGATTATGCACTTGAGCAAATAAAACTTCTCAATTTTGTGATTTGTAGTCTTGTACCGTTGCAAAGTGTGGGTGGGATCAAATTTGTCATTAGAAATAGGTGCCCCTATTTTTAAAATCAATTTATGGGGTGGAACTCCAGAAGGCGTTAAAGAGTTAAGAAATTCAGTAGGGAAATGGACTGCATACTCCTTTTCTAAAACTGTATCAACTGAATAGTACATTTGTGATTGTGCGTCAAACCTAGATAGAATCAAATCATTTAATTTGTCGACTTTCTCATTTGTTGGTGACAAAATAGCCTTTTCTTGAAATCATTGCAGTGATTTAAACGATATTTTTTGAATATTCGGTTACACGTTTTGAATCAATTTTGTTATAGTGGGTACTGACTGAATTACAGAAACTTTTAATATTTATTTTAACAAAGTAGTAAAAACAAAGAGGAATTTAGAAAATTAAAAATAAAAATCAAAAGTATTTGTAAAAATAAATAATCAAAATGATAGAAAAAAAAAAAATTATAAGTTAATACCCGTGATAATTAATAAAAAAATATATATAAAATAAATAAATATACACATGTATATGAAAATGTATATTTAAATATAAAAAAAGAATAAAGCCAATGAGTATTAAATAAAAAATAAATAAAAGAATGTTGTAGTAATATATATTATATATTACTACAACATTCTTTTATTTATTTTTTATTTAATACTTATTGGCTTTATTCTTTTTTTATATTTAAATATACATTTTCATATACATGTGTATATTTATTTATTTTATCATTCGTTGCTTGAAATTCGCCATTGCCTATTAAAAGTAAATCTTTGGCAAAATTTATATTATCTTGACCTGTACATAGCACTCTCATATTAGTTTTAAGTTCTAATATTTTTATATACGGCCCCTTGCAATCACAGGCAAGATCTGACGGAAGTCTCCAGAGAACAACACTGTGCAGTCACCCATAGGACTATTATTATGACGCAAGTCTCGCATCATTCTATCTAAAGCTTCAACCGAAGATTTTTGGGACTTTGCCCCAAATAAGAGTATTTATGTGTACTATGTGTTAACAGTATAAATTTATATTATTAAAAGATATTAATATGAATATTTGGTATACATGTTGTCGGTGTACGTGCAATAAACTTCTCGGAACAATTCATATCTACACGCTGATATCAAACACAATATAATTTGACGAACAAAAAGGTCAGGTCGCAGGTAGCTGGAAACCCGCGGGTCACCGTATCGCACAATATATATATATATATATATATATAGGTATACAATTTACACGTATATTTTAATTAATAATAACTAATTATTTATTAACTATATAGGACTAAATTTATGCCTAAAACCTTCTCTGTGATGTCCTCTTTAATTTAAAAAAAAACTGATTGAATAAATTAATTAAAAAAAATGATTGAATAAGTAGTTTCGGAGTTTATCCCGAACAAAAAAAGTGACTTTATTTTATATAGTAGTATAGATTATACCAGTCTGTGTATCCAAAAATGGTATTCTTAATCGCCGTTCCATACACAATCTTGTGTTATAAATCACAGAATTCTCAACAGCTTCTCTATATGTTAAATCGTTGATAAAACTGAAAAAGAAATAAATATTTTTTGTATGACGACACAATTCCGCGGATAATTTACAGTATAAGTTTATGCAATTGTAAACATCCATCTTTTAAGGTCCAATACACAAAAGGCTACATCCGAACAGAATATTACCACCGATGACCATTCGAATAGTTCAATATAATAAATAAATTGAAAATCCAGTCGGTCATAACAGCGTACCAAATAAAAGTATCGGGGACAAGCAAAACACAGATGAATACTGAACGGTTTCTTACCAGGAGACGCTTTTCACGTAGTCGGGCTTTATTTCGACGACCGCCATGTTCTTCGGTGATGTCTAAGTTGGCGGTCACGGCGAGTTTCTTCAGGCCAATACAAGTGATCCGGCGTTTCGTTCGTAATTCCTCCGCGATCGACGGCAACAAAAACGTCCGTCGACCGGCTGTACTTACTTCCTTACTCCAGACGATATTAATAACGGGTCTTGTCCTACGAAACACCAAAAACGTACGTACGTTGTGTTGATGGTAGAGAGATGACAAAAAAAAAAACGGTACGTGTGAGGCGATTTCTTGTCACGTCTGTACCGCAACCCTCCTCCCAACAATTCGATGGTAAAGGCAACGCGTCAAAATGCGTTTACACCACTGGTAAAATCGATACAATAAGATGGCGGGAGCGCGGTGGTGGTGGTGTACTCTGCGACGCGTCCTGGTAACGTCGTACCACTACAGGACACAAGAGCCGAACACGTCGTACCAACGTGACGACGACGCGCAAACGAAAATGTCGTATGAGTAGAACGCGCAGGATTAGAAATCTGAATGTCGCGGACTAAAAAAAAAAAAAAATTCAAAAAAAATTGCACGAGACGGGCTCGTTAAATATTTCATTATGTAATAATAACAATAATCGTACTACAAATATTAATTGAAATTTTACTAATTAATTAATTAGAACTTTTTCAACGTTGTAGTCGACGATTAAATTTCATACGAGACGTTTTTTTTTTTTGCAATTTCCATTCTATTCGTATACAATTGAAAAAATCGTGGACGAATTTTAATCGTACGTGTGAAACAAAACGAGAGTCGTTTTTTCAATTTCAATTTTTGAAATTTTTTTTTCACGTCGCACATTATATATGGAGAAAAAAATATTACACGTCTCGTTATCAAAAAACGCGCGTCGTTATAATCTGATAACTCCGACTGGGCTTCGTGACGCCAGCCACCGCGCACGATTGGTGGTTGTCGATGTGCGCGCGCATATACGAGCTACGCCACTTCACATTTCACCGTCGTCACAAAATCCCATTTGCCCCCCCACCACTGCAAACGACTAATTCGGTAACAAACGGATCCGCCGCTGCTAATGCCTCCAAGAGGAACAAATTCTGGGTGCGCGCGCACTTTGTAACAAATACCAACGACGGAAACGTGTTGTGTATAAACCGTATTTTTTTTTTCTACCGTTTCTTTCGGTCCATTTTTTAATTCTTTGTAATTCTTTCTATTTCTTCCCTTCGACGGTACAGACGTGCGCACGCACGCACGCACCTCGTTCGCAAACGCCACTACTTTTTACAGCGCTTCAGACCGATAAAAACATCGTGCGCGTCGCGAACAACCGTTTTTAATTTAATTTTATTATTATTTTATAATAATTTTTAACGCGCGCATTAACGGCCCGACGTGTTTCGCATCGCTTTCTTTTTTTTTTCAAATTTCCCACCGCAAATCGTTAATATCATTGTGGAAGAAACCTGGTACGTCTTATCCGTGTTTTGTTCGCCTCCCTCTCTCACGGCCGCGGCTGTCGGGAACCGAACGGTACGGAACGTCGCAATCTCGTTTTTTTGCTCCGAATAACAAACACGCGATCAACGCGCGCGCGCGCTCCACACGTTATCACCACCGCCGTGTCGTTTGTCAGTTGTCTCGCCATTTTTCCATTGTTCACCAGTCGAGAGTAGTAGTCGTCTCAAGCATGTCCGACGACAAAATGTCCGGTCACCGGCTCCAGAGTTTCAAGCACAGGGGCAAAACAGAAATCGTAAGTTATCGTCGCCATATTTAAATCGGTGTGGGAACCGTTTGTGTAGCGTGTGTACGCGACGACCCGGTTGTGACCTTACGCGGCGTATGTGCACTTTAACCACCGTTCACTTTGGATGGATAATAACACGATGTCCGAGATGTAGAGTTGTGCCGTACCATTGTAGCTAACCTTTTCTCAAACCTAAACGTTCAAACCCATTGTTTATCACACATACTGCCAGCTTTGTCTTCCGTGAATTCATGACACGCATAATGGTCGCTCTTGTCCAACAATACCTTATTACTCGATATACTCTATAACAGAGGTGGCCAACTTTAATAGACTTGCGATCGACCTCCGAGTTTTTCTAAGTTGTCGCGATCGACTAAAAAAAAAGGTTGTCAGTAAACAAAAAATATATATGATATGTACATGTGTCATGCGTGTTACATTTCGTTTATTACTTTTTATTTCCAATATAAATTCACAGTTTTTTGCCTTTTTCTAAATCTAATTTTTATATTCGTATACACAAATTTACAAAGAAAAAATATTTTATTTGTTTTCCGAAAAGAATTCAAGGAAATGCGAAAGGGTGTCGCGATCGACTCGAATTCATCTCGCAATCGACCGGTTGGCCCCACCCCTGCTCTATAAATTGAGATTTGAAATATTTCTTATTTTTTTTAAACCGATACTAATTACGTATTTTTCTGCGGTATCGTTTTGAAAAAAGCCTTAGTGCGTTTATTAACTATAAATAATTACTAACCCTCATACGACGGAATAGGTATGATTGTAACTTTTGCATGTTTTAATTACTACAATTTTTTTTTATAAGAAATCTCATAAATCTAGAATTTCGTGACATTTCTGTGTTTTATGATTACATTATGTATGCCAAATTTAAGATAAAAATCTTTTCCTGTTATGGAGATAAAGGGTTTAGTTGTTTTCGCACTCATAAAAGGCAGTATAGACACAACTGTTTCTTTTCGTATTCAATCCTGAGATTGGTTTGTAGCAATTCTCCATTCTTCCCTGTGACTTGCCTTCCTCTTTGTAAGAACTACACCCTTGGTCTTTTATTATTTGCTGCATATACTCCATTCGTGGTTTTCCCCTAACATTTTTACCTTCTACGCAACCTTCTATAATTAGTCCCAGAAACCCACCATGTCTCAATGCGTGACCAATCCGTTCATCCAGACACAATTGTTGTACCTATACTCTGTTCGCCGAGAGACCAGGACCGTTTCGCGCATACGACTGGCGGAAATACGGGCGCTCCGTCAAATATCCCCCCCTCTCTACGACTAAAACTATTTTGTATATGTAGTGAGTTCAAATAAACTTTCGCGTCGGCCGTTATAATAATATGTGAAATACTTGAATTGCAATCGCTACAAAAAAACGTGACACTGTATGCATGGCCCGAATTCTGATCAGCTGGCGGTCGGCAGCCGTTACGAGTTGCACTGGTGGGGATAGACGAGTTTTTGTCCGCCGCGCAGTCCTGGTCTCTCGGCGAACAGAGTATACATATTATATTTTATATGGGAACAAATACCAATAAACTTATAAATAACTAAAATTACGAATTTGTATGGAAAAACTCATAGACCATACGTTCAAAAAATCTATTATCTACATTCAAATAGATATATGATAGTATAATTATACCTATACTGTCTGTTCGCGTTATAAAATTATGTAGTTGAACTAATTAACTAAGGTTAATGACATTTGTGTTGTACAGGCACGTCATAATTGATTATTGTTCTATTAATCCGAACATATTAAACAAATATTATAATTATCGTCCATATACTTATATATATTATTCATATTTTTCGTGTAAAGATTATTTTCTGAGTTGAAAAAAATACGTTAGTTTTTCATTTTAAATGCGTTCTATTGTATTCGCATGATTTAAAATTGTTTTCACTTTTATTAACTTTATCATTTAATAAATAAATTATAAAATAATATTTTTATGTCATTTCTCTAATGTCATTTAATACATTCACACATAAACAATAAATTTAATTCTTGTACGTTGTTTTTATATTATTAGGAAAGACGCAGAATAAGAAGCGAGGTCACTGTTGGTTTAAGAAAAAATAAGCAAGAACAAGAGTTAATGAAACGCCGGAATGTTGTTGAAATAAGTGGTACTATATATACTATATAATAATAACCTACTAAAATAATACCTTTGTTTTAAAAATGTATTACTTATGTATTTTTCATTTAAATTTCAGAAGATATAGACTCAGAAAAACCTTTATCTGATTATGACTTGCGTTCATTAGTTGAAGAAGCAGCTAGCAATGTGCCGGATGTGCAACTTAAGGCTATACAGTCTGCAAGGAAATTGCTGTCGTCTGATCGTAATCCACCAATTGACGAACTTATAAACAGTGAAATTCTTCCTATATTAGTTCAATGCTTGAACGAACATAATAAGTAATATGATTGTTAATTTGTTGTTTCTAATTAAATTTATTTTATTTATAATTTCTGTATGTAATTATTAGTCCAACTTTGCAATTTGAAGCGGCTTGGGCGTTAACAAATATAGCAAGCGGGACGTCGCTTCAGACGCAGGCAGTCGTCTCCGCTGGCGCAGTACCGCTGTTTTTGAATTTACTAAATTCAACTAATCAAACAGTGTGTGAACAGGCGGTTTGGGCATTAGGTATTTCTTTTATCAGCTTTTTGAATATTGGTGATTAATATGGATTTTTAATTGTTTTTTAGGGAATATAATTGGAGACGGCCCTCAGCTACGCGATTATGTTATTAGTTTAAATGTGGTGCCAAGGTTATTAGTATTTATAAATCCGACAATACCAATTCCTTTCATGCGAAATGTCACTTGGGTTATAGTTAATTTATGTCGAAATAAAAACCCCCCACCGGCACAACACGTAGTCGATGAAATTTTACCAGCACTGAACTATTTGATTAATAATAAAGATATAAATGTAATTCAAACTTATTTCCATTATTAATTTTAATAACTTGTGTAAACAAAAAATATTAATGATATATATTTTTGATAGATCTTGGTTGATACTGTTTGGGCCGTTAGCTATTTGACTGATGGTGGTAATGATCAAATTCAAAGAGTTATTGAAAGCGGAATTGTACCTAGTTTAATACCGCTGTTGTCACATAAAGAAGTGAAGGTCTGTAATTAATTATAAATTTATTTACATGTACTTGTATAACTAACATTTTTTTCTTTTTAATTAGGTGCAAACAGCTGCATTACGAGCTATCGGAAATATTGTTACTGGAACTGATGAACAAACCCAAGTGGTTCTTGATGCTGGAGCGCTTTGTCATTTTTCTGCTTTATTGAGTCATTCGAAAGAGAAAATTTGCAAGGTATATTTTTAGACATAGTGGAACTTCGATAATTTGGAGGGAAATACCATTTTTTTGACTTATCAAGGTTTCAGAAAAAAAAATTTGACAGAGTTTTTAAAATTTATTATAATTTTCCTCGCAATTTCTATTCTATAAAACATTTTTAACGTTTTTATAATTCCTTGGTCCAAAGATTTGATTTCAAAATTGTATTTGGTGGCAAAAATTTAATTTTTACAGCTTCACAATTTGGTAGTATTGTGAGCTGGGCAATTATCTATAAACAAAATGTTGCGTTTTTGTGTATTCATTTGGTTGTCAATTCGTAACAGTCATTATAGAAATACTTAACTTATCCATGCTTTCTTATTCACTGTGTATTCAACTGGAAAAGATTTGACACCAGAAAAACACCTAGGTTTTTCAATTATTAATAATCACAGTCCTGCGATTATTTTGCTGTTTTAATTTTATATTTCAATATTAATAGATTTTGATGCGTTGAATTCAAATCTGTAATTAGTTTATCTCTAGCACGTATAGTTTTATTACATCATCGATAACAAAAATTGCGTTTTCTGTCGAAATATACAATAATACGCGTATCTTATCTTACTCGATTAAATATACTTGTATTTTAAAACTCGTGCAATTGATGATTGTTATTCTGTGTAGTAAACGTTTAGTTTGGTCGTTTGGTTTAGTCGAAATAAAATATCCACGTTGTAAAACATATCCCTAAGATTTTCGATATTAACCTTTTTTTATTTTCTTAATATGACGTCTCAAACCAATAAAAGAAGGTGTTGTAAAAATAATTCAAATTTGTTTTGTTATATTTGTGGAGAATATGTCATATCAAAACAACGAAACAATATAACAAATTATGTTAAAAATATATACCACAAATATTTTGGAATACAGTTAGGTGATCAAGATAAATCATGGGCACCTCATATTACTTGCTGTTCCTGTGTTGAAAGTTTGCGGAATTGGAAAAAAGGTAAACGTTTATCCATGCCTTTTGGAATACCAATGGTTTGGCGAGAACCAAAAAATCACATTGATGATTGCTATTTTTGTATGATAAATGTTTCCGGTTATAATAAAAAAAATAAATCAAAACTAATTTACCCAAATTTACTTTCTGCTATACAGCCAATACCTCATGGTCCTGAATTACCAGTACCTATACCTTTCGAAACTATTTTAGATCACAATATTTCTTTAGATTCCGATGATCATAGTACTAATGATGAATACTTTCAACTAGATACCACAGATGCTCCACAACTTTTCAATCAATTTGAATTAAATGATTTAGTACGTGACTTAGGCCTTACTAAAGAGAGAGCAGAAATTTTAGGTTCAAGACTTAAAGAAAAAAATTTACTTGCACTACATTTTATTGGTATAGAAATCGTGAAATGGAATTCAAACAATTTTTTTCAAAAGAAGGACCGCTAGTATTCTGTAATAATATTTCTGGACTAATTCAATATTTAGGAAAATATAATGTAAATAAATGGAGATTATTTATAGATTCATTATAAAGAAGTCTTAAAAGGGTTTTACTTCATAACGGTAATCAGTTAGCATCTATTCCCATTGCACATTCGGTCCATTTAAAAGAAACCTATGAAAACTTACATTTACTGCTAGAAAGAGTTCAATATTCATTACATAAGTGGATTGTTTGTGGTGATTTAAAAGTTTTGGGAATATTATTAGGTCAACAAAGTGGGTATACCAAGTTTCCTGTTTTTTATGTGAATGGGATAGCAGAAATCGCATTAAGCACTGGACCGTGAAGCATTGGCCAAAAAGACAGAATTTGGAACCGGGAACTAAAAATATAATACATCATAATTTAGTTGAACTACAAAAAATCGTATTACCTCCTTTGCACATAAAGTTAGTTATAATGAAGCAATTTGTAAAGGCTCTTGATAAAAATGGACATTGTTTTCAATATCTCTGCAATAAATTTCCAATTTTATCTGAAGCAAAGTTTAAAGAAGGCATATTTGATGGACCACAAATCAGAATACTAATGAAAGATACTAAATTTAAAAACAGTATGAGCAATGTAGAAAAAAATGCATGGACTAGTTTTATATCTATAACATCAAAGTTTTTAGGTAATACAAAAGATCCAAATTATGAAACAATTATAGCTGATTTAATGGAAAATTTACGACTACTGGGCTGTAATATGAGCATAAAGTTACACTTCTTATATTCGCATATTGACTATTTTCGGGAAAATTTGGGATCATTAAGTGAAGAACAAGGAGAACGTTTTCATCAGGACATCAAGGAGATGGAAAAACGATATCAAGGTCGATGGGATGTTAATATGATGGCCGATTACTGCTGGTGTTTAAAACGTTAAACTGAAAACAATATACCTTATAAATAACTTTTTTAAATACTTTAAATTTAATTAAACTAAACAGATGTATTTAAATAAATATGTTTAACAATATTTTGTATTTCACTTTAATTTAATTTGTAACATTTAAAAACATTTCAAGTATAAAAAATAACATTATTCTAATCTAAATATTCTCATCCCATGTAAATATAAATTGTATAAAAACTAGACGTGATAGAAACAAACTGAATTCAGATTTGAATTCAGAGTGTCAACATTTATAAGAATTAGGTATTATTATACAAACAACAAAAAAATATATAAATTTCGCAGGACTGTGTAATTAATCAACACGAAATGTTATCTATAGTTTTCCTTTCCTGTAATCGAGGTTTTCACAAGGGTCCGGCATTTATTTCGACTTATGTTATTTATTGTTAATTGAATTTAATAATAATTAACCCAAAAACTGTTTACAGGAAGCTGTTTGGTTTCTTTCAAATGTCACTGCTGGAAACCAAGTTCAAGTTCAAGCTGTTATAGATGCAGGTCTTATTCCGAAAATCATAATGCATTTGTCCAAGGTGAAACGCATTCAATTAAATTTTTATTATAGATTAAATATATGTATATATTTTTAATATACCTACAAATCTATTATTTTCTATTTCAGAGTGAATTTCAAACTCAAAAGGAAGCTGCATGGGCTATAACAAATTTGACAATAAGTGGAAACAGTCGACAGGTTGATTATATTATTAATTCAGGCGTGATTAGCCCACTTTGCGCATTGTTATCATGTCAAGACAGCCAAGTGATTCAAGTTGTATTAGATGGCTTATGTAATATGCTTAAAATCGCAGGCCCCGATGTAGATGCTTTGGCTAATTTGATCGAAGAATGTGAAGGTAATATATAATTTTTATATTTAACTACCTTAATTCCAATACGTATCAATTTTTTTCATCTTGACATATTTGCACAGGTTTAGACAAGATTGAACAGCTTCAAAACCATGAAAATGTGGAGATTTATAAAGTAGCATTTGATATCATTGAGAGATATTTCTCTGAGGTAAAATATTTTTATTCCGTGCACAATATTATTATTTATCTTATTATTTAACTAAATTTCAGGAATCATCATCGCCTACTCAACAGCCATCATGTTTTGAATTCACTCCATCAAATACTGAAGCTCAATTCAAATTTTAGTTTAAAAATGAAAAACTTTAAATGAACTCAAAAGTATAATATATTGTTTCTATGACTATTTCACATTACTTAATATTCAGTCCAAACTGGAATCAATTCATATATTAATAATATATAGTTATTATTTACTAATAATAACCGTTTATTTCTGGAAAAGAAAATAGCAAAAAATTGTGCATAACTTTTAGTAAAATTATAAGAAAACATTTTTATTATTAATATACAAATATATTTTTATTTTGTATGCACTATTGAAAATAAAATCTCCAATGAAATTAATGTTGATAATTTGTATCCTATTATAAATTACATTATGACTAGTTATTTTTAATACAAACAAAAAACATTAAATTTTATTCAAATTTATTATTTTGCACTTACCGAAATTATTAATAATTTTTAATAAAAAGTTCAATGAACAATCTTTAAGATAACAATTTGATATTCTTTTTTTTTTTACTTGTAAAACTTTTGATGATTTTAAAGTGTTAAAAAAAAGAGATCATGAACAATCACACCGCATCATCACTGAAATGTAACATAGGAACAAAAGTCATACCTTGTTACGTCGATATTTATTGGTTGATCAGACCACCACCACTAGCATCCTGACGTAATTAAAATTAAATAACAAAACAATCTACACCCTTGGTCCTCTTGTCTTCTTCGCAATGTGTGTGGCTGATGCTTGACCAGTGTGCTTACACACAAATGACGACTCAAGAAATCAGCATTCTGTGAGGATAAGTTTGGTACTTCACACGATTCAATCGATCTTGAGTTGTTTCCTTTTGTTGATCTGCACGATGGCGGCGTGCCAACCATTTTATTAGAGTTTTTCACGTTTATTTTATTTATTTTTTGAAATCTCAAGCACAATATGATAAAGATAAGAAATTTTTTATTCGCTTAATTATTGCTTATTTCTCTGCTATTGTAATATACAAAATCATACAAGATTACTTGTTTTCCCACGACCCACCAGACTCAAGCTGTTTCAGAGATGAAGTATAGAGTTATCTTTCTCTCACACTACGATGTTGCTTGGCAATAGAGAAATTGAAATAAATCAAAAAAAATATTGTTTTCAACCAATGTAATTCGTATATATGCATGAATCACAATAGTTTCAGCTCGAACATATATACATACATATGTTTCTGTTATTATATTATTATTATTATTATTAAATTGTTTTCTTTCATGATTTGTCTTAGCTCACAATTAATAATAAACTCCATTAAAAATTGTAAAAATGTCGTAAATCAGTCATATATTATGTTTTTATACAATTAAATAGTCAACTAAATCAAATTAAATAATTTTATTTATTTATTTTTTTTTATATATATACTTTAAAGCATTGTGTATTGACTTTTATTGACCATTGATTATAGGTATGTTCTAACATGAGATGTGGAACTGGTTTGCTGATTGATCCATGATTGATTTATTGTGTATGTGTTGATATAGACTAATCACGGACTCGAAGCTCTGTTGGAATGCATTTCGGACTGTCCATGATTATAATCGCCGACCACTAGCGAGGTGCCTGGTAATCTAGAATAGCAGGTGTAAGGGAGTTCCCGGGCTAACCTACCAATGTTAGCGGCAGAAGGCTGTAGTTGACCATCATATTAATTGGTGCCACGGGAGCGGGGAACCCCACCTGCCCAGTTACGCCCGATGCGGGTGTAACTGCTCTCTTGTGCCTCTTGAGTAGCTCCTCTGAGCTAAAACAAGATGCGTGGGCAGAACGGCTTAGGTTGACCAAACGGGAAATACGTGTCCATGATTATAGAATAGACGTAGAATAATTGATATTAGAAATGTGTATTTATTGATATAAGAAATATTACTCAATTATTAATAACAAGTGAAAATAGTTTTTCTGACTACAGTCCACATCTGAATCTGTGGATCATTTTAACTGTTTGAAACCAATCCTGAAAGTAATATAATGACATGTTGGAACAACTATCTGACAGTTTGTGTTTTTGGTGTGTTGGAACAAGAATAGTGTATTGCTTATGTTCTGTAATAATTTGACTGCATGTTGGAATAAACCTTATATAATATCATTGGTTATAACCAAGGCTCAGAAGTTATAGCAGTAATAAAGTACATTTTTAGCGTTTTAATATGCACTTAAAAACACCACAATAAGTGCTATAAATAACACTAAAAATTGGAAAATATGCAAATTAAATTTTTAAATCTTGGATTTTTTGATTTGTTTAAAGGAATGTTAGCGGAAATAAGGGCCTCACACAAATCTTTGTTAAATAACGATTTTGTACTAATATTACTTGTCAATAACTGTTGTTTTCGATTTATTTGATATTGAGATTGGGCAAGGCCTTTGATATGTTTGTCACTTTTCACATGTTATATGTTAAACTTTTTGTTGGAATTAACTTTAATTTCGCATATTTTACAAAATAATACACTTGTATCAATTGAGAGAATATTAGAACCAAATTCTTTAATATAAATTTGGAGCCGATTTGATAAAATTTGTTTTACTTTAGGCATTTTTAAATCGATATAAAAATACGAGAGTATAGGTAATACTAGTTCACGATCAATCGCACACACAACACATCTAAATGACGGCGGAACACTAAAATCATTGTGTATGTTCATAGGTAGGTAATAACGACGATAATCCCATGTCCGAGAATTGCTGTACAATGCGTCTGACGTAATTTTAAAAATAACCAAATTATTGGAAACGAATGGTAATTGTCCGGTAAGAATCCGCGATAACAACCGAATATGTACTATGTATTTGAAAATCAAAATATATTTTTCTCTTTGTTCGCATAATCGTATACCACTGTTTGATCCAAAATCTTTTTTTTCCATAAAATGTTGTTCATTTTATTTATTATATAAAAATATGATTGTAAAGAGCACTTAAAACTCTAAATTAGCAAAATAGCACTAAAAACCGTAAATATGCAAAAACTAGCAAAATAAAATTTCGTATACGACATCATAGAAGTGTGAAACAAATTTGTGTCTTACTATGAATGTTCCAAGACTAATCAAAAAAAAATATGCATTTGATAGAACTTCCGAGCCCTGGTTATAACTTATAACTACATTAATTTTATAAATGTAAATTTTATATAAAGCAACTCGATCTATGACGTAATCTAACCAGTATTTCATTATCGAAGTATGCGTTTCATTTTTCCTTCGACCAGAGACACTCTACTCTTGGATGGAAACTTGATGAAAATGTCAAGTAAACCTTCATTTATTTCTATGTAATTTAAATAATTATTTGTTTCGATCATTAATTTATTATTGATTTGTTCTTTTGAAATTGTCATTGTATTTTGGCCATGTTTAATATTTGTTTGACGTTTTGCATTTTTAGTATCCTGCAATCAAATTATATATAATTGCACGTAAATTATGGATATAACTTTAAAAAACATTTGAAAATCAGATAATGTAGTTTTTAATATTTTTATTATTTACCTTTTCGTTGTAAATCGATGAACTTCTGAGCTTTTTTGATAATTTCTTTTTCGGTGGCTCCCATGGAATTCTCTCATCTGATATTTTACACTAGTTTTTAACGCAACAAACAAATTAATAATTATTAACACGTAAATTATTAAATTGTTCTCACCTCTGAGACTGACAAATTTGGATTGCAAGCACTACATTTTTTATTTTTTACTTCGGATTTTAACATTTCAAATTTGGACGGTTCTTCAATGTCAATGGTCAGTTTGTTGTCGACTTTTGTGAATAAATTTACTCTATGGAAAAACCTAAGGAATCCAGCTAATTCGTATGTGTTTGCAAAATATAATCATTTTTTTTTCATTTATTCAGTTCGATAAAGTTTAGCAAATAAAAATAAACATTCTCAAAACTTATAAAATATATTTAATGATAGGCTTGAAAAATGTGCTTTTTATTTTATAAAAAACAAAAATGAGTATAATATAGATAGGTATTTACTTTGGTCGTTCGCAATTCCAACGGTCATTGACTCGTTTTGAATTCATTATTTCAACAAGATGTCGCCATAAAATACTGTTATTCAAAGTAATCTGCATACACCTCTCTTGTTCATTTTGAAATTTTTTGGATTTCAACAAAATATGTGGCCAAATTCTAGGTTGTTTAGAATCCACTCTTGGTGTAGCCAACTCTAACTAAAATTATTATATTGAACATTTGATCCGTATAGAGCAAATAAAATGTCAGAGTACCGTATCTAACCATTATATTAATGAAGAATAATGAGTTTATCATTCGCCCCCTTGAATTGTGTCACATGTCACGTAAACCGTAACGCGTTTTGACCGTGGCTACCAATGCAATTTAGATATGCGATAACTATATAACCTGTATGTCTTCAATCATGGCTTATAGCAAATATTTTATAAACAGTTTTGAAATTAATATTTTTTTTCCATGACTTTAGCCGTTTGTTTAAGAGAATATCTGATAAGCATATAAAACGGTTTTAAATTCTCAAACTACCTAGCGCGAGCGGTTTATCTTTTAAAACGGTTTAACGTTTTTGAACCGTTTTAAAGTGTTTACGTGACACGACGAATGCGTTTTAATTTCAAAACGGTTTAGCTTTAAACCGGATTAACGTCATCATATAAACGTAATAATTTAGAGCACCTAATTATCAAATTAAACGTAGTCTAATCTAAATTCTAAGTAAAGATTGATTTTACACCGATATGTAGGTATGGTTATTTTATTTTTCCGTGTACAATTTTGCGACCAACGGGGAGTGCTTTGATTATATCACATTTGTGTACCCATTTTTCCTTAGCAAATTTCGTCGAAGCGGTACTTTAAGGAGGTCATTTTTCGATTTTTTCAAAATTCATTACTGTACTCCTACAAACATTTGAAAATAACGGTCTTCGAATCTAGAAATTAATTTACGAGTGTGTACATTTACCCAATGTATTATATACGTATAAAAAAATTTATTTTACATATTTCTACATAATGTACATACGTATTATTTTATATATATAATATTACATCCAATCTCCGCTCAGAATCGTTTTCTTGAACGCGATGTCATTGATTTCAAATTCACATTAGGTAATAAGTATAATAACAAAACTCTGAAATCATTAGTTCACTTAAGCGACGTCCACAACACCCGCGGCTCGTCGCTCTTTTCAAAAACTATGATTGAGCTTTAAGAATAAATAGTCTAATAATAATTATATATTATAAAAACAGAATAATTAATGCTAGAGCCGGATTAAAGAGGAGCATCTGCCCCCCGGGCGCAAAGTTTTGAAATAATGTAGGTGTCATTTAGAGTGAAAAAACTATTAGCGATTACGATGGTGTACTCGACGCCGGAGTTCGCGCGTTTCCATAAATTTACCCATATCCGAATTACAAGTAATGACTACAATCAGTGTCCACTCAATAATAATAATAATAATAATAATGATAATAATAATAACATTAATACGATTATATAATATAGATAACATTTCCACCGACAATTGCGAGCAATTATTCAATCGTATAAAAATAGATTATGGATTATCCATCTTACGCGATAAACGCGGTACGAGCGAACGATTAAATACGTTCGTATGTCGACCGTTTCGAAAGTGTTGGTTTTCGTCGCGCGCAGACCATAATATGGTCCATCGATTAAGTTTTGTTGTTTTATACTATTTTGTTAACCACTCGCACTAACGTATTAATTTTCTTTCCTATAATTTTTTAATTTTACTTGTATTTTTATATTCGATATGAAATATAATATTCGAAATATATTAATACCGCTATGGCGAAAAAACTAAGTGGTAGTGCGTTCAAGAAAGTAAGACTCGAGAAAAAGAAGAGCGCGAGAGTGAAATTATAAAAAAAACCACACAGAAATTGGATAATTCCTTTTTAATTAAACCTTCTCTTTAGCCTTCATTACCTTTGATCAATGCCGATATCACTTCTACTCCTACTTCAGTTTCTAACGTTTCTATTGACACCACTTCACTTCAAGAACATGAACAAAATGTTGATTTCAATGAAACAAATACAGATGAACACAATAATGCGGTGAGTCAACTTATAAACACTAAATATACTGAATTATTTAAACATGTTTTAGTAAATAACTCGTATCTTAATTCTTTACGATTGAACCCATATTTATGGAAATTGAATGATCGGTACAATTGACATAATATTATCACAAAACGTTTCAACAAATATTAACAATATTGATCCCAGTACTTTATATAATCATTTTAATAAATGTATTTACATTTCTATTGAAACATTTATATTGGCTATTAGTTTATATAGTGATATTAAAAAGATTGTTAACATATTATTTTATTATATTTCTTATATCTAATAATTAAATGCGTGGTAATTAAAATACTAATTAAATGATGGTATAGATGAGCATAGGTTGAACAATTTTTTGGGGGAAGAGGACTCTATACTAATCCACTGACCTTCCGTTAGTTAATAAAATTAATAAATTCCAAATTATATTCAAACAATTTTATGTTTGTAAAAAAAGTTCTGCATTTTAGGTAAGTTTGTCCCGGGGCGCAAAATGTCTTAATCATGCTCTGATTAATGATGTATTCATTATACATTTTTAATGTATTTTAAATCCTGTGTTAAATACTTTCAGATGAACGTAATATTAAAAATTACAATGATCGTTTACCCAAAACATTTCAGTTGCACTGTATGAATTAACTTGAAAATATGACTTACCTATTTAATTCACATTATTTAGTAATGAAATATGGCCTATAGTACTTTCTTGCACTTTAATACGTTTTGTATATAAACGTGTGTATTTTATAATATGAAGATTTTAAAAATCAAATTTTGATTCTCAGTTAATTAAATACGTTGTGTGTATAATTTGTGTACATGGGAGAAAACTTAATTCAGTTCATTAACAAAGATTAAATAATAATTGACAAGTTTGAGTTTTCGACTCCAGTAATAAAAGACTATTCCGTTTTTTTTTTTATATATAAAAATATACATTAAGAAATTAAACATTTTTTTTAAGATAATTTCCAGTTATATTAACATATAAGTTGTATACTAATTAAATAGGTTGTTTTTTTTTGAAAATGTAATTTGACTTCTTTAAAGTTTTGATAGATAAGTTATTTAAATAATATATGTCAAGTAGTTTTATCATTTCTATAATTTTATATGTCCACACATCATAACCAATTTAAAAAGAAAATGTTACATATTATTAAAAATTATACACACAAAAACGGTAGTAGATAGGTTGTTTATACATTATATTTGTTGCAATTGACGAACATCGTTTAATCTTTAAATCATTGGCCTATAAAATAGGTAGGTACCTATACCCACTTTAATTTTGTGCTGATGAAATAATCTCTGTTGAAAAGGTTTCACAAATAGTTCTTCTTTACGTGTCAACATCGCGTCGTTTGTTTGTCAACTGAAATAAACGCAAATAAAAATCTTATTACGATATTATTATCGGCATTCGACATTTAAATCTAAATTTCAACACAACAGCAGTAGCCTGTTAATGAAAATAAATAATAATAATATCTAATTATGAAAATAAATAAATGTTTAAAATATACCATACCGTATTGTAAAGAGTTATTAAATTTCGCCGTAGGTGATGGCAAAATATTATTTGAAGACATAAAAAAGCAATACAACTTATAAGCATCTAACTGTGTGCTGTAGTGTGACTATGCGACGCACCTTTGTTTAAAAAAAAAAAAACTTTTAAGAACTTTATTCATTACCGTTAAGTCAATAATTCCATGGTTACTTCCCTGCATGTACGAAGGTAATTTATAATAAATAATATTTGTACATATATTCGGATATGGTTTACAATATGCTGCACCTATATATTATTTATATATTATTGACAATTTTATTATTATAAACGAATGTCTATAATATAGTCATTATTAGCTAGGGCTACTTCCCACAAAAAAAAAAAAATTAAAAATATTACGCATATTATTTTATTTTTTATTTTTATTTTTTAATTTTTCTGTACATGAGAAGAATTTGAATCTAACATTTCAAAGACTGTCCAACATTAAACGTATTTGATTTTACAGAAAGTGCTATATAGTCGATCGTAATATTATATTTCAGTTTAAAAAAAGCCATCGGAATACATACATTTAAAAATGTCAATTTTTGATGAGTTGTTGAAATCGTATTGTGAACATGTTCGGTGAAATCCATCTTTTCGTTTTATTGAACAATTGACGAATAAGTAATTGTTTAGATCTTAGAAATGTATATAATGTATAAGTAATCTACGATAAATAAATATAGTGCAATAAGCAAACTGTTCCATTTGTTTATATACGAATGCATCGCCAATTTAGTCGTCTATCGTATTCCGCCCGTGAATGAATGTAAAATAATACGAGTAATGTGAAAATAAAAATCCAAATAAATATAATATCGAATATAATTCTGTTTTAATATTATACAGTCCACTCCAATATCGAACATTTTAGTCCGTACGAACCGGATTCAGTACCGTCGTTAAAAATCATTACTCGTATTTCGTATTATCGGATTTGTACACGTACATGCTATTTTCGAATGACTAAGTTATACACGTGGTCAGGGCCTGATTAACCAATAGACTGAGTAGGCTACAGCCTAGAGCGTCAATCGGTTAATGTTAATTTGGGAGCGTCTAAAAATAATTTTCTTTTCAAATACCGTACTTTTCAATATACTCGTAAACTCGCTTAAATTTCAGCAGATAATAAATATAACTACGTTTTACCTTTATACATGTAAAGCGTATATTTCGAAAAATGGCAAATAACATTAATGCACTCATAAATCATCTTGGTGATCTTTAAAGCTCAGTTGACTCGAACGTTAAATACAATTAGATTGGATGCAGATAGTATAGACAGTATGAATGTAAAATCGAGAAGAGAAAAATTCGAAGACGTGTAGCGTGAATTTGATAAAATACAATATTTGAAATAGAAACAGAAATGTCGGTGATACCAGAAGAACACGAGAGGTACAGAAATGAATTTGAAGAATTGTATTTTCAAACGATAACGGAATGTGGAAAATTAATTAGGAAAACGCAAAATAAGAATATTTCAATTGTATCGGGACAAAACGGTGATATTTATACAGACGACGAAGAAATATCGATAATACAAAATATGGCCGAGACATATTAGTAATGTGCCAGAATCATCAATCGTAAAGTTAGCTTCTATCAACATACCAACATTATCGAGTGATTATAAAGATCGGTCTGCGTTTTATGATTTGTTTATCGTATTTGCTCATTCAAACGATTCGTTATTACCAGTTTAAAAATTCTTTTATTTAAGGTCGTCCATAGCTGGTCCAGTCTCTTTAGTATTATTCAATCGCTAGATACCATTACAAAAAACTATGATACGGCATGGACGACTTTAGTGTCGAGATTTAATTACAAAAAGTTTATGGTACAATTTCATACAAAAAAGCTTTATTTAATATCGAACCAATATTGAGCGAATCGTCATCGACGAAGCCTTCGACAATTAACGGATTCGGTGATCGGCCATATGAATGCGTTGGAAGTATTGGATCAAAGTCCGAAATCATGGGATTCACTGCTCATACACTTAATTGCAATGAAACTTGATACTAACACATTAAAATAATGGGAAACGAGCGCAGCGAAAACAGACGTTGCACCGATAGAAGTATTTTACTGTGGAATTCTTAAAAAATCGTTTCCAGAATTTAGAGGCAGTCGAACCGTCGACATAAATGGAATGTTCATCCGCAATTAAATATCGGGGAAAAAAAGGTAATAACAATAACAATGATCACAAAAAAAAAAAAGGCTTATTCTTCGTACATCGACGTATTTTTCCTCCGGAGATACAAAATGTTTCGCGTGTAAACAGTTGAATACTATATACGGGTGTCCCATGGATTTTAGATTTGTCAATTTCCCAACGAATCCAAAGAGCGTCGGAGCTACAATTATGCAAAATTTGTTTGCGATAACACCAAAACAAAAAATGCACAGCCAAGAAGTGTTTGAAACGTAATAGGTCTCATAACTCTCTATTACAATTATAACAAAAATCGCAAAGGAAGTAGGGAATAATGACGGTGAATTTAAAAACCGATTGTAGTGTGCACAACCCCCATATCACATCGGCGAGTGACACACACACGTATCATAAGAGTAATAACAATCAGTCAAGTAATATCACCTACAGTTATCATCGTAAATGTGTTTAATAATAATGGTTTATCTTTTTATACGGCTCGCATTACTACTGGACTCCGGACCACAGAGCAATTTCATAACGGAGGTAATGGCCCAATTATTGCGTATACATAGAGAAAAAAATAAATCGTTTCGTAACAGGTATAACAATTGTTACACTTATTTGTTCGTACAGCAATTAACGTAAAGACAAAGTCGCGCGTTATTAAAATATAATTAATCGTTTAGTTTTATTATAATTGACAAGTAATATTCCGTTAAAGGCGGCGATTGACCTTAACACTACGATCTAAAATTATTACCTAATGTCCTTGAACTCGCTGACTCATTATTTTCGCAATCGCGAAAAATCGACATGACATTAGGGGTGGATTTATTTTTTGATACGCTATGTCTCGTGAACAATATAAAATATGATATTAGTATTTAAAAAAAAAAAAAAAAAAAAAACCGTTATTGATAAATAACGACGTATAATAAATTTACAACCAGAAAGCGACTCGAATACTAGTCCACATCGGAAAATAATAATTAAAATCAGACTCGATGATTTCGGATTTTTGAAAATTAGAAAATTTTGCCTGCAGAAAATGTATACGCGTTAGAAGAAATAAAATGTAAAAAATATTATTTCGAGATATGCTTGCGAAATGTATCGTAAAATTGCCATTTCGTGACGCAGACGTGAAACTGGGAGACTCGCGTACAATTGCATTACGTCGTTTTAATTTATTAGAAAAACGCTTTAGTAAAAAATATAAATTTTCATTCATAATACGTAAATTTTATGAGAGAATATATTATATCATTAGGCCGTATGGAACTCATTGTAACAATGTTTGAAAATGTTGACGAATATTCCTTTCCTAACCACGCGGCTGAAAAAGAAGATAGCGTTACAACTAATTTGCGCGTAGTGTTCGATGGTTCGTGTCAAATATTATCGTTAATAAGAGGACAATATTGGCCTTTTAATGGTAGAAATTTAGCAAAAAAAAAAAAAATTGTTCATCAATGTGTCATATGTTTTCGATATAAACCTACAGTAGTGCAACCGATAATGGGTAATCTGCTCAAAGAACGTGTGAATCCAATTCGCCCATTTAAGATATGTGGAATTGATTATGGTGGTCCCATTATGGTAAAAGCTAATTTACAGCGAAAATCTCCATTAACAATGAGTTATATTTTATGTATATTCATCTGTTCCGTAACTAAAGCTACAATAAATATAGAATTAGCTAGCGACGTATCAATAGAATGTTTTTTAAGTGCATTAAGACGATTTTATAGCCGACGTGGTATATGTTCAGATATTTATATTTTATATTTATTCGGATAATACGACAAACTATTTGTAGGTGCAGATCGTAAATTACAAGAATTAGAAAATACATTTTTGTCAACTATATCAAATCCTGATCTTCATAAGGCCATCGTAGAACTTGGCATTCGTTGGCATCATATATCACCGCGATCTCCGCACTTTGGTGGTTTATGGGAAGCAAGTATTAAATCGGTTAAAGAACGCGCGTCAATAAGATATTAGGAAATTCCGCGTTGACCTATGAAGAACTAAACACTGTACTTGCGAGAGTAGAAGCGTGCTTAAATTCCCGTCCTATGACTCCTCTATCCGATATGTCCGTATTGAGGTCGGGTCACTTCCTGATCGAACGCTCTTTAGTCTCGTTACCGGAGCCACACGAGCCAGATCTTACTGCCACGCCTGTAAATAGGCTAAGCAGGCGGAGAAGGGAAATGTATCTATCACAGCGCCGTTGGTCTAAAGATTATTTAGTTCAACTACAAGCACGTAACAAATGGTAATACCTTTGCCCTTTGAAAGCAATTAAATTTTTCTTTATTTATTTTTATCACACACACATATATATATATAATATTATTTATATGTTTTCAACAGAATTCACTATTCGTAGATATCCAATTATTTTTGTATTTATTGTTATTCATATTTTTCTTTTAATTTGTAATGTATATTAACATTTAATTATTAATTGTTATTTCATATTTATTTTTATATTAATTATGTTTTGAAACTATTATTTCATGTATTACATCATAATTGTATAAAGCATATAAATAATCTACGATAAATAGATATAGTGCGATAAGCGAGCTACTCCATTGTAAGATTATATACGAATGCACCGTTTCCATTCAGTCGTCTATCGTATTCCGTCCGGGAACGTGTTTAACAATACGAGTAATGAAAATAAAAATCCAAATGAATATATTTAAGTGTTTTAATTAAAATATTATACAGTCCATTTCAATATCAAACAGTAATAACTACGTATATAAGAAGGTAAACTATATTGGGTGTATTACAGGTAATAGTTTTATATTGGTAAAATATAAATGATCGTTAATTATGTGAAGTACAAAATAGGTCTTAAAAAGCCTTCCTATCCGATAGAAACGACATAAAATTAGATTTAATATTAATTTTAATATTAATTATTAGAATTAATATTTCAATTTGAATTTTATAACTTTATATATAATAATAATAATAACGATACGCGTAATATTAATTATTATAATATTCGTGTATACGATTAATAGAATATTATAAATATATACACACATATATATATAGAAGATCCTGCTGACTTTTGGAGACCTTTGCACTATAATATATAATGAGTACTTAAAAAATAATCTAACCCAGACAGTAAACATCAATCTGTAGCAAGCGTAATGACTGAGAAACGTTTGTTGTTAAATATTAATTTCCGTCATTGACCTTCCTCTTCACTTTTTGGTACAAATTATATTCTTAACCTCCTGTAATCTGGTTTATATATTTATACTGCGTAATCGTGGTGTTCCTCTGTGGTCTTTTCCATCAATCATTCCTTCCAAGATCAGTCCTAACAATGTTTCTGGGAATATGACCTATCCATTAATTTTACCTATTCTATATATTTTTCCACAATGACCTTTCCCAAAACCCTTTCTAAAAGTTATTCATTATAACAGTCTTATAAGTTTAGATTATCTTTTGCATTATTCTGTAGCACCACATTTCGAACGCCTCAATTCGTCTTCTTTCTTATAACAACAGTCCACATTTAATACTCGTACAGAATAATGCACCGGACGTAGGTTTCTATGTTCTCTTTAATGTTAAAACTATAATATTGTTGATGTAACAAATTTTTTTTATTAAGTGACACCGAACCGTAGCTATTCTTTTTATCATTTCCTTTTTGTATCTTCTATCTGAGCTTATAGTGCTTCACAAATAGTGGCATATACAGGGGATAGGATTAAGGTTTTTGTATCCATTGAAAGTTGTTGCTAAATATTTCAATAATATTAAATTTAAATAAATACAAATAGAATACAATATAATTTTTAAAAAATACAAATATTAACTGAACTAGCGTGTATATAGCTGACTGTATAAATATAATAAAATTATTTTCAGATAATATAAATCGTTTCCGTAGCATATTTAGATTAAATTTAATGATCGATCGGCGGTAACCACTATTATAAGGCAAAAATACAACTCTTATTTTCAAATATATTTTTAGGGAATTTTCGAATTTTGACAGCGGTTTTCATAATAGTACCGTCATTGAAGTCAGTAAGTTATTTCGGGAGTTGAACGGATAGTTGTGATTTGTGTTATAACATTATTATTTATTCAATACGTTAAGTAAAAAATGAATCGAAGAACAACATTTTGAAAATATTTTAACTCAATTGCTTCATCACCTAACCTAACCAGCTATGACTCCGCTGTCATAGCACAGTAAACAACGTTAGGTTAGATTTTTTAATTTAGATTTCTTAATGGCAATTCTTCCCATTATCCATTGGAATGGTGGATGATTTTCTTCATGGACTATGACTAGTTCACCAATTTTTAGTTTAGTAGCCTGCCCAGTATTCCACTTTATCCGTATTTGTAAATTGGTTAAATAAGTTTTAGACCATGACTTACAAAAATGATTTCTCATTCGTTGAATATATTGGCAGAGATCTAGATGATTTACAGGAGTAGGTTGCTGATAATTCGTGTCTGGTAACCCAAGTAAAGAATCACCAATAAAAAAGTGTGGCTTGGCGTCAAAGCTTGATAATTGTTTGGATCAGATGACAAGCGTGTAAGTAGCCGAGAATTAAAAATAGCTTCAATCATTGTTAATAGTGTTGTCATTTCTTCAAATGTTAAGATTGTTGATGTCATAACTCTCTTCAATCGGTATTTAGTTGTCTTAAGGGGATTGGAAGCGGCGATTGTCTGTCTCTCTCTATCACACACGTAACATAGCAATTTAGACCATTCCTATTTCCAACGTACCGATGGATCTAGTGATGCGATAAGGATTCTGAAAACTGATCTGAATTCTTCGTGATGTCTTCTTTAGAACGACTTTCCCACATTTTTGATTTTGTCCCCCTAAGTCCCTCTAAAATTACCTTAATATATTTAGACATTTAAAAATTGACATTTTCAATTATTGTGAAAACCCAAGGTAAAAAATTAAAAATGTGGGAAAGTCGTTTTAAAGTAGATTTGACGACGAATTCAGATCAGTTTTCAGAATCCTTATCGCATCACTAGATCCATCGGTACGTTGGAAATGGGATTTCGTGTTTTTCAAAAACGGTAGCCGTATTTGCTGACTTGTACCTGCGCGTGCGAGTGTACACACCACCAGCACGTATCTACACACACTAAACACTAAATACTACTCACACAAATACACTGCGTAACGCGAAAAAATCATAAAATTGCCTATACACAACCCCTTAATAAATGACCGCTTCCAATCCCCTTAATTGCAGCTCGTTGAAGTCCATTGAAATGTGGAGAACCTGATAGACTGAAATGTCACTGAACTCTTTGTACACCAACAACTGACTAGATTTTCTTCTTGTGATAGTCTTGTTGATATTATTCAAGTTTTTATCATTTTTTAATTCGGACAATCACGTTATGAAATGGTTTATAATTTATTTATTTTTTAAAATTTTTTTTTGTACAATAACCTATGAATTCAGGCTATGTCATTTATGTTAATATGTACTCGTATTAATAATTTGATAATAATCAATGATTTATACTTATGTAAATATAAAGTATATAATAGAAATTAAAAAAAAATATTTTGTTATTAATAAAATACAATAATTAAATATTATAATTATGTACGACTAAAATACGGTGGTTAGGATTTAGATCACGAGTTTATAATTTGCACAGATCAGGCCCGTGTTAAAGGGGAGAGGGGCGAATGGGACAAGTGCGTGGGGTGGCAAAGGCGGCATGAATTCAGGGGGAACGTCAAAAAATTTAATTATATGGTGTAATCCGAAATATATTTATTTATTTTTTTTGTTTACGCACAATTTAAAATATAATTACCAATAATTAATAATTAAGTAGGTAAATTATAAAAAGTTTTAAAATAAATATTTTTTAACATGCATTCTTTATGTCTTAATAATTATAAATATATATATATATATATATATATTATATAGGGCTACCTACTGGTTACTGCCAGTTGGAAAATATTTTGGGGATAACATTTTTAAATACATTTTAACGCGTGGAATATTTTTCAATGCCTAGAGTGTAGTAAATAAAAAAACTTTAAATATTTTAAATTTGTTTATAGGGGTCACAGCCTCCCTACCTATTTGCGACAATAGGATCGGGGCCGCAAAAATTAGTTGCCCTAGGTGTCAATAATGGTTGCCACGGTACTGACACAGGGCCTCGCATAATCATAGTCCATAGCACACCAGTCCACTGATCATTTGGACGATAAAGTGTGTATTCTGTTCTCACATCGTAGGACGTGCAAAAGCCAAACTCAAAGTAAGATATCAATTAATTATTTCTTAATATATTTGTAACAAATTTTTTTCTAAATAATTTTAAAACAATAATAATAATAATATACACGCTGTAATTCACGTGTAAGAATAAAAAACGATAATACATTTTAAAAACTCCGATAAGTACCAAAAAATTACATTCTTACATCGGTATAGTTAATATCGTATATAATTAATTGAAGGGTGGGGGGTGGGGTAATTTTTCTCCGAAAAAGAAAAACTCGTAAAATATGCGCAAAATAAACGAATCAAGGGACTCGCAAATACATTTTTGTACCTATAGATTTGTTATAAAATAGAGGTTCAGAATACGCAAAATTCCCATATATAAATATATATATAACTTCTCTAGCCCTCATAACTAAACGCGTGTTTTACATTTTGCATTTCGTTTTTTTTTTCACGCTTCTGGTCGAAAAACATTGCGAATTTTTCAACTGCCCACTCCCCGTCACCCACGTACTCGTCGTTTTTTATTATAATATTTTGAAATACGGTTGTTACAATAACGTGTGTTTAGGGGGATTTCAATAATATTACACCGAAACCAGTGGCGTTTTTATTACGACGATGTGCGCGCATCGTTTCCACCATTATGATAAATAATGCGCAGGGTAGAGAGATTCTCTTGGATTCCACGAGGCACGTTATAATATATAACGTGTCGTACACGCACTCGGGCTTGTGGTGGCTGTGGTAACCTTCAACGTGTCTGCAGGTCGTCCGCGACGTTGCCACGTTTTGCTGCTGCGCGGGATTCATTTTATCGTACCGGCTAAACAACAATAACAACATCCCCCCGGACGACGATTACAACAATTGCCGCAGCGCGCCACGTCTTGATGCGGCGACGCCATCGGACAACGAAGACGACGACGACGAACGGACTCGTGTAACGTTTGGGTAAAAATAATGATAAAAAAAAAAAAAAATATTCATATGTGTGTGTGTGTAATCTGCGCCATATATAAAATCCTCCTCCTACGTGCCTGCAGCAATCGTAGAGAGAACCTTTTTTCCCCCTCGCCGCACCATTTGTCGGGGCACGAGGAGCACCGGTGTCTCACGCGGCAGGGCGGCAGGTGGCAGCGGCGACGACAGTGGGTGGTAGTGGTTTGACTGCATACCAACGTCGTCGCAGCGTTACACTACCATAATACAATAGTATCGTGTACATCGGTACTCTGCCGAGCTGGTGTCCCCCCTCCCTCTCCTCCGCGCGAGTACACTTCGGTGTATATTTGACACTCGATCTCTCGCTTTTAACTTGTGTATTACAGTTTTGTATATTCTCGAAAAAAAAAAGAAGAAAATCTCGATGCGTGTATATAAATATATAATATTCGTAAGGAGTTTAAAAAAAAAAAAAAATTGCCAATAACATTGTTGGTTATTCGGCGGAATACTATTTATTTTTTTTCTTCTCTCTACATCGCGCTGTCGTTTAAAACAAAAATATCCTGTATACGGTTACAGACTATAACGCGGGGCACCCGATCGTAATTAATCGGACGAATTATTTCTTATGGTATACGTATAATGGAAAAAACGACGCCGCGCCGTCGTAGTACGTTTTTTAGATAAAGCGTTTCATCTCTCGCTTGTGTAAAAAAATCATCGTCGAGTTCGATTTTTTTTATTATTATTAAATTAAAATCCAATACGTTTCGTTTGACGTGAAAAAATAAAAATAAATCGGTCTTGTTTATATGGAAAAAACCTCCCGATGAAATTATTGTTTTTTAAGCGTTTACCAATAACGGGCGCAGGGATCGAGAGAAGATAGAATAAATCGATTTATTCTACACGAAATATTTACGCGTTCACGACCGGTTTTCATAAGACACTTTGGTCACCACTGACATTCCTAATTCAAGGTTATTCGCGAGGGTGTCGGTAACAGAACCACTCCAGACACGACCGACCAATTCATTGTGCTCGTGTTACGACGCATTGTCACCGCCACCGTCTTGCTCGCATTTTTGTGTTGACCACTGTCGGATGCTGACTGTATTTTAACACGCTGCACTGTCGAACGCTGTTGTTCGCATACCTTTCATACGACCTCGTGGTACAGGAGAAGACTCCGTTGGTTATTTACGCGTATATCGCTGTTATATATTGGTAAACTGTTAATTATTTATTATTAATAATTAAGATATTGGGATATTAAGTCGATATTGATTTTATTAATTTATAAGCATATAATATGATATATTAATTCAATTTTTTTTTTTCGTATCCAGTTAAGGTTAAGGAAATTGAAAACAAAAACCAGTATTTTTTTTTGAATTTTAAATTTATTGTGTTTTATTAACGCATGAACAAAGCGAAGAAAGCCGTTGATTTTCTAATGATATTTATTATTATTTTTTTTCAAATAATTTTTCTCCATTTTTTATTTTTCTAATTCTCAATAGAAAAAAAAAAGTAATTTTTTTATACGTACAGAATTAAAAATATACAATTTAAAGATAAAAAGAAAATTAAATTTATCGCATTCGAGTTTACTAAAATTTGGTTTTAATTTTTAATTTTAACTTGTTCAGTTATAAAATATAACTTATTTTAAGTTTACATTTACATTTGCAGTTTAAGTGACATTAAAATATTTGAAGAATTTTCTGTTATTAATTTCACTGTATCTAGTTAATTTTATCATTAACTTGGCTTGTAATTGAATATTGATATTTTTTTTCAACTTTGAACGACATGTACCTCTCGGTCTCTATTGGTTTTGGTATTCGTTCGCTATAGCGGTGTTAACTTCTTAAGCCGAAATCCCACGGTGGCACGTAGTTTGTACCACGGCTGAGCCAAGCCGTAATATTCGCCTGATACACCGTCTTTACAATTTAACAGTTAAACTTTTTAAACGCTAAACAGTTAATGTTTAAATGTTTATTAGTTTGATGTATATATTTTTAAGGATCTATCACTTTTGTACGGATCTTGTACCATATAATATTAGTGCGATCATTTGTATTTAAATAAAATTAACATTGTGTCCATAGATCTCTAAATTAATTTTCAAGTAAACAATATGTATAATTTTTTGGAAATGTTATATTGAGTCAAGTATAATAAGTGGAGAAAAATAGTGGATTATGTGAATCAAGGGGGTGAGTTTGTGTGCTGTCAGTTAAAAGTATTCAATATGAGAAATGACAAAAGATAGGCACTGCATTATAAGCGCAACGGGAATAATGTAGAAGTTAATTAATTATTTAAATATTTATAATCTATTAAAACATAACTGTAAATGCAAAGAGACCATTAATTATGTTACTCGTATTAATTAATTAGTGAGTATAGTACTCCTTTTCTTCAGTAGTATTTAATCGACTAAAATATTATTTATATTTCTTTCAATAGTATTAAAACTAATTACATAATAACGTGTAATGAAATATTTTAGCACATATCATAAAAAAAATTGACTAACAAGATGAATCATTCCAACAATTTAAATTTAAATAATGATGAACTCCCTGCTATTATGAATCAACGTTTAAATAATCCAAGAAGTGGTATAATTTATCACCTCCAAGGAGTTTCAACTTCTATAAACAGACAATTCTATCCACAGAACGCTGCAGTAGTTGTACAACGGTTTGTTGAAAAATTTTGAAAATTTTATTACAAAAAATAAAATTAATTTCTTTTGTTTTTAAAGGAATGTGCCATTGAGTTCAATAAATAACAACTATTCAATTGGTAACAATAATTCATTTTCACTTGGCAGTGAATTTCTCACTCAACGATCATTTGATTTGGTACAAGACAACAATATTCATAACAATATCACTTATAGTATAACACGTCATACTACAATGAATTTTCCGCCTCTACGTGAACTATTAGTGTTGAATGGTGCACAAAGAATTAATGCTGGTGTACGACGCTTTCAGCCGCCTATAGCAGCAGTAGCTATACCAGCTATACCAGTTATACCAGCTATACCAGCAAGTACAACTTATGGTAAAAACTTGAGTATACTTGTTCATTTAATTTGTATTTATTTATTTGCTATCGCATTCTAATTGGTGGATGTTGGGTTATTATTAATATTATAGTTATTTTTTAATATTTAATATTGTTTTGAAATTATTTTGTTATTAAAGTGGATATCGTAAAAGACTCACCTGAAAAGAACGAATTTAGAATGAGTAGTAAAGACTTTCCCGAACTTCCGCAATCATCTACTAATTCAGTTGCGGCAATAGATACGCAGTGGACTAAAGTTTCTTATAGAAAGAAGACAAAACCACCTATTGTAGAAGAAAATGATGATAAGCCAGATGTTACTATTATTCGAAGACCAAACATTACCGACAGGGAATCAGTTGCTCAAAGTTTATGCGATATTTTTTCAAGAGCCACCAATATTTCTCAAACTCCTCAGCCGTCTGACTCAGTTATTGATTCTAATAATCAAAATGAAAACCCTAAAATAGGAGTGCAAATATTTCCTGATGGTTTGTCATTTAAAAATATTTCATTGAAAACATTTTAATGTAGTTTTATTGTTTTTTAGGTAAAATTACTAACGTACCTGATGGAGTCATTCGTGATCAGTATGGCCTACTCGGTCTACTATCTACTGTAAAATCGGCCGAAACTGATCCTGATTTGTCATATTTGAATTTTGGAGAAGATTTAACTACACTTGGATTGGATTTAAATTCCTCTGAAGATATATTGCCAAAATTTGCCGGTGCATTTGGCAATAATCAATTACAACCACATGATGTAGATCCGAATCCGGATTTTACACCAATACCGGAGTATAAGCTCAAGGGCAGAGAAGGGTAAAAAGTATATGTTTTATGATAATATTTAGATTATAATTTATGTATGTATATTTTAGGTTCAAATTGGCTCCGTTCAATGTATCACTTTATAAAGAAGATTTATTGTTTTATCTTTTTTATACGCATACAGGAAGTAAGATACAATTAAAAGCAGCACAAGAATTGTAAGTTTTTTTTTATATTCAAATTATTATTTTGATTGTATATTTTTTATTCAGTTACAAGATTTAACTAAGTATTTTCTAAAATAATTATTTTAGGCGTGCACGTGGATGGCGTTATCATATGGAGCATCATGTGTGGCTCACCTGTCTGTGTAAATCGGATATTGAAGAAAAAACTGACTCATTTGAACGTGGCACGTACTATGTATTTGATGTTGAATCATGGAGAAAAGTGGCCATGGATATGGTTATTGAATATAGCAAAATGGAAAGAATTCCTGAAGAATATATTTCAATAGATCTTCCAGAAGAACCACCCTTAAACCGTGAATGGATTCAAAACACAGGATTTCATAATAAATAATATAAGTTCTTAATAACTTTACATGGAAATCATTGAAACTATTGATTTATTATTAAAATAAACTATAATTTTTACAATTAATTAATTACTGTATTGAAAATACTTATTTTAATTGTTTAAACACAATTCTATATAAAATTATCAACAGGCCACAATCAATACAATACACACACGTCGTTGTTATTAAAT
Source organism: Chaetogeoica ovagalla (assembly GCA_032441825.1). Classification (NCBI taxonomy): domain Eukaryota; kingdom Metazoa; phylum Arthropoda; class Insecta; order Hemiptera; family Aphididae; genus Chaetogeoica; species Chaetogeoica ovagalla. The sequence goes on along the minus strand of CM063745.1, from coordinate 7,469,184 downwards.
AACACAATTTTTTCTTATTAAATAATGTTAATAAATATAAGATACCATATTCAAAGCAACCCTTGATTTAACTATTTGACCGGGCAATCGGAAAATTTCTTAATCTCAATCTATCAGTCCCCGCCCTTCGTTAATTGTGGCTAAAAGTTTTCGTTAAAATTATCCTTTTGTAATTACAATTCATAAGTTTCGTGGTTTAACCTAAGATATGTTATAGATATCGATGAAAATAAATGCTATTTATTTTTCTATTGAAACTTTATTGGCTTAACATATGTTACGCTGTTGAGGGTAAACATTTTAGAAGTCTTAATATTAAATAAGTTTTTTATGATAGATTTTGTAATATTATAAATTTATACACGTAAAAATATTGAAAACAAAAAGGAATAGAAATGTTGTAAAATATATATTGATATATTATTTTTAGTTTAAAAAATAATATAGGTACGTAAATAGGTAAATAGTAACCACCTAAATGTAAAAAAAAAATCCATCAGGTAAATGAACACTAAACTGACAATCAATTTGATTATTTATTAAATATAATTTGCTCACTTTGAGTTATACTATTTTTAGAATCTACATTATACTCTTTATGCATAGTTAAACTTTTTGATAATGTTAATTGTTCATTTTGACCGTTTTGATTTGTTTGTTAAATTATGTTTCAATTTCAATTGTAAAAGAACCTATTATCAGCTTTATCATTATTGATTGCATCATTATGATCATCAAACTTTATTGTAGTATGTATATGTTGTGTCTAAATAATTAAATACATATAAAATATATTATATATATATAAAGGTAATAAAATAAATGTTCAATGTTTTACACAGTATGTCTGAAAAGTTTCTGAACCAAATTTCTGTAATCTATATTAATAGCGCTATCGCTTGTACACCGAAAGCACTGTGTAGTAGGAAGTCTAACGATTATGTATCTAAAATTTCAACACGTTTGGTCAAGTCAGTCTCGAGATATATTCAATTGAATAGCGTTCATGATACCTTGTACGAGTTTGTAAATAAAACAAAAAAGTGCAAAATGTTTCAAAGGTGCGTGTGCTTCTGTTTGAACAACCCCATTTTACCAGAAGAGTTAAACATCGGTAAAGACGCAGTACAAACAATTTTAACTGAAAAAAATGAATCGCCAAAAAATTATTTTAAACTATTTTGTTCCACACTTGTTGGCTAATGAACAAAAGCAGACTCGTCTTTCATGCACTTAAGAGTTTGTTGAAGAAGTCAATAATGATCCAAAAAACTATTGTAAAGGGTGATGAAAGTATTTGTGTTTTGTGTTTCATGCATGATCCTCAAATAGGGTGACCAGATTATAAATATAAAAATATGGGGACAAATATATAAAGGATAAAATCTTTTTATCGTAAATAAAGTGGGAATAATTCGCTCGTTGGATGTCAGTAGGGGTGGAAACACTTTGCTTACTGGAAAGGGTATTCTTGGTCAGTGGTGTAGATATAGCTGAGGGGTTCAAGGGATTTTCTAGAAACTAGTAAGAAAATTGAAATATTAACTTTCTAAAGTACTAACTAGATAAAATTTGCAATCGGAAACCGAGTATGACTGTAAAGATCGGAGAACTTCTTTTGGTAGTAAATTTGTCAACAGAGAAGAAAAAAAATAAACATTGCATAAACCACTACTCATTAACTCCCTCGCTACGTTAGAATCTAAAACCATTACATAATAATTATTTGTAATTATATTTTAATAAATATATTCTCTATTTCAATAAATAAAAACCATTTTAGGATAATAATAAATGAATAAGTTATATAACTAGAGCACGGATTTTTATGCACTAAAAAGTATCAAAATATGCCATACAATATGCAGTCAAAATTGTGAAAATATACAACAAATATGCAACAAACATTTTTTTTTCAAAATGAATTATGGTAAAAAAAAAACACAATTTATATTTGATTTAGAAATTAAATAACTTATAATAATTAATTACATTAATACTTGAATAAAATATATAAAAAAAATTTAGGGAATAATCTGAAAAAATTAATATGATTTTTACATTTTTTGTACGAAATTCTCGTTGCAAAACAGTTTTACTGTGTGCGGAGGGCCTAACTGACACAGCAAGAGCGATTAAGATTATATGTAGACACAAAACTACACAAGTTTACGTCGTAATCAATTACTTATTTTATCTTTATTTCGGTTATTATTTCGTGCCTACAAAATTATTTTTAATTTTTCTATTTAACAAAATAATATTTAATATTTTTTTTTAAATTTTCGATACAATATGCAATATATTTCGAATTTTGTAAAAATATGCAATAACCGTTAAATACGCAGAAATATGTAAAAAAAAAATTTCTCCATTAGATTCAGGCTATTGTGATTCGTAAAGATCACTGACAAAAATCCAAAAAAGTAAAAAGGAAAACAATATGCAATTAACATAGAAATCCGCGCTCTTTAGTTAACTTATAACTATAAAGATATCTTTATTTTTTGACTCGTTCTGTGATAAAATTTAAAATACTCGATAACATCAATTATTAAGTGTGGTGATATTCGTAAACATCTGGAATATAATCAGGTGTGACAATATTATCGGATAAAATTATTATATTTTACAGTGTAAACGCAAACGAAGAAAAATGGTAAAAATTATAATTATTGATAATATCGATATATATTTTAATATAATAAGGAAAAGGGACGTATTATTGAAATACGGGACAATTTAACGTCCCGAGAGCATTTGTCAGGACAACGGGATAGACTTTTGAAATACGGTACGTTCCCGTATAATACGGGACGTCTGGCCACCCTATCCTCAAACCAAATGGCATCTTTCTATAAATGATTTTTGAAGTATTGCACTTATTTGTTCCATATTGCTCGTACCACGTATACACCTTATTCAACTGAATATAACTGGAAATCGAAGTGACCAAACGTATTGAAATTTTGTACACAGACTCGTTAGACTTACTGTTATATAATGCGTTTGTTGTACGAACGATAAAGTTATTTACATTAATTACAAAAATTTAGTTGGGTAACTTTACAAGACACACTGTGTAGTTAGATATATCATGCAAAATGTTTTATTAAATTCCGGAACTAAAATATTTTATTGTGAGTAAATAAAATAAAAATTATTTTAAGACATGCCATCCTACGGTACAAAACTTAAAATATTCTTAGCTTAATATTTTACCTTTAATTTATATTAGTGTCTGCGTAAACAGGAAACAACGATTATATCATGAAGTCCAATAAGTATATTACTGGGTAAAACGAAATAAAAATATAAGAGATAATTATATGAATTATGACGCACAATATTGAGTTCTTAGGTATACACAATTTATTTTATTCAGTGACACTATCATAGAACACTACACAGGTATATTATTATAGTTATCACATATTTATTTATTACACAACAAGAAAATAAACTGTACAATTAATTATTCTTCAAAGCATTTATACCAACTGCGGATATTTATTGAAAATTATGATAAAACTAACGATATCGTATTGAAAACAAACATTATTTTTATTGATTTTAATTTTTGTGAAAAATTGATAAAACGGATTTCTCTATAGTATTTAAATACAAGTATTTAAAAATTGTTAAAAATACTTCTACAAAGAATAGTTAAAACATAGGTACTCTTAAAAATTTGTATTTGAAATACTATAAAAATACTTCAAAAAGTATTTAAATACTAATATCAAAATACTTGTATTCGAATACTTTACAAGACTGTATAGTGTTATTATATATATATATATATTAAAAGAAAAAAAGGACAAATTGAGTTTTGGCCTTACGTTAGATGATTACTTTGTTTATTTGAGAAATCATCCATTGAAATAATAACAGAATGGCGGTTGACATAGATATCGGTAAGGCAGACGCGTTTATCCATTTCCACACGTCCAAACTGAAATATGTACAAAATACAAAATTACTTAAATATTATTGTAATGGGAGCTTCTGCAGTGTTGGGCTTGACTGGTTTGTAAAGAGGACGGGAAGTGTTATGAATTCGTGATGAAAATTGTAAATTTATTTGTTACTATAATATATTGTATAATAAATTATCGATATTTGAACATTATATATATATATGTATATATTGTAGTATTATTTATTTTCGTTTTTGAACAGTTGTTTATATTTAAATAAGATTATTCAATATATTGGTTACTTGTTTTGAGAACGACAAGTTTTGTAAAACTTTCTCCGACAGTTGAGTAAGTCACCTGACTTCATAGAATATGTACAGACAGAAATTACCTTTTATAAATAAATTACTGCAGTAGATTACTGTACGTTGCGGATTTTTATTTTTGAAAAAAAAGAAAATTTTATGTGTATATTGTAAAGTAATAAACGACAAATGAATAGTCATTGTAGTTCATATATTCGGGTATAACAGAGCGCGTTTAAAAATCAATTTAGGTACCTATTTTCAATAATCGTGATTCGTGACCATAAAATTCCTTACTCTAATTCCTACCTTAACCGCCTTTTCTTTCATCACATCCCTTCTCAATTGTCCTTTTGATGCGCCTAATTTTTTTTCTATATCCTTCCGTATCCTCTCTCACAACACAAGAAATTATTCCCTGTATGCGCTTCCAAACCGTCATACCTCTAATATGGGTACAATCGTCCTTTATTACGCATTCATGTTACGCCACCTTAATTATTAGTCCTAACCTCATTAAACTGTTATTATTAGTTTGTTACTATCATTAAGTTTACACCGTTGTAAATCTAATGGAATAAATATTCTGTTTAGGTGTAAAAAAAATTTTAATTATGCAATTCGGAGATTGGGTACGAATTGGTGACAACTTTTTTTCAAAACTCGATCTTATAGAGTAGCATTATTATCTTATAAGCATGTACACATATAGGTACCTAAAATAATGTATAAAATACACGTCTCACCTGCGAGGACTGTCAGTGACGTTGAACGGTACTCGTTGTCCGGCGAGCAAACCGCATTTCTTTATTCTGATTTCTCTCGTCGGTCTTCCCAGATGATCTGTCGCTTGCTGCTCGACAATGTGAACAAACTTTTGCCCGTTCGTTACCATTCCAAAAATCACGTGTTCGCCGTTCAGACTCGGCGTCGGTCTTGTAGTGATGAAAAACTGACATCCGTTCGAATCTGGGCCTATGTAGAGAAAATAAAAAATCAAACGTGTCTTACGAGTACTCGAACTCTAGTTGAATTCTTTTAGGGCGCATATCACATAGATATTTAATATACTCGTATAGATGACATTGCTTTAAAAAAACACTGACCCGAATTCGCCATTCCTACGAAGCCAGGCTTCGTGCAGTTCACCTTCAAGTTTTCGTCGGCAAACGTGTCACCGTAAATGCTCACGGAACCACTTCCGTCGTTGTTCAGGATATCTCCACCTGCAGAGTGGAAACATAAAACGTGTATATGTTTTAGTTATTAAACTCTTTTGCCGTCAGCACTGTGGCGTTTTGTAGCTATATAATACGAATGTAAATTTTGAATTTTTTTTTAAATTACAATGGCCACCACACGTTGCGGTGATATCTATGAGTTCAAAATATATTTAATTGTTCACACACCGGTTCAACTACGCAAATATTTGACCATCTAGTGCGCATCCAGCTTTCCTAATTACGCGCAAAATAAATCCAAACTGCACTTTAGAATATGCCTTGCGTTTATGTATTATTATCGAGGTTCGGAAGTTAACAAAACTTTTACGACTCATCTAGTTAATATCAAAAATCAAAATTATAATAAATCAAATTAGAAATGAATTTAAAACAAGTAATGAAACGATTTTTCACTAATAATAAAAAAATAATAAGAAAAAAAACCGTCCCAGCGTCTTGTAGCATACTATACTACGTAATATGCTGATATTTTTAAACACAATATATTATGAGTTGACGTCGTCCGGTTTAATATCATTGTTAAGTTGACTTAAAAGTTAATTTTTAGAAATGAAAAGCGACTAAACGTTTTTAAATTTAATGTTCACTTTTAACTCGTTTACGTCCAACCTTACCTACATTGTATGTGTGTGTATAACTGGGCTTATATAATATATAATACATAACACGATCGGACATTATTACTATAGTCTGTAACAGAAATCTGAAGTTTAACGATGAAAACCGAATAGTAGAAGAATACACACGCGTAGGTATATTGTGTTGTACATTTCGCGTAGATTTTGATCAGTGGAGATAGCCATCTCGGAAAGATATAAAATGGCTAGTCGGCTGAAGAAGTCGACTGTAGCTCTCGATCTACGATAATAGTGTCGGAAAACACTATATATTATACGTGGTGTACATTATAACAAGACAAAACGAACATGTATAAATAGTACACACAGATCTCAATCGGCGATAAATATCTCCTGGGGTCGCAAGCGATGCATCAACGAGGTGAAGAGACGAAAACATAATAACATTATAACATGTACGCACAATGACGGACAGCAACGTCAACGATGACGATTATAATTTTATTATTATTATTATTATTATTATTTATCGTGCAAAGCAATCACCTCTTTTTCCTGTCTACGTTTTACCCTACTTTCTTCTTATTTTTTTAAAATATCCCTTAATGATTCTCCTATCTGTATTTTTCATAACTTCCCTGCCATCTGCGACATTAGTCATATCCTTTTCATATCAATTGCCCCTATTTATCCTTAGAGCGTTCACATTTCCATTCTTTATACTTAATTCCTTCAAAATTCCTTTTAATACCCATCACATTTTCTCTTCACCATTTCCTATTGTTATCCTCGCCATCTTATCCTTTTTCCACAATTACGGATCGCTTATTTGAATTTTTGTAATTTTTATACTATTTATTTATTATTTTGTATTTAAAAACTAATTGTTTTTCTTTATGCAAAGTTTCAATAGAAAAATAATAATAATTATAAATTATAATATGTATGACTTATATGTAGTCGACGACAAATTTATTGTGTATATTGTTTACTACATTCAATATATTTTATATTATGTATTACATCCAAAGATCGTGGAATAATATTTGTGTTCCTGACAATATTTTATGGTAAAAAAGAATACCGTATACGCTTTAGAGGTCGATTCCCGAGGAAGATATTATGTTGTCTTCGGTGATGGGTGGGAGTGAAATGAACGAAAAATGTATATATCATAGACGTGTCTACGGGGGAGGCATGGTGGGCACCGGCCTCCCCAGTGACTTAATTCTTGGCCTTTTGGCTTATAATCTACCGTGGATGAAACTATAAATTTTAAACAGCTATCACTTTGTCTAATATTTTATTCTCGATTATTGATATAATCGCGTTACACAGATATTTATACTGTATACAGTAGTATCTGTGTCGTGATAACTAGTTTCAAAATTTTCATTATCAATATATTAAACATTATATCACAGATAACGTGAAATCTGTGAAAATTTACATATTTATATAATTCGTGTAAGAACTGTAATAAGATGACGTGTAAAGAAGGTTAATAAAATATTTATAAAAAATAACTAAGTAGCACATTGGTTGATTGGCCTTATTTATTAGTTGTAATAGCATAGGAAACCAATTTTAAGATAACCGTTAATTTTGCGGGGTGAAAAACTTCCAGGTGCTATGTAATTGCTGTACAACAAAAAAAAAAAAAAGTCACAAATACAGATATAGAATAATATAGATCGCTGTAGTAAGTGAAAAATTTAAATTTTATAACCGGCTCCCCCCCCCCCCCCAGACATAAAGGCCAGGACAAGCTTATGGTATATATTAATAATAAACAACGCTAATATTGATTTTTTTTTTTTTGTACTTGTTAAAACTTGGTTAACCAATTTTTTTAGTCGAATTCAATTAAATTTAAGTGACTTAGGTTTTTTTTTTTGACTTTTGTCTGGTTTTTATTTTCGTATGAAAAAATTGATTAAGAACAAATTTTTTCTCTGTACGTATATGAAGTATTACAACGTTTAAAAATTTCGATCCGGACGATTGATTTCACTTCGATGTGTTAAAAAAATATATTGTTTATGTGAAAACTATAAAAAAATTGTCGAACCTTGAATTATGAATTTGTTTAAAATTTTATGAAATCTGGTGCCGGCGTACGTACGTCCGTCGATTCCATCCGTCAGAATGGCGATGAAATTGGCCACCGTTTTCGGCATCGTTTCGCCGAAAAGTCCGATTTCGATCCGTCCCAATTCGTTACCCGCTATTTCTACGTCCAAGTACGCCACGTCGGTAACCATAAACGTCTGCACGTCCTATTAAAAATAAAATCTCGCGTTATTAGTTTTTTGATATTTTCATTTTCAAAGCTAGCAGCGATGCTGCAAACAATACGTTTATAGCACACTTTTATAACAGGATACAGTGCCGCGACTGCGTCGGGTGTACAAAGCACACCGGCTTCCCATCCATCCAAAACTAATTTAGGCTTCCAAATTGATCCCCCCCCCCCATCAATATCTTAGTAAATGATAGGTATTTGATTTTATAATAACAGGGTTTACCATTTGTTAAACGTTAATAATTTTTAATAATATTATTAACAAGTTTAATAATATTATTAACATGTTACATATTGTATAGTCTCTGCAGTATAATAATATGTGAATTGCGATTTACCGTATTATATTACCTTTAGTAATATACCGAAACTGTTGTTCACCGATACGTGCAATAATAATAGCTTTAATCGGCTGTTCGAGTGAAGGAAAAAAAGACTCGAATATTCCAAACGGGCTGCCAAATAGTTTTATTCGCAAACGGCCGACGTTTTGGACTATTTGTGTATACCCGCGACGGTATATTGCACAATATCAGTGACGCGTGATGATGGGGGTTTTCAGAGATCATATAGCTTCCGCCGAATGGTTATGATCTGTTTTGGAGTGAATGGGTAACGAGTCATCTCGGAGAGTTAACACTTAATTATCATCTTTGGCTCCTCACAAAGTCGTAAGAAAATAATTATTTCCCTCGCAACAGTCATCGCGTGCAATCGTTCCTATCGTTGGTATATATACATAAATATGTACGTAAGTGTCTCAAAATATACTTGGGCTCACGGGTGAATAAAGTTCATCACGTCATTATGTATATATATTATAATGAGGTATAATTTTTGGGTTTGATGCGAAGACTCGAATGAAAAAAAAATCCGGTGTTAAATCGAATATTTAAATATTTAAATGTTCTACTCACCGTCGCGTAACAACATCCGCCGTCGATCGCCAACACGGCCATCGTCGACAAATAATAAATGATCGACATGTTCGGTGCCGGTGACGGAGGACTTGTTCGAAGTAGATTATATATAAAAAAAAATTCAAAAAGTTTTATGCCCCAAAAAAACGTCTCGTATACTACTCGCTGGTGACGAACATCAAACTGAGTGTGTGTGTTGTAATATATATTGGAAGGTGGTTATATTACATAGCAAAATGTCAGTCAGCTTATGGCTTTTCGTACGTATTATAATGTCGAATCGATTTGTACGGATTCGTTTGTTACCACCGCGTGCGTGTTGTACAGGGTGATTTATACACAATGGTGTACGCAGGAATTTTGTATGACGAGGGGGTTAGGTGGTTGATCGTAAACCAGAGCGACGAAAACGTATTATATTTTAATTATAATAATTAAAAAAAAAAAAATCATTCGTTTTTATTATTTTGTACTTAATTTCACTGCAGTGTTATAAGTATTCGTTTTAATTTTTCGCCATTAAACCGATAATATTAAGAATAATTTGACGCAATTTAACAAAAAATCATAGAATATTCGTATTTTTTTTTTTTTAAAAAAAAGGATAAAACCGCTAGACCAAAACCGCGGTTTTAAAAGCGGTATGTAATATAAGACCATAATGAATAATACGAATTTGTTAAAATTAAACTCAACTTATAAAAATTTAAGAACATTAAATTAAACGATTTAATTAGAAATTTAACTAATAATATTTATTGAATATTGTTTGTTGCTATAACAGAACACAGAAAAAAAAACTACATCAATTTTATAATTAAACCATTAAACCATTCTAATTATACGGGACGACCGACCGGAGAAATTCAGAGAGGCAGAATTATAGAATTCTTTACCTTTCCAACCTTGGAAGAAAATTAGCTGAAAATCGTAATCAGGAGCTTGACCACAGATACCTTCGAGGACGAACTCATCGAAGAACTCATTCTGAAAGGCTTCGAAGTCATAGCGGTCCGCCAATTAATAAAAACAGGAAGAAGACTGCCTCTACAAAATATGGCCACCTTACTAAACACAGCAGTCAGCAAGACCATTTTCAGGGAGTCTTCCTTCTCATATATATGTCATGTCGCTTTTTCAGGTGGTACAAATTCATCTTTGTGCATCAACAGGGAATCCATAAAAATTTACCTATTTATTTGTTATTTTTATCAGTTTTCTTTTCTTCAGAAGAGGTTTAAAACGTATTTAAAAATACGTATAATACGCAAACACGTAGCAAAACAGCAGAGCAAAATTACAACTTGAAATAAGTTATTCCGTTGACATTGACCAATTCATTAATGATTTTGAATTGCTATGTATTGAAATGTGCATTGACTTAGTTTGAAATATGACAACAGACAATTTCACATACCATACAATTTAATAGTGTGCTACTTAATAGTGTTCATTAATTATATTGTTGTGCAATGTTATGGAAATAAATTTTTTTTAAATAAATATAAATTTTTTTCCAATACTTTATTTATATTTATGTGACAAAAATTTAAGGAGATTGATTGCTCGGAAAGGAAGTTGATGTATATTTAACACACAAATATTAGATAACTGTAAACGTTATTTGCAATGTCAGAAACTCAGGCGAATTTATGCCATATCATGACAAGTAAATAATTTCTTTCTCAACAAATAGTGAGAGATACGAATTCATCTATTTTATGCGATAAAAAAACTGTACGCCAAAACTATTCGTCTTTTGTTTTTATATTCAATTTTTTTTTATTATTATTCATATTCAATAACCATTTTCATTGAAATTCCCAGGGCCGTTTAACGAGACAGATGTTTTTCTCAAAAGTCATACAATAAATTGCACAAACGAGTAATACAGTAGATATATTTTATTATTATTCAATATAATTATATTGTTTTATAATTTATGATAATATAATATATATGTAGTATGTACAGTGTACACGTTATATACTTTAAGCAGTCTAGTAAAAACATCAAACGTTTTTCTTTTTAATCGTTTCCATAATAATTGTACTACAATATAGAATATGAAATATTCCTATGTTGTATCATTGTGCAACGCACACAAGAAGACGAATTATGTTTTTATAATCATACCGAATACAACTTAAACACAATTTTAACTTGTTATGATAGTAATAATAGTAGGTATAATTAATAATAATAATAATAATTATAATATAGAATATTATAATGATAATGAATATAATAATAATAATAATAATAATAATAATAATAATAATAATAATAATGAATTAATAATATAAAATATAATAGGTAATAATAAAAAGATAATATATTATTCGAATAATAGTAGTTATTATAGTTATCAATAAAATAGGATAAACAACGAAAACAACATTTTAGAAAGATAAGTTAACCTTCTTTAAACGAGATATTTTAATTCTCTCGTATTTTATGTTAAATCGTAAATTAAATTTTTATAAAATTAATTCCGCGATTTTGTATCCGTAAGTATATATATTTATAACCTTTTTTATTTTTTTGATAGTATATGACGTTTGATAAATTCTATAATACGAACATATTATATACTCGTATATATATATATATATATAATGTTCTATAATAATGATTTTATATTTACACGTACGATAATAATAAAAATAATAAACGCGCGATAAATAAAAGTCGTTTTTTTTTCTCGATGCATTCTCGTGTATATTCCAAAAACGAATTATCAAAAAATAAATGATTTCCGAAATAGCGTTGAACCGTTTCGAACGAGACGTGATATTATTATTATCATCATCAGAATCGGTAAATGCTTTATAATATTTTATATGTTATTTAATTAATAATAATAATAATTATAATTTATTATCGTCGCGGCGGCGGCGGCGGCAGCGCGGTGACCACCGATCGGTCGCACTAAGACGTGACGGTGGCGGTTTTCGCGTTCTCCGCGGTCTGCTTGTACTCCGTGCTGTTCCGGCAATAGTATTTCTTGTGCGCGATGAACGTGGACAGATAGTTGAACGATATCTCGCACGCCTTACAGTATTTCGCCGTCGCGTTTCCACCGCGTTTGACGGTGGCGACAACGGCCTGGTGGTGTTGCACGGGACGGTCGCCCGCACCGTCTGCGGATGACGACGTTTCCGGTTCGAATTCTTCCGCTGCTTCCGATGACATCGCTCCGGCCTCGGCGTTGGACGGTTCTTGCTTGACGGTCACCAATTCTTTCGGCTGATCGTCCGCGGCCGTTTTAACGGTCGCTATTGTCGACGGTTTCTCCGCGTTCATTTTAGCTGCGGTTCCCGTTCCTCCGACGTCGGCCGTCGAGGTGGTGGTGGTGGTCGAATTTTCGTCGATCACGCACGTTACGTAATCTTCTTCCTGCGCGCGCACACAATCACACACAAAATTAATTCAATGAAATTCGACGATTATTTTTTTTTTTTCCACATTTTTCAAGTGCGATCTTTTTAGATTTGAAATAAATAAAATAATATTGGTAATTTTTTTTTTCAGAATTATATTACAAGAAAGACATTTTTTTTTTGCTAGAAATTTTATGTCTAGAGATTTCGTTTAATTTTTTTTTTAGGTTTTATTCAAATTCGCTTTATAAAACAATTTTTTTTTTATTCAGTATATATAAAGAATGCGAAAATAGTATACCTTACTTTTGAAGTTATAAGTTAAAAAAAAATGATTTTAATCGTTTTTTTTTCAAAAAATAATAAAAGCCATTATTAAATTTATATGTCTATTGGTTTTAAATATTTTTATTTTAATAATAATATATTATATTTCTATAAATTCACGATCAGTTTTATTTCTTACATTGGTATATATATATGATTTAAGTTTTACTTAATACTCGACGATGACTTTTAAATAAACGAATTTAGTATAAGAACTCTAATGTTTTTTTTGTGTTTTTCATAATATTCGTAATATTAATTACGAGTATTTCTAGTTTATTTTTTATTAAAAACTATTAATTTCAATTGGTTTTTATCTTTATTCTTACAATTTAAAATTCTGACAAAAACGGCGTTTATTGAAAATTAATTTTTTTTTATGCAACAAAGAAAACGCGTTTGAAAAATAATGTAAAAGATTAGGTTACAAAAAAAAAAACAAATAAAAAAAGAAAAAAAGATGTAAATGAAGTTATTTTTAGCAAAATCTGATAGTGGGGGTAAGGGTTTAGTACAAAAATGCATAAGTAAAGCGAGTATTTAATTAATAATTATTAAAGTCATTTATTTACTCCTCGTTTTGTTTCTATCAGAACAGTGTCAAAATTGACTGAACAAAATCAAATTATTTTTTCACATTTTTTTTTTTTTTAAATTATTATTACGTATTTGTACGATCGAAGAATTAAGAACTAATTTCGAGTCAGTTTTTCATATATCGTTTAAATGCATAATATATTATCAAAAAAAAAAAATTTTTTTTTAGGTCATTAAAATCCCTTTTATGATTACGCGAGAGCGTATTGTCCTATAATATATGTCAAATTTTACTTAGGTTATTGTTATATTTATATAGTATGATGACTTGAGCGCAGCTGTTGCGCGTAGGTATGGCGACTTGGAGTGAAATATATTTTTAACGCGCTCACCATGAGATCCGGGATCAGCCGTTTGTTAAAGTGCATCCGGATGTGCGTTCTCAGACCTCTGAGCGTGTTGCCTTTATACTGGCAAATGGTGCACACGAAAGCCTTGATCCCGTTGTGGTTGTCCAGATGTTTCTGGGCAGCTGACGCGCTCGGACAGATCGCCCCGCACACCGGACACTTCCAGCAGTTGGCAGCCTGACAGTGATGATAGCCTCCCTCGACGGTCATCTGGAAAACGACGGTGATTGATTATTTGTATATATATATATACATATACATACAAGTACGTACGTACACACATATAACGCACAATTAACGGGGAGAAACGGAAGACAATGTCAAAGGGACAATCTACATCGGCGGTTCTTGAACTGTGGTTCACGGTCCTCTAGGGGTCCCGTGACGTTCGTGCTGTTAGGGGGTTCGTGACGATATCGGTGCGGTGATGGAATAATCGAGAATTATTCGGTAAACATATTATATTGTATGTTATTCGAGTTATCGAAATTATTACTATACTCTAGAGTCTAGAGATACGAGTAGTAAAAACTGAATTGGACGCTCATTTTGCAATTGATATTGGTTAAGCATCGAATTAACGGGGGCTGAAATCGCGTCGGAAGGAGATACGGTCTTATAGAAAATTCTACGGAATTCGTTTTAAAATTTCTAGTCTGAACGATCGAAAAAATCATTGGGAAATATCAAGCGAAGCGCTGAACGTTTTTAATTCAACTGCCAATTTTTAAAACAACATTAATTTATGCGAAAAAGCATTCACCGCAATTGTTTACATTAAATATAAGTTTCGAAACATATACAGTAGTGATTAATGCTTTCGGGTATATTGAACTCGATATTTAAAAACGGATTTTTCGCGCGTTAAATAAATAAATGTTAAATTTGTAAAACAGATTTTAAGTATATTTTATAATAAAAATAAAATATTAAATTTGTACATGTTTTTATGTTTTTACCTACTTATGTGATTTACAATATTAAAATAAAAAAATAATAATACCGGCTATATTAACGTGAGATATTTCGTAAAAGAAAAAATTCATTTGGAAGAAAATTGGTAAAGGGCGCGTGGTTTGAAAAAGTTCTTTACCCCCTCGCACTACAAAAATTTTAGGATCTACTATAAGACGTAGTGAAGAAAAAGAAAAAGAAAACCGCACGTAAATCCGAGTCAGTAGTTTCAGAGACCACTCCGGGACATAAAAAAAAGATACTTTACAAACTCTTTCCTCTCGCACAGTTCTTAGAGGCTTTTATGAGAAGACCCATTTCGTTATAAAATTGTATATTCACTCGTTAAATTCTATCGATGTAAATAAATATTATTATATAATATGCATATGCATTCTATTTACTTTGCATTTCGGGCACTTTGACAGTAACTTGTCCGTGGTCGGAGCAGCAATTGTCACCTCGTGGCCGGTCAACCTGTTCGGACAGTAGAACGCCTGGTGTGTGGTGAGATTGTCGAACGACGAGAACTTGACGCCACACGTGGAACATATGAACTGGATGATGGGTGGTTTGAGCTGCATGACCTGCTGCGGCGGCGCCGGTAACTGTTGCGGCGTAGGGCTGACGCTGTCTTTGGACGATTGTGGCGAGACGACCGTCAGCGGCGGTTTGACGGGACCGCCGGGCGATCCCTCCGGGCTGGTCTTGTAGTCCGCGTTGTCCGCGTCGCCGTGAAACGATGTTGACGGCGGCGGCGGCGGCGGCGGCTGCGGCTGCGGCTGCGGCTGAGGTTGTGGCGGCCGTGACGCGCAATAGTGTTTTTTGTGCGCCAAAAAGTTCTCGTACTTGCAGAACACGATGTTGCAGCTTTCGCATTTGGACGGGCCCTGTTTCAGGAAGAACTGATGCGTTAGAGCCCCGTCAGCAGTGGCCGGGTTCGCGTTCGCGGCCGCGGCCAGTCTAAGCGTCATTTCGGACGTAAAGTACGGCAATACCGCGGCCGCGGCCGGCCCGAGCAGATGGTCGACGTTGCGTTGCTGTTGCTGCTGCTGCTGGTGGTGGATACCGGTGGTGGGCGGTGGCTGTTGGTGTTGTAAGCCGACTGCGGGCGGCGGCGCGACCTGCGCGTGATGACGCACAGACTTGTGCGACGGATTGTACCGGTGCGGCTGCAGGTGATGGTTGTGGTGCAACTGGTGCTGCTGATGGTGGACGATCATTCCGCCCGCGCTTTCGACCGTCCCGGGCGGCGTGTCCCGTCTGAGCAGGACGCGTTCCTGTAACTGTTGCAAGTTGGACGCGTGCAACAGGCTCGACACGCTGAACTTGCCCGCCGCGCCGCCACCGTTCCGCGCCGCGTCTTCGGCGGCGTCCTTCAGGACGACCACGCCGTTGACGGGATGCTGCTGTTGTCGGACGGTTTTGTGATTGCCGGTCGACGTGGACGGCGGCGATGTGGACGGCGACAAGATCATGCACGGTATGGACGGCGCGCAAACAATGTCCTCCGCGTCCGTCACGTTCCCGTCGCTCCGCCGATTTTCCTTCTCCTCCTCGTCCCGCGACGTCCTAACGTGTTTCAGCCGTAAGTCCAACGGCGACGAGGGCTGCACGACCATCGCGATTGGTCGTTTACCGATCGCCTCTTGATGCGGCTGATCGCACATCGGTTCCGATTTTTTCGACTGACAACGCGAAAAACAAAACATTATATTAGAACACTATTACATATACGGCCACCGCGATTAACGGTGGATAATGCGTGTGTGTGTATTGGGGGGGGGAGAAGGGATAGGGCCGTCTTTCACTTCACAGTGACTTCGGCTATTTTAAAGGGCGAACCGAATTTCATTCTGACAACTCGTCGTCATCGAGTTCGTAACAATATTATTCTCTTTTTGTTTAGAAAAACAATTTTATATTCGCTCTAACTCTTATTTGTTGAAATACCGAAATCGGGTTTGAAAATATAAAAATCGACATTCAAAAACCGTTTGGGAAAAATGTTATTTTTAATTCGTTTGAATATTAAATTCGTTTCGATTATATTCACTAGGATCATATCATTTCCACTTTTTTTAATTTTTATCCTTATTTTACTTACTCTTTTAAAAATAAACTTAGTATTCATATAATTAAATTAAAATAAAATTCTCACGATACGAGAAATTGTATTAGTTTTGATTTTATTTAATTACTTAAGAATACAAAATTTTCAACGTTGACCCATTTCGGGTCGCACAATCCGTTAGAATAAGGCTCGATTGTCAATACTGTTTTTCTAAAAGTCAGAAATCATTAAAATGTTAAAAAATGATATGTAATTGTTTCGAAAATTCGTTGGCATGCGTGAAATATTATAAATACATAATAAAATTATAATAAACGCGTCGAGGGTTTTGGAATGAAAACAAAATTTGATTTTGCGATCTTCGTTTCCGGGTAATTTCAACATTTTTATAGGTGCCGTAAAGACACTTACCGGCGAGAAGTATCGTTCGGGCGGTGAACGCGAGTCGTCTCCCTGCGCGTTCTCGTCCTCCTCGTTGTCGTCGTCGTCGTCGACATCGTTGTTGTTGTTGTTGTTGTTGTGATGGTGGTGTTGGTGGTGGTTGTTGTTGTTGTTGTTGGCGGCGATTATGTTGAACTTGTTGGGCACCTGTAGGGCCTGGGCGATCGGCTGCAACGTGCCGTCGGACAGAACGATGCACGCGGTGTCAGCGGGCGGGGACGGGCCCGCGTCCGTCACAGCGGATAGCACGCTGGCGTTCTGCACGAGCGTGTAAGGAACTACAATGACGGGATTGGTGGGCAACGCCAAATACGTGGGCGGTTGCGCCGTGTTGACGGGCGACGGGTTGTTTTTATTGTTGTTGTTGTTGTTGTTGTTGTTGTTGTGGTAGTGATGGTTGTTGTTGGAAATGGGCGAGACGGACTGAGTCGGCTTGACCACGTGCCGTGTGTTGCAATAATGCGTTTTGTGCGCCTGGTACGTGCGCAAATTCGAGAAACGGATGTCGCAGTTCTGGCAGTAACGGTCCACCACGGACGGGTCCGAAACGCTGCTGTCCGACGGGCACGGAGGCGATTGCATCGCGGACACTGGAGAGATCGAGTGCATTCGCATGTGTCTGTTTAAGCTGACCTGCGGGACGAATCGAAAAGCGTTTAAGTATTTGGTCACGATCGAACAGGCGTTAAAAGTGTTGTACGCAACTTTAGAAACGAATTCGCAGTGTGCGACGCGAGTCAAAAGATTACGACAACGAGTTAGAGAATAAAAAGAAAATCGCAATCTGCCCGATAGCATAGGTCGGATAACAATGATCCGTTGACTCTTTATCGGCGGTGAAAAAGTACTTTAAAACAAACAAAAAAAAAAATTGACGTCAATGTTTTAAAAAATTTTAACTTAAAAATTAAAAGAATATGCGGTTATTAGTTTCTAAGCAACAACGTCGTTCCACACGATTGGTCGAAATTTTACGTGCTGCAATTAATACAGTGACATTGATTAAGCGTATTCATTACTAAACGTTTTAGCGAATTATTTTGCGCAAATGTCGACAAAAATGTAAGAGTGTTTAATAATTTCCCTCGATATTCACCACGGTATTGTTTATTTCATTACTTATTCAATATAATATACAATATGTATGTTTGGCGATAGGGTGTATAACATTAAGTAGTAGAGTGGTTCGCGGATTCGGGTTAAGTCTGAGAACCACTGGCATTAATATACACGTACGGTTGCGTGTAAAAATCGTCGTTGCGTTATCGTCGAACTACCATATTTATACATGTAATTATAATAATCAGTTAAACCATCAGTAAATTATCTGATCCAAACACTGATTATTATTATTATTATTATTATTGCCGTAATAATAAATAGTGTAGGGATCAGATTATAAACAGATCGAGATCAGTAAATTTTCTCTAGATTATACACAAATAACCGAAGTTATCTGTATATAACCTAATCATTATTTAGATAAATTAATTATTATCTACATTGAGATACGTAAAGTTAATAATTCAATTGAAGTTTATTTAGACGGGATAAGCGATATTTTGTCTGTAGTCGAATTTTATCCATAGATGCTATTTTCGGACACTGATTGAAACACTTGTGTTGCAAAAAAAGTTATGGTTCACGTAAGTATTTGAAATACTGCCCAAATATTTGCCATGCAAATTTATTTAAAATATAATTCGAATAATATTAATATGTTCAATAATACTATAAAGCATGTCATTAATTAAAAAAAAAAATGATTTTCGACGATCATATTTAGGCATCACATCTGGTACCTACCAGATACACTACGGTTATATAATTCAAAACAATTCTATAACTACTAACCAAGAAATGTTTGTATGAAATTTTTAACATACGTTTCGAATATTTGATCAGATATTCATAAAATATGCAATAGTTACGCGTTCTCAATCAAATATGCGAAAAAGAAAAAAAAAGAGGTAGCGATCCGTTGGTGTTGTGGATGTCGCTTAAGTGAATTACTTATACGAGTATATAAAGTATTAGAGTTCTTTTATTATTATAAATTCGAAAGCAATGAATAAAACGCGGTTCGGTGCGTAATACTTGTAGTTTGTCAGAAAATTTAAAATGGTAATAAATATCAAAAATAATGACTTTGATATGAAAAAACTCCTACAATATGTGATTGAATATAATGATTTTTATGAAGTGATTTTATCCTGGCCAACATCAGAGGTTCATAATAATCACGTGTCCGATTACGAAGAAGATTAAGAAATCATCTATTTTTTACATACTTTTTTGAAATATTACTGCATTTAATTTAAAATATATTCCGTTGTTTTTTTTGTAAATGCTTATTTTTTTAATTAACTACATCTTAACACAAATTATTTGATTATTTAAGAATAAAAATATTGGAACATTTAACGTGGTAAGGACTTTTACTGCAGAAACAACATATGTTCAAATTACAAAATATTTTTGCCCCTCCCCCCAGTAAATCATTTAGCTAAAATAACACTAATATTTGAAAAAGTGAGTAGAATAGTATATTTAGGAATTATTAAGAGTTAAAAGAAATCGTTTTAGAACCGTGAAACAATTTTTATTGATTATCCCGAAAAGTGAAAAAGTGGAATTAGGGAGTTTCTGAAATAAACGATCCAATAATTTTGCATGTTTTTTTCGCAGGTGTTGTTTTTTCCAAAATTCATACTTGACCAATAGTTTTCAAAACTTATGAGACTTAAGAAGTCCCTATAACACGCTATAAAGTCTAAACCTTGATAAAATATCAAATACGCACGTATAACAGTATTACATTCGATATAAAATATATATTTATGTACATATACAATATTATATATATATATATAATCTATACTAATATAATAAAGCTGAAGAGTTTGTTTATTTTTTTTTTTTTTTATTTAGTTGAACGTGTTAATTTCTGGAACTATCAATCGAATTTGGAAAATTCTTTTCGTATTAGATAATTCAATTCTTAACGAAGGCTGTACGATATTTAAAATCACGGCACGACCTTTAGGAGACGAGAAACATGAAAAAAGAGTAAAAAAGAACGCTAAGCGAAAACGAATAAAACGGTTGGAAGACGACAATGTTTACAATATCAGTTTAAATAAGTTTTTGTAATTTGGTGAAGTTTTATTCGTCAGTCATAGATCGACATGTTACCTTAGCTGAGACAATTAGGTGGGAATTAAAAATAGAAAATGTAGATATTTACGTTAAAAGTGGATTAGAAGCATTAGACATATAGTTGTGATAAATAATTGAACCCGAATATTAATTATCTTTAAAAAATTGTTTTGTATTATAATTATAATATTATATTATGCGACGAAATATCCGGAGACAGCTATATGTTATAAAAGTGATATATTATTATATTTCTTTCATAATCATTTTACAAAATAAACGAATAAAAACTTGTAATCTAAGTTAAACGCGATATAAGTGTGAAAAATATAATTATTGTGTTGAAAATCAAAATCAAAGTTAAACTTAAATCTTTTCTTTTTTAAAGTTTTGAACACCCATACACCGAGTATTGAATAAAATTTGAATCATGTGAGAGGTGGAATTTTTTTACAGGCAACAAAGTGCACGGAGATAGCTAGTTTAATCGAAATACTTCGAGTATTAATATAACTGAAATTTGCATATGTATCCGGATTAGCCGAGTTCTTTATAATATTATATATATTATATATATATATATATATATATATATATATATAATGTATAAATGTGTAGTACATATTTTATACATGTAAGTATGTAAGTAGGTAAGTAGTTGAGAGTCGTCTGATCTGTAACGCGATCGTATATGTGTAAAATTATATATTTGTATACCAATCGGAGTTGTTTTCCAGACACGTTTATCGAATACATTTCTCAACTATATTATATTTAAACTTAACATTGAAATATTAAGTTTTTCAGGAATTCGGAAATAGTACGTGATGTCTGTATATATGATAGGCGTGCCCGTACAAAACGATATGATATATCAGATTATATGTGTTATACGTATGGTAACGTTCATTGAAATTGATCGATTAAAATATTTAAATTATAATAAAAAAAATTAAATTATTATAATATTTATATATATATATTATAAAAACGTAATGCGGGGAACGGGGTTTTTTTGTTTCTTGCCGTATAGGAGGTGATATATTATGTACCTATCGTCCGAATTATGCGTAGTAGGTATATATATATATATATATTATTATCTATTACGGATTTTTTTCTGGTTGAATATATCATCCTAAGTAAAAACTATTTATTTTATATTACAGCGCTAATTTGTACTAAAACTGTACTTTTCACATACTTGATTAATATTGGTTTTAAATTAATTAATTTGTACCTAATTAATAATATAATAAACATAATAATATTATAATATAATTTATATATTTCTTTGATGTTTTGAAATTACTCACCATAATTGACTACTATTATGATACTATGTATAAAATATTATATAATGTGCACAGTTATAAATATGGTGAAATAGTAATATGGTAGAAACACGGTACGTAACATTGAACTAAAATTAAAAATTACATTTATAAAATAATTCTGAATAACTTATCAATAAATTTATAACGTCCATATTTTATGCGCGTAATCTGTACGCGTAAATTGTATTGTTTTTTTAAACATTAGGACGAGGTTTTTTTTCATCGTAATTTTCACGTGTTTTATTGAAAAACGCTTCTAAAAAAAAACTAAAAAAAATCGACGAAAAAAAAAACGCTTTTTGGTCGACGAAACACGCGCGCGCGCACGAGCGGGCCCTGCGGATATAGGGGTGTTTTAATTAAATTTTTTATCAACCATCTTGGCGTGTGTGTACTCCAACGCGTATTCAATATTATAATATGTTATCATATTTTAATATAATACATATATATACTATTCGCGTTTTGTTTTTAAAAGATATGCAATTAATGCCAAACTCGTAATGGCCCGCGTGTACACTATTATATAAACATATTATTATTATTATTGTTATTATTATTATTATTATTATTATTATTATTATTATTATTATTATTATTATTATCAGACGCGATATTACGGGCATTGCGGCATAAGCCGACAACGAGAGATATTATTAAAACGACACCGAGTTTTCGTATTATATCGTTTTATCTCTTTATTAATATATTTAAAATGTAATTTGCGTTGTGTACGCAATATGTTGTGTCGCGCATAGTATTATTATTATTAACGGCGTGGGGGCGTAGTCGAGGAACGGGGTGATGGGAGAGAGGTTTACAGATTACAACACCCTTCTTTCTTATTAGCATTTTTTTTTTTATATTATTTAGAAACACCGAAAACGCTTCTTCTAATTTCTTTAACGAAAATTACTATAACGTTACGTATTTTTGTTCGTAATAATAACTGCCGAAAAACGACAGGTTTAGTTAGATTATTTTTTTATCATCGCGGCATAAACATTTTATTCGATCTGTTTAAAAAAAAAAAGACAACGTTTAAATGAAAAACGCTCGTAAAAAAAAAAAAAAAAATCGCGCCGTACGGATACACTTACTTTTTTGTCGGCACTATACGAACAATGCGGACACTTGTACTGTTTTCCCGTTCTGATCGATTTGGCGGCGGACTGTTCGACTGACGACGGACGGCTGTCCGTGTCGTTGCCCAAACCCGTCTCGTCCGATTCAACGACTATCGGCATTTTCGCGTCGTCCGATTCCGAGTCTATATAAATCCGATATAAAGCGTTATTGAAAAAAAAAACAAATTAATATTTATCCAGAAGGGGAGGGGGGGGGAGAAATTATCCGTTTTAAAAATTAAAAAAAAATCTAATCCGCGCGACTGACGCGTTTATATTATTTCAAACACACGGGGCGTTCTGGAATAAAAAAAAGAAAAGTAGGTTTTCTTCTTTTGTTTTAAATTCGTGACGGCGAAACGTTTTATATATAAATATATATATAATTGGTTTTCAGAATGCGCGTTTAGAGTGTTAAAAGAAAAAACCGAATAAGGTAACGCGCGCGACACGCTAATTTCCGATGTCAAATTGTTTTTGTAAAGTTTTCGGGAAAAAAAAAGCATTATAACGCGTATGTGATATGCGGTACTTTTTCTTTTTTTGTAATGAAATCATTCACGAGCGGTGTCATTAAGATGTGTCGTCCGTCATATATACGAAAACGGAAGCGAAACCGAGAGAACGCGTGTGTTGTGCTGCGTATCGCGAAAATACGGAAAATATTTAGAAAAATTGTCTAAAACCGTTTCACCGAGGAAAAAACTCCGAAGCTCACAGTTGCTGTACATTTAAAACATCAAATTCGCGCACAATACAAATTATTAAATATTACCTATGCAACAGCAGAGCTGTTTTTTTTTTTTTTTAATTCTTGAATACCTATGAGATTAAAGAAAAAATAAATAAGGCCGTATTATTGTATAGGTAGTACTTATTTATTATGTGCAAATACGTGGTGGTGTTTAGAGTACATCGCTGTGTAACCTTAATCGGAGTTCTTTCGGTTTGTTCGACAATTATTTTAACATATGAAATTTTTGTTGTTTTTAAATCCGGTATAAAGCGTATCGTAGAATTTTAAATTATAACGGATTTAACGGTCGGTGAAAGGACCGCGAGATCGTTGCTTTAAGACGAGATGATCATAGAATCGGTCTCGGGACGTTATACGCAATTATGAATCTTATATATTCGTATACACAAAATCGAGATTCCGTTGCAGAATTCCAGTGAGTACTCTAGGTGTACGTTACGACTTTTTTTTTTACATTTCGTGTTTACCTTTTTTGTGTCTGCGCGAACAGTAGTAAGTCTGATGGGCGTCCAACGTGCTCAAAGAGCTAAAACGTATACCGCACGGATTGCAAATGAATATTTGAATTGCTGCGAACACACAAAATCGAACGTATTCGGTGAAGAATTTCGTTAGTGAAAAAAAAAATATAAATATATATATATATACACACGGCTGTCGGGAGGTTGAAATTTATGGGTTAGGTTAAATGACTGCGAAGCCAATTATAACCTTGTTGTCGGCTATAAAAATAATTGATAAAACAAACAAAAAAACCCCCCCGAATAATTTTATAATACTATGTACCACATATATACAAATTAATCGAAAACGAAAAATTATAACGTAGAAAAAACAAATACGAGAAATTTTCCGGAAACAGATGGAAATTTTGATGAAATACGAACGCGTTTATAACGTTTTTTTGAGTTCACTCAAACGTAACGCGGACAAATGAAAATAGGAATTTCGTCGTAAAAATTTTACACTTTAAAAACTTATAAAAAAATATCAATAGATTTTTACCAATTTTTATGTTTAGATATTCGAGTAACAATAATATTGTCGCGGACCTTAATAATTCCAATGATTTCATTGAATTACGGACGGGAAAAATCCGCGTGAAACTGCGGTAAATGTTTACCGCATGCGCGCGTATAATTGATATGAAATTGAAAACGGGATTTAAATAATAATAATAATAATAAAATGCGTTAGAATACACCTAAATACTACAATAACGTCACAACCGAATTCTAAATGTCTGACAACGTTTTCTCCAGAACATTCTGTATTATAAAATATTGAAATATTGAATGGTAATAAAAATCAAACCGCTTTATAGTCGCGTTATATAATTTGCCGCCCATTAAAAATTATCCCTGTGTGTGTGTGCTTGTGTGACGATAAAGTCGAAGAAGAATAAATGAAATAAACGCGTGGAAATTATGATTAAATCGTATATAAATAAAGACGATGTACCGACGATAGTGTTTGGCCGTCGTCGCGAATTGGGTGTTCCGCTGACATGCACAAAAAATGTTGTGACTATAAATTAAATGAACCGCGTGTTTCGATTCAAAAATACTTTATCGTGTTTATTATTATAGAATTTTCGATGTATTATAATATTATAATATGTTACAGCCCCACACACACACACACACGAGTGGCTAACAAAATATTATTTATTAAAAATACCCGGTAGTAATTTAAACGTGTTGTTTTTCTATTGGATTCGTGTTTTTTTTTAATATAGATCGAAAACAGTGTTTAACGAAGCGAAAATGCGATAAATCGAAAATGGAAACCGAATTATAATATGAGCACGGTGTTCGTATACTATTATTATTATTATTATTTCTATTTGTAGAAAATCTCATTACCATTTTTTAATTAATTATCGTCGAATTTACATCATATTCAATATACAGACTGTATACACACACATATTTCTAAGCGCTATTTTCATATTTTAATTCGTATAAATCTCTGTGCGGTATATCGGGTTGAAAATCATGCATTTTGTGCGGTTGTTTATTTATAAAATTCCGTAAGCACACGATAATTATTGCTTATACCGCGTGATCACTCGCGAACAACTGTAGACACTTCTCCAAACGTTCAAATTATAATTATTTTTTTTATTTGAAAAAACGACGTGGTCGCAACTAACCTCTGGGGATTTGCTGAATGTTGTGTGCGTTCACTGGTTCCGCGGGCGGCGGCGGCGGCGGTGGCGGCGGCGGCGGCAGCGATTGCAAAGTGACGACGGCCGACGACTGCAAAGCGTTTGCCGCCGGCGGCTCGTCTCCCGGCGATCGTCTGGCCGCCGGGTCCGTCGCGTAATTCGGATTGAGTCTCAATCTCTTGACCGGCGGGTCGGCCGCCTGCACGGAAGGCGGAGGCGGCGACGGTTCGTCCGGTTCCAAAGGCGCCGTCGAAGTTCGTCCGAGATGTTGCGGCGGTGGCGGTGTCGGCGACGGCTGTCGCTCCGTTTTCACCGCGTCTGCTGCGCATATTTTCATCGTCGCGGCGGCCGTCGTCGTGTCCTGCACGGCACCGGCCGCCACTGGTGGACAGTCGCCATCGGTCGCTGTGGCGTTTTCCTCATCGTTGGTCGACCATTCGTTATCCTCGCCGGCTGCAAAAAGGAGAGGAGAAAACGAAAACTTATAAAATAACGTTTCCGTATATACGAGTTGAAAATCGACAGACGAACAAAAAACAAATCGTCAGCTTAAATATGCCGAAAAAAAAAAAAATATTTTACATTTTCTAATACGCGAAGGCTCGAACCGTGACGTTGCGCTAACGGTGTTCTTTTTTTTTTCGAACGAGACAAATAGCCGAAAAACCACTCTGTGCGCAGAGTGAAATTTAAAAATACTATAATTTTTCAGTTTCCCGACGATATATTATAATATATTCGTATGTAATAAATCGGCGGTTCACGATCGAACTCAGTAGTTACAGATCATTTTTTTTTTTTTTGCACATTTTCAACCACCTTGGGACCGTCACTAAATTAGTTCTAACCCTATATGCGAATTGTCCAATATAATTTGTTGCATAATATATCTAGCAATTATACACAGGAAAATTTTTTTAGTATTCGGTAAAATAATTAAATTAACCAAAAAAATACGTGTCACAGCGCGCTTACCCGAGTAGCATTTTAGGCGCGGACACCGTTTTAAATCATCAATAAACGATGGCTAAAGGTACGGTGCACATCTGGTCCATAGCACTGTATTTTTGACAAAATTGGATACTGAATTTTCATATGGGTTTAACATGAAATTGTTATTTTCGATTCGAACACAGTAGTACTGTTCAAAATTTCAAAATAAGCGCACGAATCAGTGTGGGTTCAGAGTAAAATTGTTAGTTAAATATCGATTTGTAAGTTGGTGCAATTGTGTTATGGTTATGCTCTGTTTTCACTGCACTCCACCCCTTTGAACATCATGTATAAGGCTGAAATAAGTCATCGACCGACGATTAGCGCGCATATTGTATGCGCTGATCCATCGGTCATGATCGAGCGTTTAGTGCTTAGCTGACGGTAAACTCGGTCGGTCCAGGAAACGTGTGAATGTGAGCAAACCAGTAAAAGTTAATGAAATAGTAAAAAAATGTAAAATAAACGAGTAAACGTGTGACCGAGTGTACAACAAGGAATGATGAATCATTGCGTTAATTTTATTTCATTGAAATACGCGAAATAATAATAATAAAAATAATAAATATATATCAAATGCACGTACGATTGATCGCTCGGTCAGCGTAAAACTAAACACATGCGTATCAGCGCGTCAGTTAAATCGCAAAAAAGCCGGAAACGAAAGTAGGTCACCAGATAGCGGTACGACACAACATAGAGGGGGTAGTCACGCAGACGTATAAATAGCGGTCCGCATTCAGCGGACCGCTCAGTCTTGCCACGGCTGCAAACGTGAACAACCTTAACTAACTTTGTTCGCATCTGCTCGTGGCAAACACACCGTGTGTGTGTTACACATACACACACACACACGGTGTTTGTGTGCGCGCGTGGGTTCACGTTGACTGCCGCGTCTACACTGTCTACATTGGTGTCGAACCGCTATTTATACGCGACTACTTTCGTTTCTTTTTTCTACACGCGCATTTTATCTTAATAGATTCTTAACAATTCTTATTATTCTTCGATGTGGATATTTCTTTGTCAGAGAGTTGACTACGTTTTCGCCTCCCCTTTGAACATCATGTACAATCGCCACTGCTCTGAACTGAACATAGCACAACTCAAACATTTCGTCTGAACCGTTTGATTTAGCGTTTGACGGTGCAAACTGCAAGCAATCACACGTTTTCAGCACGGTCCAATGTCGGAAGCACCGATTTAGAACAATATAACAAACTTTTTGAATTTCGAGTTAAAATTTGAACCGAAACGCTTAAATTGAACTACAACGTTTTTCAATTAACAATCAGACATTTAACAGTTAGTCGTAGACCGTATATAAACTGTCACGATTATTATAATAAATCGACATTGTGCGGTAAAAATGTTACCCGGGTATTCTTTACTATAATTTTTAGGTCATTAAATTTTTTTTTTTAATTTTGAAAAACTATTAAATTTTAAGTAGACATTTGTCGTTTTCACTCGATTTTCGAGTGTAGCCAATGGCACCTCTACGTCAATACTCTATTACTCAATCTGACACAAGTTGTTGTACACATACACACGAAATCGTATAAGCTGCGACCTACGTCGTACGCGTAGTAATTCCACGTTACAAACTTTCTCGCATCGCACAAATTATTACAATACAATATGATTGTATATTTTCGCAAAAATATACGCCGTCTCGCGCATAATATGTACTTTTGACACGCGTTGTACGTACAGATTATTATGTTAGCGAGCGGGAGAATTTCGCGAAAACGCTACACCGGGCCTTATATTATATAACCGCCTTGCTGCGCATCACAAAAAAAAAGTAATATATACACGTAATTAGTAATTTTTTATTTTATATATATATATTTTTTTTTGTTTTCCAATAAATTTAAAAATGACGATATTTAAATACATATACACACACATACGAGTCGTACGTCGCTGTCATATTTTTATTTTCGTAAATATATACACACATACACATGTCTAGATAAGATAGACGCACGGCGAGATAATAAACTCGCGTCAGCCACACACTCGTGTACCTAACACAATGCACGTTCGGCGTTAAAGTGTTTTTTTTTTTTTTTTAGTTTATTTAAATTATTTTCGAACGAGCGTTATTGTTCGGTTTTTTTTTTTTTTACTATTATTTATAATACTTTTTTTTCCTTGAGTATTTATACACCCGTGTATAATCTAATCGCCACCGCGAGCGTATCTACTCGCAAATATAATAGAGAGAGAGAGAGAGAACGAGATAGATACGGTACCGCGATAAACTCGAGCGGAAATTTCGACGTTTAATAAACGAACTATGCGCGTTTTCTGTCTCGAGGCTCGCGCACAGAGAATAATAATAATAATAATAATAATATTATTATTATTATTATTATAATATAATATATTGGCGTTTGGTATGCACAGGCGATTGTTGTCCTCGTCATGAGCCGTATAAAATAAATAAATATATAAAAGGTAACAAACCGCTGGGCGTTGTGGACGACGTTTAAATGAATTACTTAAGATCTCAGAGTTTTGTTACTATTATTATTATTATTATTATTATTATTATTATTATTATTATTATTATTATTATACATTTGAAAGCAACGACAAATCATATTACGTTCGATAAAAACGATTGTGAGCGGAGCGACGGTGTAATATACGCTTTGTCGAAACATTTGTAACGGATATAAAAAAAGAAATTATCACTTGACGATTTTCAAGATTTTTTTTTCTTTAAATACAGTCGAAGTAACCTTATACGTTTGACATTGTTTTAAGCTTTAAAATAAAAAAGTTATTCATCTCTATTGTGAATTAAATACCTTAAAATCTACGCGATTGCTACGAATAGCTCAGAATTAAACTTTTAAAAAAAATTATCTCATCAATACAGTTCAGATTTACGTATTTGGTGAACATGTCATCACAATTAGTTTCAAAATTACGAAGAAACAACGATAATGACGATTTTGACAAAACTGCGTTTTCGCCGTTTTTATGTAATTTTTCGGTATTTCTTATTCTGACGTATTTAAAAAAAAAAAAAAAAGCATTGAGAAAATCGAAAAATGATCTCTCTAACATGCCGATTAGATACAATTTTATATCGGTAAAAGAAATAGTATATAATACGATGCGTGAGACGCGCGATGAGGTAAAATATATTTAGTAGTGTACAAAATACTGTAACTGTAATAATAATAATAATAATAATAATAATAGTTGCAGTACGACGAGTGATATACAGCAGTACTGATGATAACTTGTCCACGGATAAGTCAAAAGCAACGTAACGATTTAATTTAATTACAAAATATTATTTTAAATTATTTATCGTATTTAAATTTAGTAATTATATTTATATATATATATATATAAAATGTACGTTATAGCGCGTTTAATTGTGTAGACGAGGGTGGGGGAGCGTTAAAAATGTTACGCCGCTCGCTTTTGAAATTTTAATGGATTTTCGCATATGTCAAAATCGCAAATTAATAGTTTATCTTGCAATTATTTTATAACAGGTATGTGTCGAATAAGTATTATTTTCGTTTCGGTTTGAAATGCCGAAAAGAAATTCTTCGTCGTTAGATTAATATAAATATATTTTATAAATCGCGAAAATATACTAAAAACGCGCGCGCAACGTACGAACGTACATAGAACGAGAGAGAAAGAGCGGAGTGCGAGTGAGAGGTCCGCGCTTACATTCTGCGCGAGAGATATTGAAAACGCGCGCGATAAACGTGATTATATGTGTGACACGAATTGTTAAAAATGTTTCGCAATAGTCCGCCGGCGGATAAATCAATTTTTCGAATTTTTCTTATTCACTGGATTGTAATACGTATTACAATAAGATATGCGCATAAACCATCCGTCATGTACTCGACCGGTGCGTAAACAATATTTTTTTACAAGTGTTTAAAACGTTTCGCAAAAAACTCCATCGTGACGCGCTCGTAACACACCGACATGTATGGTCACTGCGGCAGCTTCTTTCTTCGAGAAAACGATATTACGATCGTGCGATCTATGAGACGTATTAGCTATTCCAACGCGAACTATTATTTGAGCCACAGTGCAGTATGTATATCGTGTGTAGGGGGTATTGAATTTCTACTTTTTTTTTTTTATTTTACTGCCGGTAAAATAAATATTTTATTGGTGTAAAAGTATCGTAGGAAAATGAACGTCCCCGGGTATTGAAATGTTGTAATACACAATAATAAGCGGTGAATTACTAACTCGCATATATATATATATATATATGTATGTATATCGAAAAATTCAAATCACGATACGCGTTTTGAAAAAAAAATGTAAAAGTGTTTTAAAAACGAAAAGATGTTTCAAAAGAAGGAAAAAGTGCGGATAAAATAATAACGATTCGATATTGTTGGTTATTATTGAAAACATAAAAGCAATGATCACGTCGTCGGGCTGGTAAGGTCTTGTTTGTCCGCGGCATCGAATTATGCCATTCGATCGAACGGATTTGTCGACATTACATTCGTACAGACATCGAGTGTGATATACCAGACAAAGTCTTAGACAACGGCGATTGAATATTCCAGATTGTTTGTTTGATTTGTAAAAAGTTTTCCTTCTCAACACTCGATTAATTTTATTTCATAGCGTGAACTGTAATTGTCGTATTATCGCGCGCGTACGCATAAAACGAGAAAACGTGACCGACGGGTAGCCACAACTGCAGGGAAAATTACGCGTTCGTAATCGAATATAGGAAACGCATTTCGAGAATCGTGAAATTCCGGGTTGAATATTGGCGTAAAATCGTAATATAAGTAAGTGCGTTGGCGACGTGATCACATCGGTCATCCGACGACGCGATTTGTCGTCGGCGTGCCGATTCGTTTCTCGCGGGACCATCGAAAAACCAAAGTGTTACTCCGCTCGTCGAACGCAACACTTTACCAGTGTAGAAGACGAGAGATCGATTATTATTATTATTTATGTTTTCCGTAATAAAATTTGGAAACAATTCCCGCGGCCCGCCATGCATAAACGACAATCCGTCGCCGCGCGTATACACACGATTATAATAAATACACAAAAAACAAACACTATTGGAATTGTCTTTTTCTTTTTGTCAACGGTAGAAGCAGCAGCACTTGGCTCCGGTGTTCCACTCGGACCCGACAATCGCTTTTCTCAAATTTCCACACATTTTCTCCCGTGAAAACTCTTTTTCATTTCTCGGCGACCGCATTCAACAACCGTATTCGACCGCTTTGTTATACCAGATCGTTTTCGTATCGATTCGTCCTCGTAAATTATCATTATCAATAGCCGTTACGTTTTCTTCTGTAAATATATTTATTTTTTTTTTTGCTTTCACGGGGTATCCAAAAAAATCGTCGTGCGCGCGCACACGTTACGCATAATAATCGTCGACCGCGTTGTGTGTGTGAAAAACAAACACACGAAACGCACGAGTCGTATTATATATAATATTAAAAAAAAAAAAAAAAAAAAAAGAAAGGGGTACCACGCGTATTATTATTATTATTATAATAGTGTTTGTAAAACACGTTTTGTCGATCGCGTGTTCGTATATATATATATATATTTATTTATATTCCGTAGATAATAAACGACGCGCATTAATTCGAATTTCCGCGCGAACCTCGTGTGTATTTTAAAGGGCAAAAACGGTCGTATCTTCGGTCTCGGTTGTTGTTTTTACACACACACAACGCGTGTATACGAACGACGACGACGACGGGAATAGATCGCCGCCGACCGATATATCGGTCAACTGTGCAGTTTTCGGGCCGCATTGTTGTATTATATACGGCGGCCTCCTCGTACGCGGATAATCGAATCGTGACAAAACTCCCCACTGTAATTAGCTCTCGCGGCTAACTACTACACTATACCACATACAGTTGTCTGCCTCGTGTCCGCCGCCTCGTGTGTATTCGATAGATCCGACGATACACTCGTGGTATAAATATATAGAAAACAGAAAAAAAATGAGAAAAGATGAGACTCTCGCGTTTATTATATATATATATATATTTGTTTTCCGATCGGAGATAATTCCCTACGCGCGAAAACCAAAACGCACGATATTTAAACGACGTAAAAACGTTTTTTTTTCCCCCCCCTCGCCGGGCAATAGAGACGAATACAAGTAGACAGGAGGATACAGACGGGACGAGCGGCGAGCAAATGGTATTCGATTTATGTTTGTACACGAATAATAACATTACTGCGGGACGAACCTAATCCGCCCGAGAAATGACGTTCCGCCGGTGTCGTCGGCTAATGAAAAAATTAAAAAAAAAAAAATCTAATTATTATTATTTAAATAATAATACACGATCTCAGAGTACAACGATATTACGAACAACGGATCGAAATTAATTAACGCGATATAATTATATTAAAAAAAAAAATTGCGTATTGTTGATTTACTTACGTGGTGCGTAACGAGTTTGTCTTAAAAAAAAAAAAAAATTAAATTTTAAGCGTAAAATTTGAAACAGTTATAAAAATGTATAGTAAAGAAGGCCGTTGACTCGATGAAAACTGAAATTGATCATGAAATCAAAAAATTATATTGATTCCCACCGCCCTCATATACGGAATATCTGTATATGGGGAGTGAGAGGACAGTGGAAACAGCAACCGATTGTCTTATTACACGTACGAAACAAAAAGAAAACGCCGGAATTCATTTGACATTCAAAAGAAATTCTATTACCGAGATGGACGATAATTGCGAATATCTTGCGGCTTCTCTGCTGCAGGATTACGATCAGGACACCGTTCAAATGGAAATCACTTTCGAGAAGACCGCAAATAAGACGTTGTGCCAGTAAAAAGTTCCGGTCGCACCTAACTTAACTTAAATCTGACTGTAAAAACGGACGGGAACAAAAATTGCGAGTGAATATTTATTTTTCTGAAGGACACGCGTTTGTTCGATCGAAAAACAAAACGGAGAATTCGAAAAATCTGATCAGACGAAGAACACTAAGAAGTTTGTGCGGGAAACAATCGATTGTTTCTCTTGTGTCTTGGACACACACACACACTTGAAATGTTTGACAAAACAACCGTTTTCCTCTATTTATACGTATAAACGAACTTAACACAAAAAAAAACCTATCGCATATCTGCGTAGAGTGTGTACAAACGCTTGTCGTAACACACGGAATTCGAAGAGAAATAAAAATTATTAAGAGAATGGAATATGAGATTTAAAAATTTTACACTTTTGCGTGTAATATTACTTTTTACTGGAAATTGCGATTGGCCATATTAATGTATATTATGGAAATGTAAACTCTTTTGAGAATTCTCCTAGCCGTTTACGTCTACTATAATCTCTCTCACGGGAACGGAATTATTGGTTTAAAAATTTTTTTTTTTTTTTAAATCCAGTATATTATTTTGCGCGTTGTTCTGAAATTTCCCTTAGCCATAACTCTGTTGTAATATTGTACGCAGGATGTATATGACGAACATTCGCCCATACATATCCACTGCTTCACCGATAACACAAAAATACATGTCACGTTATCAGTTTTTTTTTTTTTTTATCTTATCCGGTTAGCTTTGCGATATATATATATAACATAATATAATACATTTATCGAATCGTAAAAAAAAAAATAATAATAATAATAAAATAAAAGAAAAAAATATATAAGAGAGATAATATCGCCGGAAAATAATAAACGAATCGAAAACCTACGTTTTATGCTAAATCGTTTATATATACATATATATTTATATGTATATATCAGTATATGTGACGCTGTATATAATTTGTGGCAAATGCGTGTTTTATAAGAACCTTCTCATTACAAATCACACATAAATAAGTACGTCAATTTTGAAACTATTGAATTTTTCGATTTCCAACTTTTTTTTCCCCCACATTGTGTACTCATTATTGATTTCCTTTTTTTTTTTTTAAATAGTTTACGTCGACCCGCAGTATAACTACTGTTATCTGCTGCAAGTGACAATGTGTTCCGGACATTTAAATTTTTTCGAATGCTTTAAATGCATAAAATATGGAATTGTTTTTTTTTTTAGTCTGTGAATACTTTTATTAATCGTTAATTATCATAACACAAAAACCGTAATACTGTGCAATTGCGGCGTGGTTCGGAATCGTTTTTCTAAAACACCGATTGATCTATATTATTTACTTTCAAAATAATAGTAATGCACACAACTCTAAAATCTCCGTCTACATAAGTAACTCACGTATATCAACTATTTATCCGCGACTCCCCCCGCACTTTTTGTCGTCGTACACGTGACGTGTCCACCAATATTCTTTTTTAATTTGAAAATTCGCCGTGTAACGCATTGACAATATACTATTCGTATTATACATCCACGCGCGACTAAATTATTAAAATACGAGATTTCGTAATGGACGGACACAATAATACACACATAAGAAATGCGCAGTACTAAATGAAACACACGATAAAAGCGACATTTTTCAATCGAACGTCATTTCGTTTCTCCGGTGTTCTTTATTATTACTTATATTACTTATACTTATATTGTACAAAACGTATTTTATATATTCGTGAATAGGACGCTATGATTATTGTGGTATAAATCGTGTCGGAAAACGTCTCATTGGCTCTCTTCAACTCTATATAATTCTGTTGTAGTATGTACTCCTCGCAGTGTTTCGATCGTGACACCCACCCTATAACTACTGCACATATCTCCATATATATATATATAGTTTACACTATAAGTGTATAAATATTCCGTTCCAGTGAAACTATTTGTGTATTTTTTTAAATTTTTTTTTGTGTGTAACGTTTTAAAAGAAAAAACCTTTTTTTACATTTTTTTTTTATTTCGAAAAATTCGAGAAAGAAAATTATTTTATAATATCGGCGTATTGTCGAGTTCTTCCGAGAAAGGATGTAATCGTGTAATAAAAAAATGTATATTATTATTGTACAGTCATAAATAAGTCATGTACTCGCCACAAACCATTTGAGAACGGTGAAATGTTCAAAATATTTAGGAAAAACATTTTTTTCTTCGTTTATTCGTTAATGTAAATAAATTGACTGTGTAGTGTAGTAGTGTTCTATAAGGTCTTTTACAACTATATTTTCACGTATATTCTGTACATTTAAATACGGGTATGTCTAATAAGCACACGCAAGTACGACTTCTTTTTTTTTTTTTTTTCAATTATACGTATTCAAAGTTTTCGAAGGCGTTCTTAAAGTCGTTATCATATTTTTTCTGTAAACTTTGAATGTGAATATTTTATATTACCGTAGACACATTTACGAGTATAACTAAACGCTCCTATTGCTGCGTGCGAAATAATAACAATTAAATATAATTAATTAATTATTTTATTTGATATAAATATTAAGTAATTTCTTAGATTAGGTTTGGTTCGTTCATTCGGTTGTACGCGTGTGTTTTCGCGTATAACTGCTGAATGTGTTAAACGACGTGATTTTTTTTCATCTATACATAAAATGATTCAAATGTATTATTTAGTTACTAAATGGTTTTCATTCCAGTCTTAGTTCGTATAAATATCATATAAAATCGGGATGCGTTTAATTACTTTCTAACTCGTTATAGAATTTCATAGTTCTATGTTGTTGTTTTTTCACAACAAACACTAATGAAATTAGCGATAGATCGGGTATAACTATCGTGTTAGAATTCGTTTTACGTTTTTTTTTTTTTTTTTTTTTTAACAAATATCAAAAATCTGAAACCGGCCGTTTTAATGACATATTCTAATAGTTTTTTTTAAATATAATCAGCGCGCGCGATCGCCCGATTTTAAATCGGATTATAAAATACATTTTTCCAGATCGTTTTGTAAAACGGCGTTCGTTTAGAATTTTTATAAGAAGTAAATTTCTCATTTCCGCGCCATTAAACAATAGGTAATAGTGATAAATATTATACTACGTAAAACAGTTAAAACGAACGCGTGTATATATATATATATATATATATATATATATTCATACAGAAATATTATTATCCGATCCAGAATCTCCTGCACAGCGTGTCGGAGTAAAATCCTTATTCAAACGCACACAGAAATGCGTATTTATCGCCACGACGGTGACGGTGGTTAACGAGAGAGAAAAAGATATACACAGAGAGAGTGAGAGAGAGATACAACTAAAACAGTTGGTTATCTGCTACAGCTCCGCTGGTAAACCATCGGCCGTCTTATCTTCCCCAAACGAAAACGACGACGTTATCAGACCGCGAGGAATGGGTTTTAGTCGCGCATTATGGATTTTGTGTGTGTGGCCATTACGAATGAAATGCGTTGTACGGCGGAGAAATGTAGCCCGTCTCAAAACTCGATATATTGTATAATTATTTTTATATTTATACTTTTGCATTATACAAAATTTTGTGTACAAATCACAAAATCGCTTTGTAATAAACGAAGGGTTAACGTATAGAATATCATTTCGTTTCATAATTTTTTTTTTTTTTTTAAACACGGACGTGTGCTCATTCCAAAAATTATCGTTTTCCCAACGAATTTTTTCCCCGGCAAATGATTATCGTTTCGTGTGGTCTCTAACTGTATAAACTCTTATAAATTATAATTGAATCGAAAAAAAAAATAATAATAAGAATAAAACACTCGCTGTGGAATTGTCTCCGAATTAAACTCATCCTGCTGCGTAACGATTCAAAACGCAAACGTGTTTCTGGTTTTTTTTTTCTGAGCGGATACAGCTGCTGTTTTTTTCAACATTTACTTTTTTTCTGTCGATGTTGCTATAATATATTGAAATCGTTCGTCGACGTTTCAATACAATATCGATCGTTGGGGAAATATGAGATTTTTCGTTGAAAAAAAAAAAATAAATAATAATAATAATTTTACGAAATTCTTTTGAAAATATTTGAAAACGTTAAATTTTGTTCCTTACACACACACACACACATATATATATATACATATATGTATATACGAGTATATATCATTTAACATTACGTGCGCGTGTACCGCCGATTACACGCGATACGACTATAAAGAAAAAATAATAATAATAACGTTCATGAGGCTAAAAAACAAAACACGTCATTGTAAAAACCAATTATTATTGTTTGATTAGAATCTAAATATATAAAACGCGTTTATATAAACGCGTCTAAACGCTATATATTTATATACCGCGCGCAACCGATTTTCTAAACACACAGAAATATTACGAAAAAAAAAAGACGAATTCAATGGCCGCAGGCTCCATCACTAGCTGTGATTGACTTAATAGAAATATTTTATTTCTAAATACAAAATAATATATACGCGACGAAACAAATATAAACGTTTATATAAAAGTACGACATTATTTTTAAAGCGTTTACAAGTCGATTTAAAAGTTTTTTATTATATATATATATATATATATATATATATATATATATATCGCGTTGTTGTTATTAATAAATGTATTCGAAATTTTATAATTAACACACATAATATATTAATTATAATAACACGCGTATAAAAATCACGATTAAAAACAATTTAAAACAGAGCGCACAATCAAATGTTCATCATACGCTGTATTTAATAATATATATTTATTATCTAGGGTCAGGTGGTCAGATGTGATAATATTATATATAGCTTATTCATATTATAACATAATTATACATTAATAATACACGCTATTCGTGTAGACAGTTTGTACCGCCGAAACTGCGGTTGTTATAATATTTTCTAATAAGTTTTATTTTTCCGTTAATACCTCTCGTCGCATTTGTATAATACGAATAACCTGACTATCGTATACACACGCGTAGGAATTATTGCGCAATTTTCGAAGAGAAAAACTCGTTTCTCCATGAACGTGTGTAATAAAGAATATGCGTGCAATAACACAGGTTCAACGCGAAAAACTTTCTACGTTACTCAAAAGATATAATGTCCCGTTTAATTCTCAATCCATTCGTTTCTCACATCTACCTCTCATTATTCTTTCCGCCATTTCCTTTTTCAATTAGACTAGCTTTGTAATTTAGTACGCGTTAAGTATTTGTCAAAAATAAAAAATTGTTTTTTTTTCCCCACTACAATATGTATATATGTTTTAATTGTCGTAACTAATTGTTTTTAACAAAGTTTCGAAATAAAAAAAAATTATTATTATTATTATTTCGCCAATTTCAGTGAAATGAAATACACCTTTACTATTTATTTAACGCTTGCTGGTTTGCTCACATTCATACGTTTGCTCTGACGACTGGATTTGTCGTCAGTTAAGCATTAAACACTCGATCGCGTACCGTATAGGGCATAATCGGTCGAGCACTAATTCCTGCCTTACACATGATGTTTCATAATTGTGAAAATGGAGCGTAACCATAAAATAATTGGACCAACTTACAAGTCGGTACTGTTGGGTCAGAGATTTATATTAAATTTAAAAATATCAAATCTCATGGGGGTGGGGTCGATCCGCTTATCACCGCCCGTTTATAACCGCCACTGGTTCAGAGAGATGGTTTTCTGTAATTGTAATCGGATCGTGTTTTGAAACGTTGTACACGCATACATTCGTACGGTTATGGGTCGTTATTTACACGCGATACCTAACAGCTGTTAGTCTGAAATCCACATTTAACACAAAATTAATGTATTAATTACATTAATAAGAATCGTATCAACACATGCTAATGCTGGGTTAATAATTTACAGAATCGATAACTCGTTTTCAGTCATGCAAAATCGAAAACCGTTCCGTAAAACAAACATATACCATATTATAATATACGGTTATCGGAACGATAAGTCGTAGATCGGTTCTGTAAAATTTATTGCACCGTTTCACTCTCTGGCTGTTTGTTCCGTTATCACGAAATACCATCGATTTATTATTTTCATATTCCATTTCGATATTGGCCGACACCTCGTATACAGATTACGATTACGTAAAATATCTTATCTTTGATAACGTTAAAATGCATACACCATTTGCCGTGGTAAGGTGGTTATGACCTTATTAATAAAAGTATTTTTGAAAATACCATTCAAAAATATTCTTACGCGCAACGCAATATGTTCTATAAACTAGTAGACTGTACAAAACCGACAGTTTATCATCGTGTCGATTGTTCACCACAAATATATATATATATTCTCTTCTTCTTCTTCTTCTGGCCTTATCTAATCTACAAGAGTTTTTGCCGCCATCACAACTTCACGCCACGTCTCTCGATCATGAATTATATTCCTCCAATCATTCACTCCTATCCTTTTTAGATCTTGCTCGACCACATCCATGCGTCTTTTCCTCGGGCGTCCTCGTGGTCTCTCATCCGTTGGTTTCCAACACGGTACTGTTTTTATTAATTTATCGTCACTTCCACGCACAGTGTACCCATATATACATTCTAAATCCGTCAATTACTAATTCATCGATGAAGAGTAGGCGGTGGAACTCGCTGATACATACGACATTAAAAACACCAGTCGGCCGGTTGAAAAATCTCGATGTGCCGTGGGTTAGAAACACCTGCTCCTCTTAAACGCGTCAAGGAGAGAAAATTGGAAGCGAAGTATGTTTTCACTACGACGAGAAGCTTATAAAGCAAAATATAAGAAGTCCACTCTCACACTAAACCGGCGTATTATAATATGTTTTATTTTCCGAAAACTGAAAACCGGGCGGGTGGGGGGTATTTTCCAATGGTTTTCAAATGAACACACTTCTGTACGCGGTTAAAAGGAGAAAAAAATTTTACATCTCGAAATCATTAAAACGATATGTTATATCCGATATATATATATATATAGGTACGCTCGCGCGATTGTTATCGCTGTGACGCGAAGTTGTGCGAGCGTTTCCTATCTCGGACTCGACCCCGAAGCGTACCTATATAATAATAATAATAATTCATATCAGCTCCACTGTATAATATAATATATATATATATGAATGTATACCGCACGAATCACATAATATTTATATATATATATATAATTTATGAAATATATTATCGGTCTGAGAATCTCTTATCTGCATGAGCGCGCGGTTGTTATAACGCGGTGGCATTTGGAATTCGGCCTGCTGTGCTGCCAGTGATATTTTCCGTACCGTACTTAACCGCATGCGTCGCGGTTATCAGTTGTAAAAATTATTATTATTATTTCTATTCGACGATATCACGCGCTCGCGTCATAATAATACGTATTTCGTGTATACGCGCACGTATGTGTGTTAGGGTATCGGCTATAGGAATCGACGCGTTTCAACGCCTCGCCATTGTGTAGCCGGTGACGAATAGGAGTTTGAAAAAGCGAAACTTATTTTTCCATTTTACAGGCCGTCTGCGACAGACGTAAATATTTATACGTATACGGTATACT
The DNA here is from genome assembly GCA_032441825.1 of Chaetogeoica ovagalla. Classification (NCBI taxonomy): domain Eukaryota; kingdom Metazoa; phylum Arthropoda; class Insecta; order Hemiptera; family Aphididae; genus Chaetogeoica; species Chaetogeoica ovagalla. The sequence continues at coordinate 7,427,845 of CM063745.1, read as the reverse complement.
GGTCTGTGTGTACGTTTACGTGTAGTACACCGGTCTATAACGCGTTTCATATAACACGTCGTCGTCGAGGAGTGTAAATAAAAAAAAAATGTCTCGAATTTCTTTTTTTTTTTTTTTTGCTTCCCGGGCGAAATGGCGAAATACTGCTGGGCGCGCGGTTATAATAATAATAATAATAATAATAATACGCTGCAATAGTGAAAAACGACTCAAGGCGCGAGTTAATAAAAAAAAATACGCCGTTTAAATATATGTATTTTATTTTACATTTGCCAACCGAGTAAAACGTATATTCATATAATCAACTTTTTCAAAAAAAAAAATAATTATTATTATATAATACTTTTACAAACGATATACGCGCGAATGAAAATATATATATATTATAAAAAATTTATTGTTATTTCGAATTTACCACGTATAACTTTAAATTATGTTTTCCATTCGAATATTATTATTTTTCATTCGCGTCCAATAGAATTTCGTAAAAAAATAAATAATATATTGTGTGCGTGTGTGTGTTGAACGAAACACGCGTTATAATAATATAACTACTCGTATTTATAATACATGTTATACATAACTTCTGTCCACCACCGGCTATAATAATAATAATAATAATAATAATAATAATAATAATAATAATAATAATAATAATAATAATAATAATAATAATAATAATAATAATAATAATAATAATAATAATAATAATAATAATAATAATAATAATAATAATAATAAGCGAGTATATTATTAAATTAATACTGCACATAATTATGTAAATACGTTTATTAATTTTTATGTTTTATTATAATTATTACCTATTATGATGTCATTAAAACAAAAAAACAAACACTTGTAGTTTTTTAACGCTTTTATAAATAAATGCGTACAAGGCAGCGCGTATTCGTCGGTATCTATATACATAAAGGGACGTATATAGGTGTATATAGCGATTCTCTAAATTTTCGATGTTTTATAACGACGTTTTTTTTCTTTTTTACAATTGTTTAATTTCATTTCGAAAATACGCGTTTTATATATATATAAAAAAAAAATATATAAACAATATCGTGTTATTTCATTTAAAAAAAATCGCTTTATTTACGTGTAATTTCCACCTTTCCCCTAAAAAGTGTTTTACCTTTTAATAAGCGTATAAATAGAAAAAAAACGCGATCGTGTAAATTCGAGTGACGAAAAAACGTTTTCTTTGTCGATTCGCGAAAACGATGACGGAATACGAAACGTCTTATAATATATAGTTTTAGAAACGAATACAAATTTTAGAAATTATAGAAAACGTATAAAACACTACAGAGTGCTTAAATGAAATATATCAACAACAACAAAAAAAAAAAAAAAAAAAGAACGCAAAAGAGAAATTCGTACGTACGATGTATATAATATTCGAAATCGAAAATCCATATAGAAAACGCATTTATCACGTCTGAACTCATTAAAACGCGTTGAAAATGTTTTAAAAAATAATTAGAATTCCGTTTTTTTTTTTTTTTTTTTTAAAATATCGAATTTATGATTTTAAACTGCAAAGTATCAACGCGTGCAATTTTCAAAAAAATCAATATATAATAACGTCGGTATATCGTCGTGATCGCGGAAACCGCGAGAGGAGATAAAAAGACAGGGAGAGCGGGGAAACGTCAAAATTTATTGCCAAACACGCGAATTGTACATTACCCGTCTGTATATATGTAATTATATATATATAGAGTAGAATAAGCATAAAAAAGAAACCGCATTTGTTTCAAATTCACCAGATATACAAATAATATTAGAAATAAAATAATAATAATAATAATAATAATATAAAAAAAAAAACGTGCGTCTTACTTATGACGATGTTCTTGACGAAACGACGAATCACTTTGACCATTTCTTTTTCTTTTCTTTTACCCGAAAAACGAACGAACGATGTATATATGAAAAAAAAACCACTAAATATTCGCGCAAACGTGTGCAATAGTAATATTATAGTGTAATAATAATACGCGTACACGCCGGCACGCGGCACGACGTGTTGCAAACGGATACGAACGGGACTCGCCTATTCAATACGTTGTGTTATTACAATAATAATAATAATAACAAAAACGCGGAGCAGATGAAATCTAAAAAAAAAAAAAATCTAAAAATTTCATCTATTCCGCGATAATAATAATATAATGTACGCGAGTGTATAGCAATCGAAAACGTACGGTACGCGTATAAAAATATATTATGCGCGCGGCGTATATTCCCGGGTATAGCCATTACACTTATATGTCATCACCATCTTATAATATATATATATTATATTAAAAAAAAAAAATAATAATAATAATTATAATAATATTCAAACACGACCGTCGAACGCGTGACACGTACCGCAAACGACAACGGATACGTACTATTATACGTATACGCACTGCGGTATTATATATATGTTTTTATGAAGACTTGCTGAGAGAACTGGCGATTTACGTGTACCCACCTAATGTGTGTGTGTGTGTGTGTATTAAATACGCGTTGTAATAGATTATAACGAAATATTAAAAAAAAAAAAATTAATATAAGCGCGATAATAATAATAACGCGATAAAAAAAAAAAAAAAAATAATAATAATATAAAGGTGGTTATAATAATAATTAGTGTTCCGCCGTTTTGTATATTTTTTTATGAAAAATCCGGTTGAAATACGCGTTCGTAAAACATCTGAAAAAATCATATTGACGCCATCGGTTTTTCTTTTAAATACCCATAAATATATTTATTACAATAAATGCGTATAGACAAATAAAAAAATAAGAACTGCACGACATATTATAATCGTTCGTCGATTTTAGAAAATAGACAATTTTCTTTTTCAAACGTATTATTATTATTATTATAATTATATAGTAATGAAAATTATTGATGAACTTGACATGAGTCTGGACTGACACGATTAGCTGTATACCTATAAATATATTGTGTGTACACCGATTAGAGCTTATCCGATGATTATTATTATTATTATTATTAAGTAGTAATAATGTTTTTATTTTCTATCGCACATCGTTTCGTTTAGGTATATTATTTTATTTTAATTAATTTTTCGTTTTTATTATTTTATTACCGTGTAATTTATCGATTAATATAATACTTATAATAAGTGTTCATTCAGTGATAATATGTATTATAAATCGTGAAAATTGTACGCGAGACGCGGTTACGCGACCTGTCGTACAACAAGTTATATGTACAACAAATATATAATATAATATGTAATACTGTGCGAGTATTATTGTTTTAATATATTGTATTATATCAATTGCTAATGACCAGGGCTCGGGGGATTCTTTAGCATTTTCTTCTATAATAATTATTATTGAATGCGGATGATAATAACAGCGAAGTAAATTGTATATTTTTGTTTTTTAAGGATTCCGAGTATAAAATTCTATATTGGACATGTTTGTATATTTTAAGTGTTTTAGATTTTTAGTATCAATTAAAAAAAATTTTTTTCTACTAATACGCGTAAAGTGTTATTTACTTTTTATGTTTTTCGTAAACTTCGTAAGAGGACACGCCCGCGTTTTACGGGGTTTCGTGCACGCATATTTTACGAAATTTTAATTCGATAACGTTACGCAATAGTGTTGAATAGATAAAATGAAAAACTGTAAAAAAAAATAATAATAATAATACAAAATCGAACATTTATCAAGAATAATGACTTAAATTGTATTTATGATGGATAACAATTGAAAACACTATACGGCGTAGATACGTTTTTCTACTCATTATATGATAAACATTTGGAAATTATACTTTCATCCGAGATTTTTATACTCGTTTTTCGTACGAAGCGAGTTTTACGCGTCCTCTTGAGAAGATAAGAACACTAGAGCCATTTCACGTTGAAAGCAATTTTCGGGTATGTATTAAAAAAATCGCGGGTCTTTACTTTATTATTATGATTCATAAATAAAACACAGTTTTTTCGCTATTTTCAGGGCGAATTTTAATTTTTTTTTCGATCGTATCATAGCGCGTATTTCAGTATACTTTTTAGTACTATAAAATCCGAGGTCTGTGGACGCAATTGTTTCGTGTTTAAAAATGTACGTTTACATTTAATTATACGTATAGGAAAATATTTTAAGAAATATCGATAACATTTTTTTCATATTTCTTTTTTTTTTTTTACGTTCGCGGTTGTTTGAATTTCGAAAAGAAAAACTAACAAAGGGTTGGTAAACCACGGAGTTTCGTTCGGAATCGTTTTTCGAATATAACGATGTATTACGTGTATATTATAGAAATTCGCATGGTAGAGCATTTTTTTTTTCTTAATAATAACAAGAAAAATAAATAGCGTTCGATAAGCATTCAAAATATGTTCTTAAACAGTATTCGAGTATACATGTATATAGAATTATAAATAATTTTATGAAAGAAAAAAAACGCCGTTTTCAAAGACGTAATATATTTTTGCATAATTTAGCATTTTTTTTTTTTTCTTAACGTATATAGTTTAGTAGAAAATTTCGGCGATTCTGTTTCCGATATATTTTACAATATTTTTCGACGAATTCCGAAAGACAGAAAAAAAAAACAATTATCACGCGCCGATTTACATATATAACTAGCGCGGCGTGAATATCAATTTATAACTCTTTTTTTTCTTTTTTTTAACAAAAAAAAAAAGAAATATATATATATATTCCGTAAACTGTTTGTGTGTGTGTACTTGATAAATTTTAATAGCTATACTTCATAAAACTGAAAATGTGTTTAATCTCGGCGGGTACGGTGCGCACGCGATTGCGCGTTGAATTTACACTTACGATCATGATAATGCGCGCGCACGGTTTCGATTTGACACTAAATAAATGTTGAATATTTAATCTCGAAAATGTATATATATATATATATATATATATATATATTCATACGGATTTTATACACACATTATAATATGTGTCTCTGCCACACAATATGTATAACTCAAAATATTTTTATTTTTTTTTTTTTTTTGCATATTCCGCCGATATCGACCGAAATACACTTATAAGCGTTTTGTGTTACGCGTATAAAATTGGAAAATCGTTAGAAAACAATTCGGCGTTTTTTCTCTCTTGGTGTTAAGAAATCGGGATTTTGAGCTCGAACCCAAAAAAGCGGATTCATTTTCCTATTCGAACCACTCTATTCGACATATAATAATTTAAAAAAAAAAAAAAAAAATAAAAATAATAATAAAATTTGAAGAATTTAAATATTACATTAATTTTTAAAATATTTAAAACAATTAAATGGTACTCAATAGTCAATATAGATTTAAAAGAAAATTCATATAATAATTAATAACAATATATGTAGTTATTTAATTATAGTAGTTAGCTATTGAGTTATTATATAATTATGGATACATCGGAATGTAATACATTATTATCGGCTCATACCTATGTAATATTGATTTACACATAATAGGTATATCATATGCGTTACAATTTTACAAATTTCCCAACTAATAATAATTAATCAATAAATAATAGACAAAACAATCTGTTTTCGGATCTTTATGTCATTAAACTATTATATAGTACACGAACAATGTATGCAATCCGAGTTTTCCTACGCTTGTTTGCTGCGGAATTGCGGAGAAATTACTTTTCATCCTAAAAACAGAACACTTTTTTGTTTTTATTCATTTAAACCTTTATCGAAAATCGAAAATTTCATAACACCGCCGTAATAGTTTCTTGTCGAAATGTTAATTTCAGATTCGGAGCGAAAAACAATTTATTGGACTTTTACAATAATGTGTTGTTTTTTTTTTTTATGTTTGTACCTAAAAACACTACCAGAAGGATTACTCCGATCTTTACAGTCATAGTTATTGTTACCGGTAACGAATTTCGCGTCTATAGTTGCATTATTTTAGAGAACGGTCAATTTTCGATTTTCTTAAAAGCCTATACAAAAAAAAAAAAAAATCTCAAAGTTACATAAAAACTCGATTTCGTCGGAAACGATTATTTTGTTATTCCTTCGTGGTTCTGTAACTAACGTTTATAAACATTTGAAATATTCGTCAAATATGAAACTTTGTATTGTAATATTACGGAAAAAGAAAAATTTTCAAAAACCGTCTTTTAATTTTAGACCGTTTTTTTTTTATAGGTATTGAGGTGTTCGTAAAATTCATAAAAAATAGTTCGGTTTTTTTCCTTTTACGTATCAAAAATATTACACCGAAGCTCCGGTCAGAATCGTTTTATCGAACGCAATGGTTTTATCGTCGTTTTAACATTTATAACTAACGATACAGTCCGAAATCTCTATCCGAGTGATTCGCTTAAACGACATCCGCAACACACTTATAATTTTTACTGTTTTTATGGTAAAAGAAAAGAAGAAAATATTATATACAGACACGAGGTGGATAGGAGGTGTACATGTGAGTGATGCTCGGTGCGCGCCGTTTATAGTCACTCGTGTAGCAGTAGCGCCGTGTCGATGCGGCGCGAATTTCCCTCGGGGAAGGCGAACTGCGGTGCGGGGGCGGTGGCGGCGGAACGTCTCCCGCCTGTACAGCAGTACAGCACGACGAGCAGTGCCGCGGAGGGCCGATAACGATTGACGAGCGCGGTCCCGGGCGCGAGGTGGACCGTCGCGTAAAGGGATCGCGGGCGCGTGCGTGTCGGAGAGAGAGACGGCGTCAGGGATCGTCGATACACATATATATATATATATATATTTTTAACACACACCCACACACCTTAACAACAATATATGTATAAATCCCTATACACGCGCTTCGCAGAGTTCGCCGTCGATAGTATAACACGATATGCGAAACGATAAAGGGACGGGTAACCGAAGGGACGACGAGGAGAGGGCGTTTTATAAAGGTAGAGAAAAATTATGTGGAAGCGGGGGCACGGGGAAAAAACCTCGAATGCCGACGAACGAGAGATAACGACGGTACGTCGTATTGACATAACAGAGACGGCGCTGCAGCCGCTGGTCGGAGAGAACGGAGAACGGACTTCAGTGAGAAAGAGAAGGGAGAGAAAACCGTTCAAAGATTTACAGGGCTAGCGACAATATCTGTACACACGTCGAGTGTATGCGTATATAATAAAAATGCTTATCGGTCCGTAGCAGAGATCTGTTAAAGAGGGAATTAAAGGAGCGCGAAATAAATATATTAAATATATATATATATATATATATATAAAAATTAAAAAAAATAAATAAAATTATAATGAATTCCGCCGAGCCGTTTATAACACCGGAGTTTAGGTGGCGGCGGAGGTCGCGGACGAGTTTAATTTACTATACCTGACGACGACGCGTCGTCGTGTTGAGGTGAGCTTATATAATTCCTCCTGTAGCGTCGCTGCTCCGGCAGGTGTGGCGGGAAGGGAGTTGAGGGCGAGCGCGTTTATTGTGTGCGTATATATATATATATATATATGTGCATAAAAGACGGGGAAGGGTCGTGGATGTGGGAGGGAAAAGTATCGTCGTCGTCCCTTCCGTCCTTCCCACTGTATTATACGCGCGCACAAAAACCGTCGTCACATCCCTCCCCCGTCGGTTATAGGACATGGGCGGCGGAAGGGATTCGGTGGCAGGGTACACCCCGCGCAGGACGTATCCCTGTGCAAGCCGCAAGTATATCGGTAATACGTAGGTATATATATATATATGTGTGTGTGTGTGTGTGTATCGTTCTGTATAAAGGCGACCCGTTATCTCGGCGTTCCAGGCCAACCGCCTTTATCGCCCGATGCCAGGAATATAACACACACACACACACTGCTCGCCCATTCGCGTCCCCGCGTCCACCCGTCGAGACGCGGTATTGCACTTTAACGCCGCCGCCGCCGCCGTCGCCGTTATCGGACAACGTACGGTCAATGTAAACAGGCTTAAAGGGATATACGCCGCTGTTGATTGCTGCGATGCAGGCCCCGGCGAAAGAGTGGCGCGTATATTGCAGGACGACGGACGGGGGGACACACCGCGCTGTGGAAAGGTTAAAAAAAAAAAAGAAATCACGCGTGTACGTGTGATAATAAAATGTGTGTTTATTATTTATTTATTTTTTTTTTTTTTTATTAGAAAGGGACGACGTATACTCGTACGTATCTGTCTTTAAAAAAAAAAAAAACGAAATGACGTAAAACGTAAGAAGTTTTTTTTCTCTAAATATAATATATTATTATTCTCGTAGTCATATTTTCAATCGGCCGAGGTGGCCGAATTGTTTTTCGAAAACAGAATATAAAATATGCACACGCGTTCGTATCGAATCGAACGCGTTTATTATAATAAACGTATAATTATTAATATAATAAATAAAAGGTGTTCTACACTAAGGGCCGATTCTAGGCTCGAGATTTCGGCGATAACACCAGTAGTTTATACAGGTGACGGCATTTTCTAAATCAATTTTTTCTCTCCCCATTAAACCGATAGTTTTCGAGGCGAATACTAGTTGCGTCATACATATATATATATATATATATATAACGTTTTTATTATATCCATAGTTAAGCATTACATTTTCAAGCCGTCTATAGCGATTTGGTTAGGTCGCTTGAGAACTATTGTAAATAATCGTGGAAATTATTTTGGAATATTGTATTAGGCAACATGTTGGAATAAGAACTTTTTTGCAAAGTGATTGTTGTAGTGATTTAAATTGCGAGAAGACGGGAAAATAAGCGATCGGGAATTGTTTAAAACGAACTCGGCGGTGGACACAACGGGTTTCAATTAAATCCGCGAACTCGACGTAAAAAAATAAATACACTTTGTGTTACGAATGTCACGACAATCGTGTAAACGATCGTAAACGTAATTTTTAAGTGAATTTCCGCTACCAAATATTGGACACGCGAATAATAGCTGATTAAAGCGACTCGAAGATCACAAAACAGTACGGATCGTTTCAATCGACATCGGATTGAGTTCCGGTACGAACGTTATATTGTATTTGTAAAACAAAACCACGGGGCGGAGAGGCGTTGAAGAAATGGGCGATCGGCGCGCAGTTTTTTTTTTTTTAAATTCCCGTGTAAAAATAAATTAACGTAATTCCTGATATTTACGACGGCGTTGACAAACTTTTGCTTGAGTCGATATCAACGTTAAAAATACTAAATCGACCATATATACGTATATACGTGTACGATAGTATTAAATGCGTTCGAAGGGCCACAGCGCAACGCTGCGCAGTGGCGGTATAATAATATATAAAAAGAAAATGGTCTCGTCTCTTTGCGCGACCACCGCCCCACCTCGTTCTGACCGCAGCCAATCGACGGATTTCGTATAATATAATACGTGGAAATCATTTTAATTATTATTATTTGTATTTTTTTTTACAATCGCTTACGACGCGATATATAAATCGCGTTATATGAAACGTAGACGGTGTATTGTAACGCGTAGAAAGAGAGAAAAAAAACCCCCGAGCGTTTGCGAAATATAACGCTTACGATTTACAAACGAAAAAAAAAAAAAAAAAAGAAAAAAATCGCGAGAGAAATACAATTTTGGATCCGATTGCGGTACAGCAAGTGGGTTGTACCTACGCGGTTTACGACGACGACGCATTTTTTCATACGCCAATCTGAGGCTTGCGCGACTCAATCGTACGGCAAAAATGACGGGGGCGGCGGCGGAAAGAGTCGTCGCGTGTAATAAGCAGCCCCCACCGCCCCCGCCACGGATTAACAGCGGAATGTACGGCCGCATATGCGAAAAAAAAGTTTAATGAGCTATTTTTCGAATGAGCAACAGTAGTCGCCTTGTTTTTTTTCCAACGCATACGCATGGGAAGAAAAAAAAACCAAACAAACATTTCCCCCTTTTATTCGAATCGTTTTATTAAATTAAATTTCAAAAAAAAAAAAAAAACGTTTTTTTTTTTTTTTATATAAAACGGATTCCGCATTTTCCCATTGAAAACAATCGCGAAATTATATCGAATAATAATAATAAAAAAGAAATAATACATCGAGTCGAACCATTTACCCGCACTCCCGTATGTCAGGAGGTGAAAAACCGAATAGCGCGTAAAAATTAAATTTAGCATTGTTTGTCCGAAAAAAAAAATAAATATTCGTACACACTTTTATCCAACGAGACAATATATATATATAATACGAATAATAGGATTTCGTAAATATTTTTTTCTTCCCGTTTTTCGAATACTTTTCAAAAATAATTTTTACAAGGCCGCTCGTTCCTAATAGTAAACAATAATATGTTCGAATCGCACATGTCGATAAATACACACGCGTTCAACTTTGAGACTTTAATTTTTCATTATTTTTTGCTTTTTTTTTTTTTTTTTTGTTCGTTTATTCGCATCGCATTTTATTATATTGCTCGTTTATTTCCCGCGGTCTTTAACGGATCAAATGTTTCACGTGGGCTGTGTGTATGCATATGGCTGTAACGTGGAAATAAGGAGGATTAATTTTTGTACAAAAATTTCCGAAAGATGTTTATCGATAATTATGCGATATTGGGACGATTTAAAACACGTATTCCTTCTACGGGTCTTAAGCGCATTCCATTTGCCGTTTAATAATTTATCGATTTGAACTATAGTTATGATAGAAGAAAAAAAACGAAATCGGTTAAATATCTACTCAGCTTTATGCAAATGAAAACCGAATTATAAAATTATAACTCGTATTAATATAATAGATATGTGTGTGTGTGTGTGTGTGTGTGTAATAATTATACTTACACATGTAACACGCTTAATACGTATGTCTATATTTTTAAGATAATAAACATAAAATGTTCTCAAGGCCTTCAGAGGACGTGTGTTATATATGCATGCTCTGTGTACGACCATATCGAACCGGCCGTAAGATTACAATTTCGTTATTATTATCACACGCGTATGTGTGTGTGTGTGTGTGTAGGCAAGGCTGGAAATTAACCGAGTGTAAAAGTAATTCAGTTTTAATGATTTTTTTTTTGTTTTTAAGAAATAATAAACTCCAAAACTCATAAACTTCGATGCGAGTACATTGTCCAAGTATCTACGTATGTGTTCAATTATTTATTATATGGCAGTAACGGTCGAATAATTTACAGCAAACGTACAAATTATTATTAGTATTGCGATTTAATAATAATAAAAGACGTTTAAACTCTACAAGTCGGGAATAAGGAACAGTATATAATTTATTTTGATTTCAAAGCTCATACGCGAATACACGTTATGAACATAGGACTTGAATGTATAAAATGTAAATTAACACACGCGCCGTTTTTTTTTTTCAATTCGAGCGAACATTTCGATACGCGCGCTAGTCAGATGATAATAATACGCGTTTGCGACAATCTATTGGAAAATAATACTAATAATAATAATAATAATAAACAGATAAAATATTTTGGAATACATTCGTCCTCGAATCGGTCGTTAACGTTTGTCGACGACGATTATGTATTATTATTGCATTAAAATACCGAAGACGACAGTTAAAAGTATTCGATTATTAACACGACGGCTAAGTGATAAATGATAATTGATAAATAATAATCGCGATGAACGGAAGCGATAATGTTGCGCGACGACTCAATATTTTTTTCTCTACATTTTTTCGGACGGCCGAAGACAAGGTTAGAATTGTTAGATTTGTTGGATTTCGATATAAATAAATCGAAATCCGTTTTGTTGACCGTACAACTCGCGGCGTAATACGCACAAATTAATCTCGTACACGCGCAGGATTTTAAGTGACACGCACTTATTTTTTGTTACAAAAAAAAAAAAAGTGTTTCGTTATTAAAAATTAATCCGTTCCCGTTTTTCGCCCGCAATCGACGCGATAGAATTTACACTTAGTTTTAAACACTTACAGGTTATTGTGGAATAACGCAGCTGCCGACGGACGAAGACGTTAGACGTATACGTGTGAAATTAAACGAGCTGAGGAGATGGGTTACGTCAATCGGAATGAGTCCCGGAAAAAATTAGCATCAGAGCAATAAAGGAAAACATTGTAAACGCTTTTGGTACGACGTACGTATATATATATATAGTGTATAGAGAATTTTATGCGGTCGCGAGACACGAGGGGCCGGCTTATTAACGAAATGGAAAAAAGATTTTTTTGAAATGTGCAGGTGTTGGAGCAGACGAAAAAGAGTTTTGCGAAGACGGCGAAATTGAAAAACGAAAACCACGCGCAGGAAAACAACACCAGTAAATCCGTACATATCACAAACGCCGAAAATGGCGCAAGGATAAATCACGCAGGGTTGAAAAAAGCTTCTCGACAAATCGTGAAAAACGGGGGAAAAAGTTAAATTTTGTAGAAAACAAATAAAATAAAAATTAGACGTATACTATGACGCGTATAAGTGACGCGATTTTTTAACATTTCTTTAATGTAATTTCGACATTTTTCTTCGAAAATTAATTAGCAACGGTTTTTTAATATATTTTGTTGCGCGCGCGCGTGTGCGTGTACGATGACCATGCCGATTTGTCGTAACCGTCAAATCAAAGTGCGTGTTTTCATGTCTTCGCCATACGAAATATTTTTTAATTTTTTATATATATTATCGTCGTTTAAAAAATGATTAAATTCGTACGAGTAATGCTCGTATTTTTTTCAAATTAAAAAATTATTTATACGTTATAATTTAGAAACGTTGTGCGAACACGTCTGTTCGACAGCGGCCGTATCGCTGTCAATAATATCATAAAAATCCAAAAAAAAAAAAAAAAAAAAACGACTATAACGTATAAACACAATTATACATTTTGTGTATGCGGGAAAATCGTTGTTTTACAACGGCAACAATTTGCCTTGTGACCACCAATCGCCATCGGTACTGTACGCTGGTAAATCGTATTGTACTGTAAAACGTAAAAATAATAAACGAATACGGTTTATTTGTACCGTAATGACGGAGACGAAATCGGCTAACAACGCGACAAAAAGTCAACGTGATTTGTATACGAAATCGGTGTGTTACGCGTAAATACACTGCGTTCGAGTATGGCTGTCCGAAAAACTGCCGTGGATATCGCGAGAAGTGAAAAAAAATCAACCACGGATAATAATAAATTAAATCAAATACAACGTTCTGGTGTCGCTTATAGTAAGAACTCTTCTTAGATCATCGTCGACGTCCTCGTGGTCTTATTTTTAAAACGTTTACACAACCCGTAATTTATTTGATTACGGACGTAGAAATTTCTCCAAAAGCTTTGTTTTTTTTCTTTTTTTTTTCAATATTCCCACTCGTCATTAAAACGCGGAACGCGATAGAAACGAATTTTCGAGTACGAAATGTACTACTGCAGCAGCGGGTCGTCACACGCGCGCTCGTCACCCCCGATCAGGTTGAACCATTAAACAACCTAACAACCTATTGGGAACTTCAATAATAAGATACAAAAAATGAAAATATTACACGGAGACGACGATTCTCGTTACTTTTCGATCGCACCTCGTACATCTGTAGACGGAAGAGTTGTATGAAAAAAAAAAAAAAAACGTAACAGACATCGTTGCGCGATGACGGGATAGGAGGGAGGGGGAACGGCAGCGGTCGGGCGAGGGACGACGAAGGATTTCGGGAACGGGGGCGGTCGGTTGCCCAGGGTTTTCGCGGCGTGTGTTTTTTTTTTTTTTTTTTGGTGAAAAATTGCTTATCCGACCGTGAAGAGTGCTCATCGTCAGATAAGGTAATCACCTTATTATATATATATATATATATATATATACGCGGTGCGAAAGGGACTCGGTGTTTTTTTTCTCCCGTTCCTCCGTCCCCGGGCCGTGATCCCTTTACCCCCCCCCTCCGCACACGCACTTCAATACGACCGGCGGGAACACAATAATCGCGTCTGACACACACGCGCGCGCGCGCGCAGCCGGTGGCGGTGGAACACACACACACACACACACCGCGCGCGCACCTGATGTCTATTTAATTTTCCCAGCTCGTTTTATCAGTTCCGCCGTTCTCGACCGTCCGCGCTGAGCAACAGCAACGGGTAACTCGAATTCGAATCCCGGATCGGTCCGAAAGGAGCTAAACGAGAAAAAAAATAAAAAATATCGTATATTTATTCGTATTATTAAAATACGCAGTCGTTATCGGTGGAAACCCGGCGCGAAACGAGTAAAAAAATGAAATAAATATAACGCGCGGTGTACAAAACACTGCCAAAACGTTTTTTTTTTTTTTTTTGAAACGGCGATATTCGCGATTCGTTTATATGATGAACGAATTCGACCGCGATTGTAATGAAAATGAAAAAAAAAACTATAAAGAAATCGGTTTATTGTTTTTTTTTGGTTTCTTTAGATTCTGAGCGAAAATATATCGCGGGTGTTATAACGACGACGTTTACGTTTTATTTATTTCCCTATACGTTCAGTTCATACGACGGATTTAAAACCGAAATTATAACGCATTCGTGTCGCGTGTACGCAACACTTTGAAAACGGTTTGTCAAATGTACACGTAAAACGCGCGCGGGACTGTTCTGATCGAAACGTTTTGCGTGTGTGACACTCGCGTTATAATCAGTTTTCGTTTTTATCAATATTTAATTCGTTTCATCATTTAACATTGAGTTGGATAACATCGGTATTCTCTGATATTATTAAATTAATTGAAAATTTTTAATTAATAAAATGTACAAAGTATATGATAAGACGTCACCTCCGAAAAACGATTAAGTCGATTATCAAATATTGGAACGAACGACTAATGTCACGGTGTAAAAAATATTCCGTATAAACCGGTTAATAAAATAATTTTTTCCCAAACCGATTTAACATAATATGTCCGGTGTATATAAACGTTTTAAATAATTTCCAAACCGATTTAATCCAATAACCGTTGTAACGCTATCGTGTGTGAACGCGGTTTGTGCTTGTAATCAAAAATTCTATCGGAAACAGCGCGTTCTTCTTCATTATTGCGCGTTAATCGTTTTTCCGTTTTAGTCGGAAACGTCGGTCGAAAAAATTACCGCATAAAAACACGTGTTTTCTCCGCGATTCCGAAAAACCGCGTATAGAGTCTTGAGATCTTCAACGAAACCTTGTAAACCGTTGTAATTCATTGTTTATCTGCGAAAAATTCCGTACACGAGATTGTTTTCGAAAACATTCTAGTTGTTGTAACGCGTGCGCTTTGAAAACATTATTTATATTCGCGGGAAGCATTTTAAACAGTTTATAAAAAAAAAAAAAATTGTATTTTACGACACCGATACGCCGTGTTATACGTGTATCTGTAATATTTGTTTGTAAAATATATATATATATTGTAACAATAATCGCTTTCGTTATTGCGCATATTTGTTCGTGTATATGAATATATACACAAACAGATAAAATTAGTCATAATTATTTTCGAAAACGATAAAAAGTAACAAAAAGACCGTAACATTACTGGGCGACGGCGGCCAACGTTATTGTAATATTATATCTATCCTTTTGTCGCAGCGTACAAGAGTACGGTAATAGATCGTTTTAAAATGCGAGTTTTTTCCTCTCTCTCTCTAGCAGCAGCAGCAGCAGCAGATAACCGCGTGTACAATACGATATAATAATAATGTAGCAATAAACGTGCGAAAAACGTAGTCATGTTGTCGTCAGGTGTGAAAAATAATTCCGAAAATAATATCTGTACATATATTCGTAAAATGTCGTTTTTTTTTCTTTTTTACAACAACGAGCAAAAAAAAAAAAAACACTGCCACAAACAACTATTTTCACTACGCGTGTTTCAGTGTACGCGATCAAAACGATACACACACACACACACACAATATAATATTTTTCGTTATTCGCGCGACGAGTACTCGAATATGACGAGGAGGGAAATATCGTTATAATAACATTGTTGGAAATATTCTGGACGATATGCGCGGTAACGTGAAATTTTTTGACGAGGCGGATGGATTACTCAACGAAATCGCATTTGGGGGTCTCTCATATCGAAATCGATAAGACGACTTACACGTATACATATTTTTTTTTTTTTTTGCTAATAAAACAGTAATAAAAGGTCCGAACCATACTTATTAAAAGGCGTTTTTATTTTTTGTATAAAACGTAGTTTTATATATGAGCCTTTATTTGACTATAAGTTGAATAAAAAAGTCTGGGGGGGGCGCATTGAGTTTCAACGTATGAGAATGGTGGGAAACGGGGCAAACATAATTTACACTACGGACTGAAAATTTCTTAAACACAATTTGCGCACCGAACAAGAGAGAAAATGTAACGGTGGGAGATCACGTCAAAATATTTATTTTTTTTTTTTATTACGACTTATTAGTGTTTTTTGATGGAAAGGGATCAAAAGTAGAGGATGAAAAGAGATCGAGTATATACTTATCTAAAAAAAAAATTCCCGTATTTAACAACTGCGCTTCTATTGACAGTATTCAAAAGTATTTTATCATATAATATATACGCGTATTAAAATGTTTTTTTTATATTTGAAAAGTTCCGATTTATAAACCTTACATGCTTTTTTCTTCACGTATAACACAAAATTCCGTCAACGGTGTACCCCTCTCCCCCCGGGGCAAATGTACTCTTTACCACTGTTATTGCGCTCCTGACTGAAAGTCATATCTGATAACTCCGGCCAAAATATAATGTCAAAATTATTCTCTATATTGTGTTTACGACGACGACAGCACCAACTGAAACTCGAAAAATATCAATAATAATAAAACCTACTAAAACACGTCGTTTTAGGTGTATTTGTTTGAATAGTAAGAAAATTTCATCGACGACATATCGACCTGACTGTACGATAATCACGCGCGCGCGGACGAAAATCGTTTCCAAAGCGTTTTAGCCTCGATGAGAATGAAAACAATTTTTTCTCTTACCGGAAATCGCGAACGTTTCTGTAGCTGACGCGCGCGTGCGATCGGACGAAGACGACGCGCCGTTATCGACCGCGCGATCGGTTTTCAGAGTTTTCCCGCGCGCGGGACGAATAGGGAGACGGCCAAGGAGAACCGCAACTGCGCGAGATAAAATTATGTGTACGCGAGCGCGTGATGTGCTGACGGGATGAAAAATTATATATATATGAAGTGTATACCTATATATTACGTACGTGTTATATATGACGTATAATAGAGACACGAGAATATTGAAATCCCTATTTTCCTTTCTCCCCCCCCTCCCCGTTTATCTCACGGAAATCTCAATTCTTCCGCCCTGATACCCCCGCGAACTTTTTCCATTCCTCGTCATTATTATTATTATTATTATTATTTTGATTATTTTGATTATTATTATTATTTTGATTATTTTGATTATTGCGTGTGCGCGTGCGGCAGAGTATATTTTATATATATGGCACTGCGTATAGCCGATGAAGTGACGGCGATTGCGAGAAACGCTCGGGGAAATATAATGAAAATTTTTGTTTTGAAATAAAGAACAGTCGTCGTATCCATACGTATTTCAATACACTCGGGATAATGTATAAACGCGTAATGGATAGTACAGTCTCGCACTCCAGAAACGATTATCCGAATGCGCGTGAAGTGGCTTGCAGGACACATATTGTTTTATATGATTTAACGGTTAAAATACGCGCTGGTGTATTCAAGTGCGCGTGTACACTGTATTATACCGTTTATTATACCTGCAGAAGTGGTTCTCGTCAATTCAAATCGAGTGCGGCGCACATCGCTTTTGCGCGTTTTTTTTCCCCCCCCCGCCAACAAATATTGTCTCTTATAATATTATATTTGTATATAACCGTCTCGTAACTGCTGCAGTATTGAACGGTGGTGATAATAACCAGGCCAAAGGATATTTATAATACGCGATAGATAAAAATCGTAAAATATTGATTTTATTTACAAAAATGCGTAGGGAAACGAAAAGTTTACATCGATATCGGAAACTAATCGCTAAATGATAATTAACAGTTATTTATTGTTATTAATATTGTTATTTCTATTCATCGTAATTGAAAGAAATTATTGATTTATTATTACATTAAATATTGCACGTTGTAATATTTATAATAATCTGTTGCTTTTCGGTTTTCAAATACGGGAACGAACGGTGATTGGACCGGAAAATTGATTTACACCGATTAAAAACTTCTCTCCGTCATCACGCGACGTTGTACGAGCGTATTTAAATGACGCGATTTGATAATTTATTTATTTCTTTTGGTTGGTGCATTAACATATTTTCGAAGATGTAATAAAGACATTTATTGAATGAATACCATTTTTTGAAAAAAACTACATTATGTTTAAAATATATATAAAAAAAACTGTTCTATTTAATCGTGCCAAATCGTGGATATACTCGACAATCGATATCTATTTGGAATAAAAGGAAAAAACACGCAAATGCACGTAAATCGTAGCCCTAGTAATAACTATGAGAAACGTGCAGGGTAAGATAAGAGCATATCTAGGAGAAATATTATAAACTTATTCGCATAGAAAAAAAAATTGTATATCAATAGGTTAAAATATTATCGAAATAATCGATCGACGTGATTATATTATTAGCTTACTGCATTTGTTTGACCAGTTTTCGGACGCGTCAACGCGACTTAATCGTTTATATTTCGTAATTTTCTAGTTGAAAATGTTTTTTCGAATTACAAAATGCGTGTAAGTTTGACCAAATGTTCAACTGATGTCGAATTACACTGCAGTAGTACCGAAGCGGAGGACGCGTGTATATCTGTTCAGTTTTATTTTTAATTAAACGTTTCGAGTAGTTTTTTTTGAGTCTCTTTCAGAAAATTTAAATTTTTCTCCCGAAAAATTTTAAACAATCTTTTAAAAAGCGTATAATTTTAACAAAAATTTATTTCATTTTCCACGCGGTTTTATATAACACAATCGTCTATTGTACACTGTATTATGTAATACATACGACGCAGGAAGCGATTTCAACGTTAAATTATCGATTTTCGTTATGCAGTTTACACGACTGTGACAGAAACCACCACCACCGGGTTGAATAATAACTATTTAAGGACCCTTTAGAACTGTCAGAAAACTTGAGAAGACTGCTCTTATAACACTGTTATCGTATCTCGTTATCCTCTTCTTAACTGTATAGATCGTTCTCAGCAGCATTCATTTATATATATACATATATATATATATATATATATATATATATATATATATATATATATATGAAAGTTTAAAACGATAATATAATTCCGGACTCGTCTACACTTATTCGCGTCACAATGTAATAATAATATATATTATTACCGTCGTAACACGTGTTAAATAATTCAAGAAAAAATCTACTCAGATTACATAAAAAAAAAAAAAGAAAATACGCGCATTATTATAATAATTTTAATAGAAAACGCTCGGTGTATAATTTAATTACACAATATCGTCGATTGCTTAAATTATTTTATTTTTGTCATCGAATCGTAAGCGCATCGCCGATTTCTGCGTATGTTTTACGCGATTATATCGGATAGGGGTATAACGTTTAAACAATAATAGAATTTCCTCGGTTGCGCACGGTGGAAAAACGTCGAATATTATAATTTTGAATCCGGAGACGATTCGAAGTGACGATAACATTTTTTTATCGTTAATATTATGCTGTAGAGCGTTATCAAGAGTGTTTTTGGAGAGGGGAAAGAAAATCGTCTCGAAAATTAGCGGCAGTCATTTGAGACGTTCGAAAAATTATAACGTTATATTTTAATAAAATATGTGTTGTTAACACGTTGTAATATTTTATAAATTACCGTAAAATATGTACGAACACGCACACTCACCTCATTAGTAATTCATACCACACAATACTATTACTATAAATATACACGCGCGGTAACAGGTCAATAAATCATAACACAGCCGCCACCAGTTATTATAATAGCAAACAGCTATTTACGTAAGGTGTACATCACGCGGCGTTGTGGCTATATATATATAAAAAAAAAACGAATAATTCTCAATAGTAATATTTAAACGCTAAAAACGTTGTCGCGAAAAATATAAATTATTTATTTTTTTTTCGAACAAATGCGCGATTTTAACGTACGTGTTTACACTTTGAAATCATTCGATTTTTGTTTATAAGCTAACTCTTACGTAAAAAAAAAAAAAGTACGCGTTATTTTTAATTAGTACTTCCACTCTATAACAGAACGTACATATAAAGTATTCTTCCATATTTTCTGCTGGAGTAATATATATAATATATATAATACATACGTCGTGTGTGGTTTGGCGTTTATCGTTTAAGTGTGCAAGGACGCGCGGTATTAACTCCCCCCAATAAAATTAGTGACGACAAACTATCGTGGCGATTTAAAATAAAAACAATTTTTTTGTTACATTCGTTGTCGGCGATTGCGTTCTAAAAATCGTATACGCCTCGTACTCGATGTACTTGTAAATCGCAAACTGATGTTCGAAATATTTTATTACTCGCGCCGTTAGAGTATAAGAAAATAATTTTTTTTTTCTCTGTGAACAAAGTAACGAAACCATTATAAAAGCGGATTGACGAATACACTTTTGAAAAAAAAACAAAGGAAAGATTGAAAACGCGTTATAGTCTTACGATTGGATTTCTTCCGAAGTCATTACGTTGATATATAAAAATATGTATTCGACGATTTAAAAATACGAGTATGTATTTGACGGAATTAAATATATTAACAATATAGTTTTGGGGGGGGGAGGTAGGGGAGGAAAGAAGTTTTTTGTATTCTGTCTTAAAGCCCGTGTCTCCGGGCACGAGTGTAATAAAACGCGTTAAAACAAACAAAAAAAATCCGCGTGTATTTAAGTACATGTTTGTATAAAATTTCGAATCGAAAACCGATTCATTTCAAACACTAATATTATATTATTTCACAGAACAATCTCGTTAACGTCGCACCAGTGTTGTTTACACGCGTATTATTATTATTATTATTATTATTATTTATATTTATTTAGGTCATTGACTCCGGCTATGAACGCCGGCTGCGTCGGTTTAACGAAGGGGTCGTGCACGGTGCCCGGTTAATTTTTTTTATATAACTTTTCTTATCTGGTCGATCGTACGATACGATAACGTACGGGAAATCGATTTGGACGACGTGTGGTGCGCGCGTCGGTAAAAAAAAAAAAACCGACGTGCCCGTAAAACGCCGCCACCGCCCGTACTACTGGCCGTCAACTCGTCATCATCATTTCCTTCGGTCTGTGAGAAAATAATTTATGAAATAATAATAATAATAAAAATCGCAAACGTTATTTAATAACGTACGATGTACGTGTACGAGAAAAAAAAGAAGAAGATAAAAACCGAATAACACGAATGGAAGAATTTTTTTTTAGTCGCTAATAATTTTTTTTTTTTTTTAATCAATCAATACGAATGAGAAAACGAAAAATTCACCTTGTAAATAATAATAATAATAAAAAAAAAAAACCGTACAAATCCGCGGGATTTCGAATTCGTATTCCCGACTCGTATTGGGGGTCGTATATTATATAATGTGCCGGCAGAACGACAATAGAAATATTATAAAATTATCACGTCAGTTATCGGAACGAAATCGTGAAAATATCGCATTTTGTTTTCTTTCGGAACACCGTGCTCGCGATTAACTCGGCGAAAAATCGAAAACGTCCTCCCGACTTTTCAATTCCCGTCCGTCCCTGAACTCAATCGTCTCCTCGACGGGACAAAATACACGCGGCCCATTCGACAAATCGTTTTAACGAAATTCCCCGCCGTCCGGCACGGCGGTTTTGCCGGAAGACGGATTTTGACATTTTTCCGTTGCGGTATTTGGACATCGCAGAACGACAACGCGTCCCTTGTTCTCCGAAGGATTCGCCTTCGAGTTTTTTTTTTTTTAACTCGGTTACTATACAAAATGTAAAACTCGCGATTTTCGTAGTTACGACGCTCCGAGCAAACGGCACGACACTCGCTCGGGTCCTCAAAAGTAAATTAAATTATCGTAGACGGTTTGTAGTAATTTTGTCTAACGATATCGTCGCTTTTGAATTCATTTTAATAGTTGGCATATTTCGCTGTTAGCGATTTTCGCGATCGAATAGTGTATTTGATTTTATTGATTTTCGCTCGTTTTCTTTCTTCTTCTCACTTGTATTTCCCGAAACGTTTTTAATTGCGCGTCTTAAAAACGTAGAAAACAAAAATATTTTTTTTTTTTTTTTTTTTTAGTCCATACGGAACAACTCGAGACGCTTAAACGGACGAGTGGGGAAGGCTTTGTTCAGAGAAAAGCCGCGGTATGAAAATAAAAAAAAAAAAAGCACTAATCGTATTTAATTTTTAAGAGAACGATATTTACTAAAAAAAAAAAAACCAAAAAAAAAAGCCGTCGAACGAACGAATCTAACGGAACGTATTGAAAATATTTGTTTTCTCGTGACGAGAAAACAATTTTCTAAAATATTAGCAGAGTAGTCCACGGGCGGCCTCACGAAATCTCGGGAGATTTCGCCGAATTCTCTTATGGATCGTTCTCGGCTCCGAACGTCAATTATATTTATTTACTTTTTTTACAATATACACCACATAAGATTGACATTTCGAGCGCGTTTTATCATTTTCAGTCCATATATTATTACTATATTTCGGTCGATAAACGGAACTACCGTGTGCGCGCATATTATTATTATTATTATTATTATTATTATTATAGAGGGAGCTGACACAAGCGTGTTCGTCGAGGCGTGACCACACGACGAGGTGATAACCAAACCAACTCGTTTTTTTTTCATTTCGGAAACACATTTTGTTTTTTAACCGACAAATGGTATTTTAATAATATAATCGCTCTCTCTCTCTCTCTCACTCTATCTGTATGTCTGTCTGTGTTTTTTTTTTTGCGGTTATTTCTCCCATCCCCGTCTCCCCTCGTCCTCCAACGCCCTTACAAATGTCACACGCGTGAAGCACGTTTATTCGGGGAAAAAAAAATAATAAATAAATAAAACTTACGCGTGCGCGCGTCAATACTCGAGGACGTTTGACCGATAACGGATAATGGACGGAGACGGGGTGAAACAAAAATATAAATAAAACGTTACGAATATTGAAATGTTTATTATTATTTTTTTTTTCTATCGAATCGCAACGAACGCCCGAACCCCGTTGGCGTAGGTTATTATTATTATTATTATTTGTTTTTATATATATATAATATATTATTTCTTGTTCCTATACGTACACACGATCTCACGACTGTACATTTCGCGATCATGCGGACAAAATGTCGATTTTAAGTTATTTGCCAATAACTGTTCAATACGCGTACGCGTTATTTATAATAAAATACACGCCAAAAAGAAAAAAACATCTATAAACGAAATTTTCGATTCGACGACTGTTACACGCGTAATATTATATTATATTACAAAGACACGACCGCCGTGATCGGTTAACCGTTCGTGGGATTTTTTTTTTTTTTAAGACAATATGAAGTATTTTTGTTATATATATATATAAAATAATAATAAAACAAAATATTCGGTCGGCTGCTGTTCGTACGGAGATAACAATCTACCACAATGGTTAAAATTAGAGTGATCTCGTCCGTTCTACTGTACACATATACGCACGCGCTTGGGAAAAAAAGAACCGAAACGATTCGAATTTCAAATGTACAACGTATTCCGTTATGATCGTTATGATAACGGTGAGTTATTAGTTATACGGTACGAGTTAATGACTTCTTTTTTTTTTTTTTGTTGTTGCGATTTTCGATATTTCCTATATTTCAACGCAATTCTGTAGATTTATAACATAACACTCCTAACAGTGTTTACTTTAAACTCTGTTATAGTAAAAACAACAGAATGAAAACAGACAACGGGAAATAATAATAATAATAATCTCATAGATAGAGCGTTCAATTATAATAACACTGCGCGTTGTTTTAACAATGAAAATATTTTTAAACGAAATAAATGATCTATATTTTTTTTGTAATTTAGCTATTAACATTGCAATTCGTTTTATTGTTATTATTATTATTATTATTATTGTTATTATTATTATTATAAACAACATTGGAACTCTCTTTTTGAGTCAGAATTTTCGTATATCTGTTCACAAGCGTAATATACGCATTTACAACGCGTAGTAGTGTATTGTACGGATTATAACTTTGTAAAAAATATACAAATCGAACGTTTTTATTTGAATTTATTAATTAATTTTTTCGAGACGTTTTTTTTTTGCGTAAAAATTTAGTTAAGATGAAAATTTAGGATTAAAAAAAAAAAAAACGTTTTAATATACGGCCAGTCTTGATCGCAATACGTATATATATATATGTACATTACATTATATATTATGTATGTATGATTTTTTTAGTTTTTTTCATACAGTTTAGAGCAATTATTTGTTGTTATTTGGTACGCAGGCGAAAACGACAATGTGTACATGAGTATTCGGACGCATCGTCTTATAAGCGGTGTACAACAAAAAAAGAAAGGAAGAAAGATAATATCCGCATTTTGAAAATACGAAATCATCGAACGGATTAACACGAGCGTATAATACGTATATTTTGAATGTGACGAACATGCGTATATATTATAATATTACTATTTTCGTAATATTATTTCTTATACATTGTAATATTACGTATACACATATTGTTTTTCCAATTAAAACAAATGGGCACAAAAAAAAAATCGCAATGCCAAGAAAACGTCGTCAAATGTGTATGTGTGTCATCGTCGTATATAATTGATTATTACACGAAACCCTCGTGTAATATTATACACAGTACGTTGGGACCGAGAACGCGAATGTACGTAAATAGATAAGATCTGTACAACGTGTTATCTAGAGAAACACTATATTTCCTAACGGAAAAAAAAAATTAAGAAATAAAAAACAACAGTTTTATAAATCGTCGAGAAATACGATTTTTTTTTTTATAACCGATATTTCAAGCACATGTCCGCGATACGCGGACGTGGGTGTTAGTTACATACTTGTACGAGCGTTAATGTCTTCCAATGTACGTGAATTTTAATAATATAAAAGCATACGCTCGTACGTTGGCAGCGAAAACAATAAAATAATATCGTGTACTCTAATGATTTTCTAATTGAAAATACATAGAACGTGTCTTGTTCACTGTTCCACGTGCGTATGTCCCAGAATCCGTAAGTAAAAGTTATTTTACTCGTGTTATTTTCATCGACGAAAAATAACAAGTGAATCAAATTTTAATATCCGGGGCGCGCAATCGCGGTCGATTGTTTCTTCGTAACGATTTTCGGACAGCCGGACTTCAAATATCAAAAAAAAAAACGATTTTCGAAACCATCGTGTCAAATGGCGTTGTACGCAAATTTATACTCCGCAAATGCGCGCGGTCGTCCACAATTTTACCGGTTATTTGGACGCGGGGTTTTTTTTTACATATATATAATTTAAATCCGCGCTCATAATATTACACGATCCACTCGTATTGATCGGACGTATAAAAATAACGTGTAATAAACGCCCGTCCTATTCATCCTATTCGTCCATCGCATTGTCCGCACTCGTATTTCCAATCGACGCGACATGCACGTACACGTGCGCGGCAGAAATCGTGCAATACGATTACACGGAAATGGCGACTTTATGCCGTTGTCGCGTCATTGGAAAGAGTCGACGTCGACTGAACCTGGCCGACCTAAACCGCTATAGTCGGTTATAGACACACCGGACACCATAGGCGTGCGCACGGGGGCGGCAGCGGGCAGCATATATGCTGCCCCCGAATCTTTTTTCTTTCTGCTGCACGGGCCGCCCGTTTTGTTGAATTACGGGCCTCTGTAAAATAGTTTATTTCAGTAAAATAAAATTACGATACTACCAGAAAATATGATGTACCCACACGAGTTGAAAATACAAACTCTATAAATTACAAATATAAGTGTGTGTGTATAATTTTCAAATTTTAAATAATATTTTTTATTATTTTCATTCGTTTATCTTTATTTTATTAATATGATAAAAGTGAAAACAACTTTTTCCTGACAACGACTAACCTATAAAATTTTTGATACCTAAAATAAAGTACCTACTACAGGTGACATAATGGGCCGGGCTTAATGGAAAAATTGGAATATGGGCCGGATTAATCTCATGCTGTCCCTGAAACACGAGTCTGCGCACGCCTATGCCGGACACCGATCGTCTCCCCCCAGCGTCTCTCCAAACGCGCCTTAAAACTTTTACGACGACCGACGTAAAATACCAGTGCGTATCATCCCGGCGTCTTCCTAAAAAACGCGTCCGTTTCCGTAACCTAACCTATCCTCGTCGTCGTCGTCTCCTGTTCCAAATAGCCCATGTTCGAGGAGACTACTTACTATTATTCGTACATCGATTTTTTCCACCGCTCGCAACGTTTCCGAACCGTAAAACATTGCTGGCCTCAATACGGTCATACGGAATCCATACGAATTTTCGATCGTCACACGCGTTCCTGTTTTTCCGTCGCACGGTCGAATTCCCATCGGTCCGTCTCCTCCCTCCGACACCAATATGTACGCGAGTATATCGTAACGGTATCGCGTTTTTACAAGACGTGTTCGTCTCGACGGCGTTCGAGCAGGTTTTTTTCAGTTTTCACTTAACACACACACGGTTTTAAGCCCGGTGACATTTAAAAACGACAAACGCAAATCCGTTTTTATTTTTCTCCCGTTCAACAACACCGATCACGCTGCAGAGACCGCCGCCGGTATGAAATCTCCCGTGGCGGACACGTCACGACCGCGGCGATATTATTTCTATATTATTACGTACGCACACACACACACGCACATTGAGTTATGATGTACGCGAGTAACGAATGCGGACCGTACTACAATTACACCACCAGCGCCGTCATAACGTGTAAACGAAAATAATTTTTTGTGTTTTTTTGTTTTTCGTACGATCGGTACTTAACGCGGTTGCTTAACGCGTGTGATTCACTATGTCTCGTGTTCGGGGGACACGACGGTATTTGAATTATATCGAAAACGCATATTCGAGGCCGAGGAGAGAGAGATTCGGAGATTGTTCGTTCGTCTCCTCTCGCTCGCTCGCTCGCGAGCGGACGGACGACCGATAACCGGTCCTCGTACACTGTTATTTTTTGTTTTTTTCTTATTTTACACACGATTGTGTCAGGTGAAAATTGTGTGTTGGAAACGTCGTTTGTTTCGTATAATACATTCGTATATATATTATATATATATATTTAGATTTCGATACGGATTTTTTCGAATCCATCGTGTTCCGTTGTCGTGTTTCCCATCCCGTCCCACACTGTCCGCGCCCGGTATTCGAAAAATAACGATTTTTCAACAAATAACTCGTTCGTCACGAACGTATTAGTGATTCCCGTATTGGAATATATCATGCGTAATTACTAACACTACTGTCCTGTGTAAAGAACTCCGGTTGTCAATAACAATGAAATATATTATTATTATTATTATTATACAGCCAGTACACATGTGCAGAGCGCGTTTTCAACTCGTGATATTATTTTATTTAAAAAACGACGCTCGGCACTTATGATTCTTCCGATGTAGGAGTTACTCGCGATTGGTAGTGAAAAAAATCCACGGAATTTTCTTCGCCGATTCGAGAAAAGAAAACGGTTCGTTTATATAGATAATATTTAGCGTGCAAGCAAATCTGGAGTGTTTATCGAAGTGTTCTTTAGGGTTTTTTCCCCGCGAAAAACGGCTTTACCGTCAATTTCTATCGATTTTCGAACATTTTATTATTTGTAAATAATATCTTATACTACAGGCCAACAGTCCGATTGTAAATTCTCATTCAACTGAAATACGATTAAATTCTATCGCAATAATAAATGGTTAAAGGGATACAATTTTATTACGACAAATTCTTCGATTATACACGCCATTGCAATCGACTATTAAAACACTAATCTGTACTTTACGGTCAGAAAAAAAAACACGCGTTAAGACGTAAGACGATAAGGCTTTAATTAGCAATCGGCAATCGAATTATTTATATTATTTGTATATTATCAATCTGCGTTAAATAATAATAATAATAATAATAATCACATTTTACAGACGTGATTGGAATTGAAATAAGAAGAGAATACAAAACTCCTCGGCTGTTGAACTTGACTCCAGGGCCATACAAGACCCATGCAGGGTACTCTCTATTGAAATCCTAATAAATCTGCGCCCCTATAAATCCGGTGCAATCCGGTGCCCGCATTCTCCCGCTAAGTCGGTGCACTGTCCGGCAGTGTAACGTCGTTCTTTTAAAGACGTTCGAAAAATAAAACAACGATTGTTAACATTGATGGAGGCGCGCATCAGCTATACGAGAATAACCGGGAATGTATAAAATGTATAATATAGAACATAACGAAAATATTTTTAATCATACACAATCGTGTCGAGAGTGTAAGAGAAGTGCGTATGTATATTGTTAAGCGATATTCTTCGGCCTCGAACCGGTCGATTGAGGAAGGCCGACGGAAAGACTTGAATACTCTCGCCGCGGCCGAAGTTTCTCGTTGTTACGGCTCTGTACGTTATAACGTTGTTTTGTGCTCCGTTCTCAATAAAAATTTAAGAAAAAAAAAATCGTACATAAATCTCGCGCCGTATATGCCTGTTTGTATATGTAATGTATGGTACTCTCACCGTAGACGAAATCGGCCGACGACGACATGGCCGTATGAAGTTACGAGCAACTCGTACGTACCGAGCCGCGGAAAACTGTAGCGACGACAAATAACAATACTAATATAAAACCATTATATTTATTTGTTATTATTATTATTATTATTTTTTTTTGTAAATTCATTTTTTATATAATCGTGGGGGGGGGATTTATGCTGTGAGAGCCCCGCCCGGCGTTTATATAAATACACTATTCGCAATAACACGAACCCAGGATTCAGTGTGGCCTTTGAGAATTGAAGTGTAACGTGCGCGTACATTGCAGACGCGTATTTAAGCATTTTCAAAGGAGGGTTATGGAATTTAATTTTTCAATATTTGACGTCGCGCGGGTGAATTATTATTATTTTTTTTTTTTTTTGCGCAATTTGCACGCCCCCGCAGAACGACAGAAAAGAAAAATAATATTAATCGTTTGAATTAGAAGTCGTATTTTAAAATTAGGGTTATGCTGCTCGTGTGAAAACAACGATATCGAAACGTCGTTTTATTCGTGAAAATTCAACGGGATTTTTTTTTTTTTTAACGGAGGCATTTATATTCGTTGTACGATGAATGGTTCAGGAGATGTGACCGCAACAGTTCAAGGAGAAAAACGTTGTTATTCGAGGAGAAAAAAAAAGGGAATACGAAAACTGAAATTTCTACCTTATACTCGAGAATCAGATGTTCATGGAGCGGAGGAAATTTTTCCTTTACGCACATTTCAGGTGCACATAATACCACCTCCCACCGCTCCAGAGTTCATACATTTCTTACCACTCACGACGTATGATACATAGTAGGTATAATGCCAAAGAAGAAATTATGCCCCCTCGTTGTTAAATGTCAGATATAATGTTTTACGAACTTCAAAGAAAAATTGTTTTTTTTTCGAACCCGGTCGCCTCAATCGTAAATACGCCACTGTCGCATATTGCACTCCACCAGTAATAGAATGTGTCGTGTACGGAGTGTAAGAACGTTCGATCTTATCTTTTGGCGACAGTCGATAAAAATAATAAAACCGATAATATATATGCATGTGTCAACGAATATGGCTCAAGTTGATAGAGAGTTCCGCGCAGAGACAATGCCGTGACGATAACACCAGCTAATAATAATATTAACGATCCGTTACTAATATTAGGTCTAAAAAAATTAGGTGTAACCGGGAAATGCAGGAACTATTCGAAAAACCAAGCACAATAGCGGAAATACGATACAAAAGACTAGGTTGGCTTGGTCACGTGCTAAGAGCTAGATCAATTACGTATTAAACTGGACTCCACAGGGTAGGAGACCGAAGCGGAGACGGATCGACAAAAGTAAGAAGGGACTAATGCAACTGGGGATAAACGATCCTTTTGAATTAGCTCTTGATAGAGACAGATGGAGAGAAGTTTGTTTTGCAGCTATGGACCTCAAAGGCTCCTAGAGCTGAGAGAAGAAGGAGATGTAAGTCCTCCCGCGCCCGGAAAGTCATCCGCTGCCGTTGCGGGGGGGGGGGGGCGGGAGTGAAGGGGAAAGAAGTTGATATTGTATACGCGCAGTTTTATTTTCTGTTCCGAGCCGATAAGGGAGCGATAATGCGCGCGCGGGAGGGGAGGGTGGCGAAGTGAACCGGGACGCGTTTCGGACTGTGCAACGGTGGCGTAGGTCGTCGGGGCGGAGCGCGAGAAGTAATGTTTCCGGCACGACGGCACCGGATGCGCGTCGGAAGTAGGTCCTGCACGATGAAATACGCGACGATAAAAATCTACGAGTGCGAGCAAATTTTTTAGTTTCATAAGCGCAAGTGGCGGATATTATTGTGTAGTTCTATTGCACACGCACACGCGCGCACACACACATATTATACGCGCACGAGAAAATATAAGTTTGAAAAAAAAAAAAATAATAATAATAATTTTTGTTTGTTACGATGCGCGAGAAATCGCGGGAAAAAAAGACATTTTTTTTTTCAAAAAAAATCTTAGTACTTAGAAATTCTTTTGGTTTTAAACAACGATAAACGGATTAAAACGTCGTGCGCCGCTCATTATTATTATTATTATATTATTATTATTTTTATTATTATTATTATTATTATTATTATTATTATTATTATTATTATTATTATTATTATTATATACCGCGTAAATCGAATTGGCCGATCTCACGAAAACTCTACGAAGCGACTTTGCGATTTACACGAAGCGATTGCGCGTCTTGTAATATACGTGTAATAATAATAATAATAATGGATACATTATTTATTCGTATATATATAAATTATTATTATTATATACCGCAATTAAATTTTACAATATTACAGATAAATCAGTTATTTCTTTTCTCCTTTAGATACGTATATTTACACGGATAATGTTTTTAGGGAAAAATATTTTAAACCGTATAGGGCCTCAGCGATTGGTCAATCGTACTCTTCCGGAAATTCGTACGTGTGTTCTTCATAAAGTAAACAGAACACAACTGGCATTGACGTTTTAATGGATTTATTAAAAAACAAAAAACAAGTGTTGTTAGTAAAATAAGAAAATCAAAAAAAAATCCGATCGCTTCATATTTTATATGAACGTGTTGTCCTTATAACGATGTACACGTATCTATATTATACGCATTGCAACGTATTGTACATTATTGTAATTCGATTAGAGTCTCGGTTGACCGCGGTTTTCATTTATTCCCTGTTCGCATCTGCGCTTACTCGGATAAAATATTATATGCTATATAGTAGCGTTTTAAACCGTATTATTATTTGTGCGCGAAATCTCGTACGTTTTTCTCGTGATTTTTAAACGTCGATTGTTTGTTTTTAGAAATACGGAAATCAATAAATACAGTCGCGTGTATTATCAAAGACTGTGATCTCAACAATAAATTATAATTTACGAACAAATTGAGAATTTTTAATTTTTGTCAATAACGCGGGTATATGAAAGACTGAAAATTATTTTACTGCGCGCAAGTTACGAATTTCTTTTCCTCTCTCTGACTACTGTAGGAAATACATCATCAGGAAAAAAACGAATGCACGTAACGAATCGTGGCTCGTGTAAATGTCACGAAAGATAATACGACGCACTTAACGATAATCCGTTTTTTTCTCTTAAATTCGGCGTGTTGCGAACGTACGCGATAAATATAACATTATAAAACGGCGAAATTCGCATGTGCGTATTACTTTCCGTACGGAGGAGACGCGGAATTTTTTGTATTTTAAAATAACGAGAAGCCAATATAAATTGATTACTAATAACAATATTATCGGAATAATTGTAGAAAAAAAAACAACGTCGTTCGCTTATAAATCACTATGTGTGTGTGTGTGTGTGTGTGTGTATAATACTGATGTAATTGAAGAATGACAAAAAAAAAAAAACCACTGGAATTCGTACACGCCAACCCGTTTATAATATCAGCTATGACATGTTGCAGTGATACGGCGCGCGCGGAATTAAAAATATTATTAATATTATTATTATTATTATTATTATTATTATTATTATTATTATTATTATACACATTATAATATATTTCATATAAATATGGATTTCGAGTTTTTATTTTTTTTCACACATCGGGTTTTCTATAATAATACGCGTTTCAACTGCAACGTGCGAATCTAAAATAACTATATATTGTTAATGTTTCATTTTTTAAATTTTTTGACGCATTTTCTCTCACTATAATATTGAAAGGAAACCGACGAATTTTATTATTATTATATTTTATTAAAACGTCACAGGAAATCTATATATATAAAAAAATTTTTCTTTTTTCTCTCTCTCTCGTTCGCTTAACGTTTGCCTGTCGAATCCGAACCGCGTATTATATATCGTACGTGCAGCGTTTACACGATAATATAACATTATATTAATAATTGAAGTGGAGAAAATACGAAAATTTCGCATTAATAATTTGCAGTCGAGCTGTTATGATTTTCGTTTAAAAAAAAAAAGTTATTTTTTATAAAATAACGATTATAACATTATAAATATGACGATTGATAATAGAAAATAAAAATGTTTTATAGCTTTTCTCCGATCATTTTGTAATTTCCAAAACCGATTTTTACGTCATATTTAAATATAATAATGTTTTTTTTTTTTTAAATTTTCCAGACATTAGACATAGTAGCGTTATTTTACACCACGGTATTGGTGTCGAAATTTACCTCGTACACATCGACATTATTACATTGCGTATACCGTTGTAAAATATACTCGCGCGATCCAAACAAAATGATAAACGAAATTTTTATTTTTTATTAATAATCCATTCGGTGGAGCATCAAACGATTTTTTTACGCGCTTTATTCGCATAATAATAATAGATTGATATATTCGCGCGTGAATAGAAAAGTCCTTTTTTTCATTTTAATGGTCTAATAAATTCGCGTGCGCGCTATCGATGCCATCTGCACAAATACCGATAAGTACACTACACACACACACACACATACATATACAATAATAATAATAATAATAATAATAATAATCGATTGAACTCGCGCGACGTTTCATGGATTTATGAGCTGTGGGAGGGGAAGGTGTGTAGTCGTTAGGACGTTAATATTCCTTTCGAATAAAAAATAAAACAAATAATACACGTAGAAAAATACCGAATCGATTGTTAATTACAACGATATAGATAGGGGGGGGGGTAAGCGGTGAGTTTTTTTTCTCCTCTTCTCATAAAACCATCGTTGATACGCGCAGACTTCAAGAGATTATTATTATTATTATTATTATTAATATTATTATTATTGTTCATTATTATATAAATGTAATATTATATATATATATATATACGCCGATTAAAAACGTACACAAACTTTGGTTGTACGCAGCGTATTTGGTAAATGCGGACACGCGTTCGTAGCAGCGGGAAAGGGGAAAAAGGAAAAATTAAAAAGAAAAGAAAATCACGAGTCGGTAAGTAAATATATGTACACACGCGTGGCTCGGATTAATATCGGTCGCATGTTTGCCGCGCAGTGTACGAATGGAATTTTCGTGAAACGATTTATAATTATAATAATAATAATAATAATAATAATACACCATTAGAAAAAACTATTTTCAAAACACATATTTTAATACAAATTATGTTTATATTATTATTATTATTATTATTATTATATACACTTCGACGCGAGTTTTAACGTCTAAGCATAGGTTTATTCGATTTATTTGCATTTCCAACACTATATGACACACGTACACTCGTTTATTATTATATTATATATATTCTATCGATACGATTAGAAGGCGCATATCGTTACGCTGCTAGTTAGAGTTGACGCAATTTACAGCTGCAAGTTTTTTTTTATCCGTACATATGAAAAGTATATTTAAACGAGTTTTTAGTTCTGAAAAAATAAAAATACACTCTTAAGCGAAATCAATTATATATATATATAGGTACTTAGAGAATTGTATTTATAAAGAAATCGAAAATCCGAGAGATTTCAATACGTATATATATATTTATTTTTTCAACTAAATATGCATATCCGTTGACAAACTACTATATACGATCAGTTTTTATAACGTTAATTTAATAGACGAGAATATATTTAAATAATACCCGTTTTAATACCACTATATTATGAAAAGCTTAACGCAGCAGTAGTTTGAATGCGTGTATAGGGATTATATATTTAAGTATACATTATTATATAATATATTGTTAAATATCGTGTAAAAACAAAAAACAAGAGTAATCGACGTAGTTTTGTAAATGTGTATTAAATTGATATATACGAAGAAAAAAAATATATATAAATACGCGTGTCTAGACGTGTAAAAACGATATAAACAATTATTATAATGAGAGAGATAAACACATACTGTTATAGAGAAAAACTTTTTTTTTTTTATGTGCAGTATTTAATTTTCAATAATCAATCGAATCGATAATAGGAAGAATAAAATAATATTCTCATGAGCATTGAATCCGATTCATATCGATAAATATAGAGACAATTCGTTAAATAATTTGTACGAATAAGTATAAAAAAAATATATATATATATATGCCAGTTACACGACATATATAAAATAAAACATGTATTTTAAAATTTTAGTATATTTAGTTATAACACGATACGCCCACGTTACGCGCGAAAAACGTCCGGAATTTGATTCCTTTTTTCATTTTTAAGCGCAATATTCCCCGATAGGTTAAAAAAAAATTCTTTTTTATTATAATTATTATTGTGATAAAATCTATTACGGCGATTATATATTATAATATGTGTTATACGGCGTACAATATTACGATATGACAAAACGGTTCGAGAGACAAAATATACGCGCGCAGGTTAATTGAAACGCGTGGAATAAATAGAAAAAATTCGTTTCCAAACGATAAAGTGGAACACGCGGAAAATTATTCCCGTATTAATATAATCATTGGTAATAATGTGGACTAAACATTTAATAACACCCTATACGAAAACGATTCGAAATAGCAGCTGTTGATACACTATGAAATTTAACGCGTAACGCGCGTATAATTCTAATTGATTCGTTATAGAAATAAATGTTTGTTCATTTATTTCTCTATTCGCGAAACAATCGGATCGCACGAATTTTTTTTTTCGATACATCATTCGTAACGGCACTCGCGCGGTTCGTCAGAGAACTTAACGATATAGTCGTACCGCGTTATAATTTCGTAGTTTTTTCACTCGATTTCATTGTTACGCAATTAACTGGTGTGCGTTAAGTGTTAATTTTAAGAAAAACAATTTCTAACGAGAAGAATTCTTACGGATTTCTTTATACGTATATACTCGTATATGTGAAAAATATATAGCGAATTTAACTCGTTGAAATGTGTGATACGTCGAAAAAAAAATGTTCTAGACTCACGAAAAACTCTTCCTATCCCGAGGGGGGGGGGGAGGAGAAATAATCGTAAAAACCTTAAAAAAATCCGCGTTGTTAAATTTATTTGTTTTTCCGACTACAAAAATTTAATATCTCGTCTATCATCGATATTTATTTATTTTTTTTTTTTTCATTTGTGGTGTACGTATAATCATATAATAAACGAGCGCGCGAACGCGGTATAAATAAATAGAAAAAAAAATGTGTGTAGACATCGTATATATGGGTAGGTAGGTAAAAAATAGCTATTCAGTCGTAAAAAATAATAAAAATAATCCAATATTAATTTTCCGTTTGACCTTATCGCGCGCGTTACAGAGTTACCGCACAGTACACTATTATACGTATACAATAAGTTATTATTATTATTATTATTATATAGTTTTCGTTTAAAAACATTTATATATATATATTTTTTTTTTTATCAATACGCGACCAGCCCCGCCGAGGTTTTTTTTTATTTATTTTTTATAATGATGTATCCTTGTAACAAGATTTACGAGGTACGACGTGATACTTTATTTGTGTGTGTATGTGTGTGTGTTTATAGTAATTTCGATATAAATCGATTCCGCGCCGTGTGTACACAGAAATAAAAAAAAAAAATTACACAACACTACACTTTTTCAGTTTCTCCCGCAGTTGCCGTTCCATCGTCTCTGTCCGACCACGTTATGTTTTTATCATCCGTGCGACGTTTATCGTCACATCGGAAATCGCGTGACAAAAAAAAAAGCGTCCGCGATTTTCAATGCATTCTATAACCACGGTCGATCGTGTATTACCTTATTATCCGTGTGCTCGATTAATAATAATAATAATAATAATAAAACCAACAACGATTTGAAAATATATATATAAAAAAATAAGGATATAATAACGAATGTCGCTCGTGCCAATGTCGTACCGCGTATTTTATAAAAGTTTTCGAATTTTCGTTACTCGAGTACATATCGATTACAATATAAAAGCTGATTATATGTGTGAGCTTGTAAACACAACCGCGATTTGTATTCAATTGCGTTCAATAAAACGATTCTTCCGCGCAACTTCTCGCGCGGTGTAATTACATATATATATATATAATATAAAATAACGCCGAATATTGTACACATTATAATTGTACCGACGAAATCGAAAAACGACCTCCTTAAAACGGCCGAGCGAAATGCGTATATATAATATACTGGAAAAGTTAACGCACAGAGAGAAAATCGTTATATTATTGTTCGTATAAAAACAAAATATTTCGTTCAGACGTCGAAAAGAATATTGCGAATACACCAATTACTGCGAGTTAAATTCCGATTAAATGTGGCAATTTCTTTTTTCAGTTCATCACAATAATAGCGAATTTTCCGAACAATTATCATTACGTAAACGTTTTTTTGCAGATAATTCGATTTACTTTTTCGTTTTTTACGTGTTATACATAAAATATAGTGGATACGATTTTTTTTTCTTAGGAGGAGGGGAAAATTCAAAGGAACTTTCGAAACAAAAATATTTTATACATTAAATTATATGTAGTTTTCAATGAATAATTGCAAAACGAAATCAACTCACCGTTTGTCGTTTTTCGCATTAATCGATATTGTATTATATATATATATATATATGGTTTTTATGAAAAGCATATATTATATAGATTTTTAAAGTGATAATATAAAATATTTGACTCGGTTTAAAAAAAAAAACTATATAGATACTGGTATACAAATCAAGTAAAAAAAAAAAAAAAAACAAAAATCAATAATATATTCTTATAAATTATTTATATTTCGTATATAATATTCACGAATACATGAAATTTGTAATGCTCAAGATTCTGAACTTATCAGAACTACTTATTCGTAGTTATATGACTGTCAGTTTATGTCAAACGTACATAGCGATAATTGTATAATATTTGTCCGAAAATAAAATGTGAAAAATATTCGGTATTTATCGCGGTCGAATATAAAAAAAAAGAAAAAGAAATTTCGTTTTTCCAATTTTTGTAATTGTAAAAATATCGATTTAAAATACTGTTTTCCCGCATCAATTCGTACAATCGATTTTCCCCCTGAATACATATATATATATAAATATATTTCTAAAAATTCAATAATTAATTCTACGTTTTAGTGTTCAAATTTTTTAGTAAAAAATAAATTATGTCATGCAAAAGAACACCGCGCATCCGTTGTCAGTGTATTATCTCGTACTCGGTCCATGTCAATTATATATGAAAAAACAAAGGAGGGTTTTTTTTGTCTTTTAATTCACAAACATATAATATTCGGACACCAATGTCGCACGAATTATGTTCGTCGAAAGGGACGATATTGTTAATATATTACAATTATGTTGGAACGAATTGCGTTTCGTGAAAGCACAATGAAAATATCGGCTTATAACCGTGTGATTTGCGTGTATTTAATTCTTTTTTTTTTATCAACGACAATATTTTCTTTCCTTCTGGTTAAAATTTTATCCGTAATTTAATACGAAAAATTATAAGATAAGATAAAAAAAAAAAAGCAAGTGAACTAAGAAACATGAAAATTAAATCCGCAGCGATTGAGTAATAATAATAATAATAATAATAATAATAATAATAATAATAATAATAATAATAATAATAATAATAATAATAATAATAATAATAATAATAATAATTATAATAATAATAATAATTGTTTGTTTTTCGTGATAACGGAAATGCGATTAAACGATAAAGAAACTGATAAATCGTTTGCGAAATGTACGGGAGACTGCAGAGAAATCAGACCAAACGAGACGCAAAATGTTCAATATCTTTTAATTAATTAAAATTATACGATAATTTTTTCATTTCCTCGATATAAATATATTTATATATTTTAAAATTCGTACATTTTTTTCCTATTTTTTATGTCTTTACTTTATATTCGTATATAAAAACGGTAAACTACATAAATAAAAACCGGTTAAATGTTTACTTTTAATAATTTTTTTCACTTCCATCGAAGTGTCGTTCTCTCGAGTAGCGGTCGTATACGAGACGCACTCAAGACACGCATTGCGTACGTGATATTCGTTTTGATAAATTTTTATTTTTGGTTTCGCTAATTTTCTCTTACCGATACTCCTTTACGCCCAGAATATGCGATTTGCCAATGCCCGTCAAGGACTCCGTTTCTCCATAGATCCTACACAATTATTATTATTATTATTATTTTGGTTTATATCTTATGCCAATTTATTTTAGATTGGACATTTATTCGAATTGTACGTAAAAAGCCACGTTAAAAGCATACCGTCTGCAGAATCCAGTGTGTGTGTGTGGGGGGGGGGTATCGTTACGAATACATGCAGATAACAGATTCGTAACATCCAATATTTTTGTTCGGTTTTATTGAAAACAGTTATTTAGCTGATTGATATATGTTTTAAAAGTATAAATTTCCGAAAAATGTCCAAGACTATTATTTTGTGAAAACGGTGTTATTTCGCGTCCCGGTGTATGCTAAGAATATATCTTAAGTGTATACTTAAAACCAGTAGTGTATCGTCGTTTAAATCGGGACGAATGGCACAACTCTACAATATTATGTTAATAATATTCATAATCATTATTTTATTTTTATTATCATATTTAATTGTTATTATAATATATGTATATTTTTTTCTTATTATTAAAGGCTCTTTATAGCAATAAAACTCGAATTTAATACATTGGTATAAATACAATTTATACGTACGACGGTTTTGGAGACATATTTTTGGTCTTCAGCTGTCAATATATTATATAAATATATATTAATTGATTGAAAAGAGGGGCTTGTTCGTATTTTTTTTTTTTTTTTAATTTTTTTCAACGATGTGTTTGATTGTGTAGTGCGCGGAGTATATACCACTACGGTAAATATCTCACAAATTCGTTATTATTTATTTTTCTTTGAGTTAAAAAAAAAGAACATTTACGGGATTTATATATTTACGATGGGTATCCTAAAAGTAAGTTTCGCTATGGAAAAAGAAAAAATGAAAAACGAGTTTTCAATTCATACAGATAAATGTATTCGATTCTTAGAAGTTTCAACCCATTTTGTAAATATAAATATTTTGTATACGATATAGATGTTTTTAAATCAAATTTCATATACACATATAAATCGGATTCCTGCAGTCATCTCGATAAAACGTTCGTCGCGAGATAAACACATTTTATTGTCCAAAATTATTTAATTATTTATCAAAAAAAAAAAAAAAAAAAATGAATGAATTAAACCGTTTTACTCTCGTTAACAAAATGTATTATCATCATCGTATGGATGTATTATTATTATTATTATTGAACGATCGATACAGGAAGGCTGCAGCGATAATTTTGTAAAAAAAAAAAAAAAAAAAAAAAAAAACGTTTACAAATTATAATATACGCGGACGTGTGTATAGATAATAAAATATATTATGTCCGCATAATATATATATACACATACACAAGACGTTCAAATATAAACTATATAATATATAGTTTGGACCGGCCGTTCAACGTTCGTTATAATATATTATATGTGTGTGTTTATAGTTTATATATATATATATAAAAATACGAATGTATAAACGCGATTCGATGTTATTTTCGAATTTACGATTTAATGAAGAGATCTGTTCGTATATATGTATATAAACGTTAAATAAGAGAACGAGATAGAAAGAGAGAAAGAAAAACACATTTAAAATTTATAATAATAATAATAATAATATAATCTCACACCTGAAATATACACTTTATTTTATATATTAGTTGTGTGTAAATAAGTATAAAATATCGATTGTCGAAATCTACGACGAGCCCACCGCCACCAGCCAGCCAGCCATCCGATCGACAACCGTCACGCGTATATATTTTATTCCCATATAATACGCGCTGCTGCACGTGAAATAGCATTGGACGACCTCGGACGAACGCGAGCGCGCGCGCGTTAAACAAGTTGTCCGATAAACATCGTTCTGTATACACACACAAATATATATAAATATATACACGACGCGTTTATTTAATGTATTTTTCTCCCTCTCCGTACATACAACAACGGTACAATAATAATAATAATAATAATAATAATAATAATATATCGGTCGGTACACGCCAATCTGACTATCCTCGGATAACGGAAATGTCCGCCGAGTTTCTCGAAAAAAAAAAAAAAAAACCAGAGAAATTTCGTTTCGATACACCTATTTTCTGCGCGCGGTAATCATCGCCACATTTTGAAAATAGTTATTTGCGTCTCGGCTGTGCAGTACCTCGGGGGACCAGACGAACGCCAAGTCCAAAAGTAACGATTTTCTAGGTTATTACATTTTTTTGGCACGTGTAATCTGTTTTCATCGTCTAACCACAGTGACGGGTGTCCGTTGAAAATTCTCTTTTTATCGTATTTTTACTAGAGCTAAACGAGAGTAAGAAGTCCGACGTAACGTAAGCAACACGGTCCTGTTATTACGCTCTTACGAAAATTAAGCGTAATGTGACTTACGTTCGTTCGGTTCAGATGTACAGACGTGTCACGGACGAAACGCACAAAACAAACCGTGGAGGAAATGTTAGGTCTGAGACTCGATGATAACTCTCCGGCCGCTGCTAAATAATATTACGTGTTTTATACGATATTTAACAGTATACAAGTACGTGCCATCGTCTTCTATTGAGGACAACACGCATCGTGATGTAGCAAAAAACGAAAATCGCCCGGTAATTCGCTCGCTACGAAAATCAATAATTTCTGTTAATAACGCGCAGGCGGCTATTTTGACGACGAATAAACGTTTTTTTTTTTTCTGAACACATTTTTTATTGACAAAATAATGAGTGGACGTCAAGCAACGGGGGAAAACAAATGGTTATTTTCGAAACACTCGCAGACGACAAAATAAGAATTTTTTACGCTCGTTAAATGTCGTCGTCGGATTTAGTTTTGTTGTTTGCCTTCGCCGGTTTCTTTTGCTCCTGCAATGCGTTGAACGCGTGTAACGGCGAACCGGTAAATTATTCGAGAAATTAACTCGATATAAACAAAAAAAAAACAAAAAACTGCAAATTATTATTACACTGAATTCATTAATTTCGCGAATCGTTCCATTTTACCACCAGATATAGGGCGAGAGAAAAAAAAAACGTTTCTGAAAAAAGTTCAAGAATACAATTGTACCCATTTGGATTTGGACAACACTCGGAGGAGACGCGAAAAACTTGGACTCCGAAAATTCCGAACACTGATATTACACATGTAAATTTAATTTAAAATCCCGTGCACATATAAATCACAATTTATAATGTAATAAATAATAATAGAAGATTTTTCTTTTTGTTACAAACGTATCCGATTAATTCGAATAATTTTTTTTTTTTTTTATATAATTTCCAAGAACTCGTGTTTTCCTATACGATTTATAACGAATATAAAAAAATAACTAATTATAAGTCAAACTGTTATATTTAATTCTTAAACAATCGAAAGGGCGCGTGTTGCGAATGAAAAAAAAATGTCTCGGATTTTAATGAATTCAAGCTGATAAATATTAGATATTTCAATCGTTTGACACACACCTAAGATTTTTATCAAAATAACTGTTTTATGAGAGAAAACATAAATATACACATTAGACGCCATATTTTCGCACAAAATAAATTACAATATTACCTACTTATACAATTATATTTGTTTTTTAAATATCACAACTTCTTATGGATTAAATAGATATTTAAGAAATAGTTCTATCGTCGTGTGACTGATAATATCTAGTAATTTATTTTGCGTAAAAATTCCATTTAAAATACAACTATGCAGGCTCTCAGGGTCGCTTAGTTTCGAGGTGGTATTTAACGTGACCGGTTGGCATTCTCTACCGAATTGTTCTCCTACACGAAGCAAATAATAATAATAATAATAATAATAATAATAATAATAATCGACAATGATTTCTCTCGACTCGAATACATATTTATGTACACGCAAAGTCCTTTCTCCGGGACATCTCTACTATATTATTAGTTATATGTTATTGTTGGTTTATTTTCACGTTTTGTTATACGAATATAAAATTTAAAAGTAATTCTATAAATCGACGCGTATAAATAAACAAGTGAAAACAAATAAATTTTATTATTATCATTATTATTATTATTATTATTATTTTTTTTTTCTTGTCGATATTATAGAGTTTTTATTTTCCAGCGAAAAAATGTAACGTGTGAGCTATTAATACAATTTCTGGTCGATCGCTCATAACACGCGATATTACAATAACGTGAACAATATTATTTTTAAATATATCTAGTCGAATTAATCGAATAAATAAATATTTACAACATATTAACCGTATTACGTTGTTATTTATTGTCAGAATTTGTTTCGTTTTGCAGTATGTATAAAATTTCGCAATAATAATACTGCTACGCGTCGTTTTCAAACGGTATAAATATTATATTATAATGACGTCGCTGTGCTAGTATTAAAAAAAAAAAAAAAAGTTTTCTAATAAATTTGGAATTTAGCGCGAAACGTTACAAGGAATTGCGAATGCGTACGGCACAGATTAAACGTCGTGTATACGTATATATTAAATTAGTCGTTGGAAATGTGTCGATTTAATAACCTGTAACACATTTCGATTTATATATTATTTTATCTGATCGAATTCTGCATATTACCTACATATATACACACGAGTAATTTACACGCAGTAAAATGTACATACTGAATACGCGAATTATATTATCACTTTTCTCCTTCTCGTATTATAACCTACACTACTACTACACAGGCTCATTTCACGCAACAGTGACAATGCACATACACGCATATACATATTATAAACGGACAGATTAATTAATTGTAATTGAATTTATTTTTTCTAGAATGTCCACGCGATAATAATATATTTAACTCGTTCGTAATCGTTAATTTTTATATAAAATCCGTAAATAAATAAACGTTTATGTAATATTCCGGAAAAAAAAAAACAAAAAAATTCTCGACACCGATTGACAATATAATTGCGTTACGCGGAGAATTATCGTACGAACCTCGTGGTCAAGTGACCTCCGTATATTTTACCGTACGCTGTACAATATACTAATTGAATATACATAATAATAATATTAAGTATATAATATATTCGGACGAAAATTGTAAAAAAAAATGTTCACCGAGCGATGGCGAAAACACGTCATGGCGATGACGGTGAT
This sequence comes from Chaetogeoica ovagalla, assembly GCA_032441825.1. Lineage (NCBI taxonomy): Eukaryota > Metazoa > Arthropoda > Insecta > Hemiptera > Aphididae > Chaetogeoica > Chaetogeoica ovagalla. Next base: position 7,383,986 of record CM063745.1, on the reverse strand, counting down.
AAATAACGATTTTTTACATCCCATCTAATATTTTCCACCGTGAAATGGAAACGCATAAACCACCGTCGGCGAATGTCTATGAATACGTCATAATATTAAAGCGTGCGCGCGAACAAAATATTATATTATATAGATCGACGATATACACGAAGAAAAGACAAGAACGGATGGAAAAAAGACGTTGCGTAGAAGGACATTCGCGACGGTGGACAATAAAACGCGTCGGATGAACCGGCATTCGCGACGGGGATTGTGGGTAAAGAAGACGGAGACGATCGGGATACTGCAAGGACCGTTAAGCTGAGCTAAGAAGATAAATGCACGTTGATAATGATTTATGTCGATAGCAAAGAAAAAAAAAACGATTCGGTTAATAATTATTATTGATATTACGAAATTAAAAGCGAAAACGTTCGGCGTGTACAGTGCCGTTTTAATGCGGTTTATCGTTATGAATAATATGCGTCGGTGGAACTCGACGAGTAATATTCGTATTGGCCGTAACCAGCGCGTGTATATCGGACGAGATAAAAAGTATTTTTAATTCGCGTAATTCTTGTTGTCGTCGTCGTCGTCGTTGTTATTCGTCGACAACTATATTCGCATACGACGACTCTGCAAATACCACATATCGCGGCGGTTGAAAATGCATAGTGGATTATAAACGTCGGAAACGACGGCTCGAATGTGATAGACTTTGAAGAAAATTAAACGTTTTCAAACGCGTTTGCGAATATTATCGTTTTGTCGTAAGGAAGCATCAGTAGTTTCTTTTATTACTCCGGGCTTTTTATGTTTATTAACGGAGCGCGTGAATCGCGATTGTGTCCAAGGAACACGTCTTTTAAAAATCACGCGTATATAATTTGCGGTAAAGCGTTAAGGACGTGTTTTCCAGTGGGGGGGCCATATTGCCGGGAATTTTCAAACGTGTGTTTTTTTATTTGTTTATTTTACTATGCACTAGTCCGGTAATTTATTAGAGTTTAGAATATTTAGATCGACAGTGTTGCGCTAGAAGAGTCGGATTGATTATTATATACGCGTAGACAAAATCGATAGAGTTCGGACAATGCGGTTGGCGCGTGGAAATAAAAAAAAAAAGAAGAGCGTGCAAAATCGTTCTTTGGACGAACCGAGTAAACCGCGATTGGAAAACAGACGAACAACGGGGCTGCAGACGTAATGTCTGTGATATAAAGCTGATATTATTAATGGATATAATGATTGACTGTCCCGCCGAATCATCATTAACAGCGATTCAAATAAATTCCTATATTTTCACCACGCGTTTAATCGGCACACACAGACACTTATTATGGTCTAGTATACGTGTAAAAACAGTTAAATCAAAATCGACGTTTCGATTTGAAAACATTTCGTCCGTTGCGCGGGAAAAGGGGCGAATACGTTTTGGAATATTTGAAGAATTAATACAATAGGAATGTGTGCGGATAACCAAAGAGATGCATCGAATACGTTACGAAACTGATTGAAGGCGGGGGGGGGGAAGAACCTGAAATACGCGCGTTGAAAAATCGGAATTTTCCGTAACGAAAATGTAAGAAAGCGTTGGAAAATAAAATAGAGGAGGAATTGAAAAAAAAAAAGAAAATAAGAGAGAGGAATTCGTTTGTAGTTTTCGTTCTTTCCAGACGAGATGGAGGATGGCCCATAACGCGCGCGAGCACGGCGATTTCCTCTTGCGAAGGATTTACGATTTTAGTGTCGCGCACGAGAGAACGGGTTATATAACAAACGGGGATATGTTATTCGTTTTTGCGATCGCAATCGAACGCGGTTGGAAAATGTCACACCGCGGGTGTGCGTGAGCGTTTGTTTCAACGAGTATATATATACTTGTCTCGTGTACGTTGAGGAGGAAAAAAAGCAAAAAAAAAAAAAAAACGGGAACGCGACAGTCAGTGGTTTATTGTGCTCGCGAAAAACACGCTGCGACCGTTTACTCTGCTTGCGCACCGGACTCCTAACCGCGAACGGACGGACCCCGTTAAACATTAAACGATATTTCACGTATAAAAGGATAAAAAAAAAAAATCGCGAGAAACGTACACGGAATCCAAGGTTTCCAACTCGCGATAGTGGTCCAAGTAAATTTTTCCTCTTAAACTATCATGTTCCACTCGATTTTTTTCTTTCTTCCTTAATCGCGAGGAAAAATGTCAAAACTAACAAACGGTTTCTTTCGGTGTCCCGTCCAAAAACAAACGCCAAAAACGCCGCCACAACTGGGATTAGCAGAAGAAGAAAAACCAAGTGCAAACTCATAAACCATACACCGGTCGAGTGTGTGAGAAACGTTCGTTTTTACCGCGAGCACAAGTTTTCAATTATTTCCCGCCTGCGTATTGTTCCTACGCTATACACACATCTTGTAATTATTCGAGTATCATAAGTACCGTTACTATATCACGTCACGAGACGACGGGAAATCGTCTGCAAATTCGACGATTATAACGATTTTAAATTGACTTTTTTCTCCTCCCCGAATCACGGAACTTAAAGTCATGGAGTACCCACACATTTTCGGATTATTTAAAAAAAAAAAAAGTACACGCGTGTTCGGTGAAAATTCGATAATCTCTAATAATAATAATAATAATAATAATAATAATACCATGAATACAATGTATCCGGAGAGAATTTTCAAAGATTCTATAGGACAGTGGTTTCCGAATTTTCTTTTTTCGTCCCGTACACCACGTATCAATATTTTCCGTTCTCCGTAAACTCCCCCCCCCTCCCTTCCAGTACGGAATTCTTACAAATTATCAGCTTGTGTTTCCGACAGCTTACACGGTCATACTCACCTGAACGAGGTTAACCGAATAATGAACATTTTAAAACATAAACAAAAAAACAACGCGTTGATAATATATTAATTAAATTATAATTATTTATTTATTTATTTTTTTTTTAATCGTTAAAACGAGAGAAAATGCAAACGAAATCCAATAACATTCTCGCGTAAAATGAACATAGTAAAAAAAAAAAAAAAACGTAGGTATTATAATATTTTAATGGGACGGATCAGTCCGATGTTTCGATGGTAGATTTTATAAAATTTAATAAAATAATTTTAATAAATCTCGCGGACGCCTGTGTTCGCTGCTTGCGCATCTCCAATTATTTTTTCTCGCCGACGCCGGGACCATTGGCAGGTCAGAGAATCAATCTCCGTGTGCGTCGATACGGACCACATTGGGAACCTACGCTATAGGACGACGATTTACTTTCGCAAACGCCGCGCAACAAGGAGTTTCACGCGCGTTCGCAGTTTTTCACACAAACGATTTTTCGGTCACTTTTTTTTGTTTGTTTTTTACGTCCCGTTTAATTGTCGGATTGAAAAAAAAAAAACGATCGAAAAAACGGCATCCCGCCTGCCGTCAAAATACCCCGTGTCCCCGAGAAATTCGGTACCTGCGCCTGTCCACAGAGTTCACGAGCAGAAAAATTAAACGTCACATCGATCGGCAGTGAATCCGATAGTGTCTCGCGTCGTTATACAAACGTATAAAAATACACAGAACGTGTAAGGGGGAAAAATGCGTTTCGGCATTGCGTTTCGGGGTCGGTGTCGACGAGACGGAGCTGTGCTCCGCCGGCATCGGTTTTCAGCACCCGGTGACCACCCGGTGTTACAAGCGTAACGAACGTAACAGTTAAACGGACAAATCGCGCAGAGCGTATCGGTCGAGATTGCGGAACGCCGCCGCCGCCGTGTCTTTTTCGCGCGCGCGCACAATGGATAAAACGTCTTCCGTCCATCCGTGCGCGGAGTTACACGCGCAAGAGAGCAAACGTTTTATCCGATCGATATAATACCTATTTTGTGCCGCGAATTACTATTACACACAGGCGGCGACCTGACGGCGGCGACTGGCGGCAGGCAATAAGAACAACACAACGGGCGTGTGATAAGCTTAGACAGTAGTAGTAGTAGTAGTCGTCGTCGGGGTAGTGTTGTCACAATAATGCGACGACGACGACGACGACGACGACAAGGACGTGCCAATGGAATTAGCGCGGGTATTTTGTACCGACGAGAGGACGGCGGCGGCGACTGTACAAGCGGGAGGACAGCAGCCGCCGCCGCCGCCGTCGTAACCGCTACAAATAACGACCGCGAGTGTAATTTTCTTGCGGGCGGCATAAAAAGCTTTTTGTGTGTATGACGTGCGCCGCCGATGATCGTGGCCGCGCGATTGTGTCCGCTCGTCGTTGCCCGGCGGTCATTGTGCCGCGCGCCGCGAGACTCGTACGTGTATCGCGAAAACGGCATCTCGTCGTCGTCGTCGTCGTCGTCATCCGTCCACGCGCGCGACGAAATGCTTTACGTGGATTTATTCGTCGTATCATCCGATTACTTTCCGGTGACGGGGGGGGGGGGGAGGAGGAGAGCGATTGTATTATGAATTATTATTATATTATAATATGCGGACAATGGTATGTGTAGCGGATTATAATACGCTATTCGTTTAATATATTATATACATTGGAAATAATAAACGCGTGTTATAAGCAATAATGCGGGCAATAATGTATTTGTTAAAGCCCAAAGAGAGTATAAGAATCGCTGCGAGTAACAACGACCGGAACGTTTGAAATTACGTAGTAATAAGCCACTGCCCAATGCGGAAAGTACGGCTTTTTTTCTTCTATCCTTCTACATCAAAACGCACTTTATCAAATCAACGATATTCTCTATTTTCTAAGACCGATTTGTCGATGCGAATTATGCGGCCGGATGACGAGGCGAAATCGATATCCGAAAAAGATCTGATAATAAAGTTCCAAGAGCAATGTGCAATGTGTGTGTGTGTGTTTGGACCGCTACTCGGGGGTAACATTTTAGCCGTTCAATATCGGTTATACGCGGTTAGGTTAGGTATTTATTTAGGAATGTTAATTGAGAATCGTTATAGTTCTTCAATTGAAACGTTTCGGTTCAAATTTTAACGCAATATTTGAAGAAAATAAATATATTTTATAGTTCTAAGTCGGTGCTTCCGACGCCCCCAATCGTGGTGAAAATGTGTGATCGCACCGACGGAAATTCAACGGATCAGACGAAATGTTCGAGTGTTATGTTCAGTTCGTAGCAGTGGGGCGATTGTACACGATGTTCGAGGGGAGCGAAAATGGAGTCAACTCCATCTGCCAATGTAACGTCCACGTCGGAAAATAAATAACAAAAAAAAAAAAAAGAACTGTTTGAGAATCTATTAAGACGAAATAATGCATGTGTAGAAAAAGGAAAAGAAATGAGTTGCTTATAAATAACGGTTCAACAGCATTGGACTGCACAGTGCGCGACGGTCAACTCGAGCAAACCTTGTTCGCCTTTGAACGCGGCGAAAAAACACCGTGTGTGTGTATGTGTGATACACACACACACACACACGGTGTGCTTGCCGGGGTCAGAGGCGGACAAGGTTTGCTCGCGTTTGCCCGCCGTGGCACGACCGAGCGTTCTGCTGGTTGCGGACCGTTATTTATACGTCTCCGTAGCTACCCCTCTTTTTTTTTTTTTTTGTGTCGTACCGCTCTATCTATCGGTGACTACTTTTTTTTTCCGGTCGACTGACGCGCAATGTCGATATAAACGGGTGTTTAGTTTGACGTTTACCAAGCAATCAATCGCATGCGCGTTTGTAATATATTTATTATTATTATTATTATTATTAATAATAATGTTATTTCGCGTATTTCAATGAAATAAAATTCGTCTTTTCCCGTCGTACATTCGTTTACTACACGTTCGCTCATTTATTGTACACTGTTTTGCTATTTTATTATAAAAAGTTTTTGTCAAATCTATGAATCACAGATTTGCGTCGTACCGTGAACCATCATTCATTAATGATTTAAAAAGGCGTCTGCAACTCAGTTATTATACATCGTCGATGTGGATATTTCATTGACACATTATTTTCGCATCTCCTCCCCGCCCCTTGAACATCTTTTATAACCACCACCTCAATTTTGGTATCGCGATTAATGGCGAGTCGAAAACTTTTGAAAAAAAGAAATGTATTATACATTCGAGTATACGCGAGTATAATAATGCATAATACACATTTTCTTTTTGATACCACAGGAATTTCCATGTTTTTTAACACGTGCGTTTCGAGAAAACGAAAAAAGTAAATACGTATATTTTAACACCATTTGGTGAATCGATACATATTATAACTTTTTAAACCATAACGTACTTAATCGATATATTTGTGTGTAACCCACGTCGAATTTTATCTCTCGATAACGGATTACATTATTATATTATGTGACTCGTCAACGAAATAATATTGTTTGCCGTTCGTCCGAATCGCGTGGAAACACGCGTTATTATATTTTTAACAACGTTGCCTCATGCGCAATCAATTCCCACAAACGTTTGCACGCCGTTTTTTTTCCTCTCTCTCTCTCTCACTCACTCCTAATATCGAAAACCGCGGCCGAATAATGCGCGCTGCGTGTAGATATCGCGCGGGAAATACAATCACGTAATATACGAAAATATCAAAAATTGTATATCGTATAGTGAGAATGTGTATGGGATCTGACGTCGCATTATTTCGGAATAATTAGAAAATTCATATTGGCACATGTCAGCGTATTAATACACTCGTCTACGAATTTTCCCTCTCGTTCGAATGACGATTTATTATTTGAAATTTTTCCCTTACTGAATGCCGGGAATTCGGTTCTGCGTTACGGTCACCAACTTGGTTTTTCAGTATATCGTTTTTTTTTTTTTTTATTGCAAAAACATTTATGCTTTGAAAATATAATGCGTTGTCGATTACAAAAAAAAAAAAAAAAAAAAATTACAGACTCTTAAAGAAGATTTCAGATTTATTTTCGACTCTTAACGTCTAAAATAATATCGACTTTAACGACGAGATAATGTCCAAATGATTTCTCTGAATCATTGCCCGATCGAATTGTTACTTTGTGTAAAAAAAAAACCATTAAGAGAAGCGAAATAGTAAGAACAAAAATAAAACTATAAGAGAATTTATTGAATTATTAATAATAAACTATTACGAATATGTTCGTTTTCTAAAAAATTATATATAATATTTTCGTTATATTTTTTTTTTGTTTTTAACAAAATCTCTAACGGTCTAACGGACATATTTAAAATAAAAAATTATAAGGAATTATTCAAGCCTTTAAGGAATCCCGTGGAGGCGAAAACGTTTATGTCTGCAAATACGGTCGTTTAAGCTGGAGGAGCGGAACTCATGAACGTTTCACAATTCAATTCGACAACTGTGCGAATTTAAAAGCTCGCAAAAATTATAAAACTTTAAATGTTATTTGATAATCGTCTACGTGTATATTTAATTATTTAGTAAAATAAAAAAAAAATAATACTTATATAATACACATAGTTTTTCTTATTTTACGTATAGAGAAGGGACTTTTAAACTTTTCGCATTGGTGACGAAATTTGTATACTTACGCATCACACGATTCACAAAATTAATATATTGTAAATTTACAGTTGTTCAGTTCTGTTATTTGTTACGAGTGAATCGCGTACAATATTATTGTATTGTTCAATACGGGATCGGTTAAATCATTTTTAAAACATTTCAAACGACAATAAAATTAATTTCCGTATTGGTTTCCCGCACATGGAAAATATTTCGAACGCGTTCGATATGACGACTACATTCGCGTACGTAGCGAAACAATTTTTCTGCACACAAACGCGATAAACGTATTTAAAATACTCGACGAAATAATAATAGCGTGTGCGTGACGTTTATTTAAAAAAAAAAATAAAAAAAATTTGTGTTTTTTCCTCAATAATAATCTGCATTCGCGTACGTTTTTTTTTTTTTTAGATTCTGAGCAATATTGGCTTTACAATGATGTGTTTTTTTGTCTCGTCTATGTCTGTGTACTCTCGAAAATTCTACCGGAAGGAGTGCTCCGATCTGTATACGCGTCATGCATTCGATTCCGGTAACGAATTTCATCCGATAGCAGAAATTATATCGAAAAATGACATAAAAACGCGATTTCGTCGAAATCGATTATTCCCTCGCGATTTTGAAACCAATGCGGCGGTTATAAAAAAACGCGAAAAATATTTAACATTAAGCGCATAAATATTTGGGGGAAAAAAATTGCCGACTATTTATATGGCAATTATAGATTTCGAGGTATTTAATATTCGTAAAAGAGGTAAATTTTTTTTGTTTTAAGGCTTAACATAATACGAGATATCACGATGATTCGACTGTATATATTTAAAAAAAAAAAAAATCTTGAAAATCCTTTACTAGTATTTCAAATTTTTCGACAAAGTATATTTTTTTAGAAAAACAACACGGTTTTACCAAACTAATGGTCTTAAATATAGAGTCTTGAAATACGTCTCGGCTCGGAATCGCGAGTGCAATGATTTCGAGCGGCGATTGCTTTCAAAATGTATATAGTATAATAGCATAACTCTAAAGTCTCTAAGTAATCCATTCTTTCACGATATCCACAAAACCAGTGGACCCTCGCTACCCGTTTCTTTTTTTATTTGTTTCGCCATCGTATTGCAGCAAACGACAATAAGTCTCGGCAACCGATAGCGGCGAATTCGATTTTTTTTTTAACTTATTTTTTACCGTTTCCAAAATAGTATTGCGAAACGCTCCCGTCGTTATATTATATTCGTGTCCCTGCGCAATACACACTTTTTTTTTTTTAAACGTTTTCTCGATGTACACTCACTATATTATATATATATATATATGTATATATGTATTGAGTAACGTACGTAGTCTCGCGATATATTTCAATACAAAATAATATACGAGTATGTTTGTGTATAGTTTCTTGTACATTACCGCCGATCTAGATAAACTTCGTGGTAAATTCGCCGTGCTATTATATGTAAATGTACGAACTACTCGCGTGGGTACAATCATACACAATATATATATATATTCACACATCGAGTTTCTCTCTCTCTCTCTGCCCGCGCGTTATATAAAATAATATATCTCTACGTTTTTTTTTTTTTACTCGCGTGGTTCGATAATAACGCGGTACACCGCTGGCGTAAGGTGCGAATATTCTCGCATATATACTCGTACAAAAAAAAAAAAAAACCGATTCGCTTTTCTATTGCACATTTTCAATACGCGCGTAAAAATATATAAATTATAACTGTACAGTGTATAAACGATTGAAAACACGCACGCGATCGGTTCTAAACGTGGCTTATAGAGAGAGAAAAAACTCGCAGGAATAGTAGAGAAGTGTTAAGTATTCCAATACCACGCGTGTTCGAGCGATTCGCAACGCGAAAATTCGATTTTCGTCATCGTATACGGATTATTTAACAAAAAAAAAAAAAACTTAGTAACGAGAAGAAATACGACGCGCGGTGTAATAAGTACAAATATTTTTTAGTTTTGTATTCGAAAAAAAGTGTTCGCAGAAGAAATCGACAAAAACCTCTCTCAATGTCCTCAAAGAAAATAAAGCCGATTTTACTACGATTTTTTGTTATTAATTTTTTGCTTTTGGTGCGCTGCAAGTTTTCGACCGTTGCGCTCCGGATCGCTAATATACACGCGCAATAAAAATCATCCGCTGTTACACATCTCGTCCAGTCGCGCGGTAATTCATAGAACCATATTATATTCTGTATTCAGTTTAACATTGTGCCGGAACACGCACGCTGAACGATCGCATAGAAGCAATCATACGACGGTTTCCGACAATCAAGTGATGAAACCTCTCATCACGAACTCATTCTCGTCCGCCGCCCAATATAATCTTAAACCGAATAGAAATATCGTTTTTACATTTTTTCACCACCCCACCCCTGGAAAAAATGAAATTTCCTGCTCTGCCCGCCATGAACATTTTTCGTTTTTCGTTTTATTCCGGCACTGTTTCGACGTTTTCGCAGTGGTCATAGGACGTGAAGGTTTTCCGGACTTAACACGCGCCCATGAGAAAACAGAATTAAACCCGCTGAAGAAAAAAATACTGATCGTTTATATAATAATAATAATAATAATAATTGTATAAATTGTATAAATATAACGCGTAATATAGTAAAGAATATCGCGTATGGACACGTACTGCGAGAATTTTCGTAAAACGAATGCGCCCCGTGTTCGCCAAAAAAACAATTTTGATTTTTTGAAAACCCGATTTTTTTTTAATATATATATACGTTCCAATATATTTTTTCCTCCGATTCTCGAGCACCGTAAATGCGACAACGGTGTACGACGAGGTGTGTCTAAAAATGTAAATGCAGTATTTTTAATTTTCTCCGAATGAAATAACAAAAATAGTTATCTGTTCAAGTGCGTACAAACAGGAGTCAACCCGATAATAGTTCAGTAAATTGCTTTGCAGTGGGCTATAATTTTTTATTACTGCGTTACGCCTTCAGTGGAACGGCCAATATCGAACAGAGGTACGAGATCAAATTTTACGCGCCAATTTAAACGTTTGAAAATCAAACGTGAGCGTATGAAAAGAATCTATTCTTAATCTCAAAAATATGGTTTTTAGACGACACGAAGCGTTCAAAGAACCTAACCTAACCCGACCTCGTCCAATGAAAGTACACGTGTGGAGCAAATCAAAGATCGAAAAAATTGACAATCATTTCGCCGCGGAATTGCGCAAAAAGAGCTTTTATCTCCAGAATAAAATGGTCAATCGGTCTTCTTACATAGACGTCCTGCAATGATTTCGTAAACGTGTCTGGCGAATCAGGACACACGACGACAATGCGCTTGCCCTGCACAAAGCGTTCTCTTCGTGACTTTTTTCTTCAAGTTAAAATCCAAAGACATAGTAATCATCATTACGGGTCTGGGGAAAATATTAAACGAGTTATACCGCGACGCATTATTAAAGAACCGTACGGGAAATTAATGATTAAATATCGTTACGATTAACGGAGAAAAACAAATTGATAAAACCATTGCATAACGTCCCACGGATCGTAATTTTTATAATTCCTAATGGTAACTCATTAATATTTCACACTTTTTGCCCCATTTTATACTTACACTTTTGAGACACACTTTCACGTGTACAACGCTTATTGTGCACGCATATTTTAATAAAAATTATATTTATATTATTATTATAATGTCCGTGATCACGATCGTGCGCTAGTACTCATAATAATAATAATCGTCGAAATCATCGTTATATTAAACCGCGCAACATGCGTGTTATAGATGTGTGTAGCCGATACACAGCCATGTGTATAATAATATATCACACACCGATTATAATATATTATAACGCGTACATACTATTATTATAAGCCGGCGTCGATCGTCTGAGATTAATATAGAAAATAGTAATCAAAAAAAAAAAAAAAAAAAAAATGATCGAAGATCAATCGAAGTGCTCGTATGTTATTTATAAATGCGCGTTCGTCGAATTGTCATTCTTGATTACATACATATATGTTTAGAGCCGCCGCGTTATCGCGGGTATTTTATTATTATTATTATTATTATTATTATTATTATTATTATAATTGTATTTCTTTTTAGTTTTACAACGCGTTTATTATTATATTATATCGGTGTTAATTAACTCGCATCCGTAACGCGTATATATATATATAGTTATTATTATTATGTGCGCTGTATATTCGAGTGTATTCAAATATTTATTTATTCTCGACTATGTAAAAGTGTATTTTAAACGTTGAATACTTAATTAAACATATTTTTTTTACATATATATATTATATTATTTTACCACAGACTGCAGCGATATGAAAAAAAATATATATATATATTTCGTCACATTAGTCGAAAATAATATGTATTTGTATTGACTCGCGCCCTGCAAGACATCAAACACAACAGTTATTTTACTCGTATCAAAAATAGTATAACAAAATAATAAAATTATTATATAATACTATAATGTCTTACGAAATTATACAAACAGTTTTGTAACGGAATATCGATAATAATACATTTTTCTTTTCAGGCTTCAAATACAAATTTCTCTATATAATTTGTTAGTCAGCTGTTGCTTAAACTATGTGTTTACAATATTATTGTACGAAAAAAAAATTACCTACGTAAAAGTAGAAAAAGAAATAGTAAATTCTTAATTTTTCTGTCGATTATTGAAAGACAGTTAAAAGAAAAATTACCTAAAATTAGAAAAAAAAATTCTGTAAAAAAAAAAAACGAAAAAAAATAACCAAAATATGCTAGATGTGCGGAATAAAAATTAGTTTTTTTAGATTCGTGTAATATTTTAGCTAGGAAACCATTCGTTCTAAAAATGCAGAGTCATCAACATTCGAGTCCTAGTAATTATATACGTTTCATTCGATAGAAAACAAAAAAAATAATTATAAATAAATACGAACTTATATTATAATATACGAATTTTGGAACAAGTTTCGAGGATTTTGAATCCCCCAAAATCCCATTCCTTCCTCGTACACCGAGATATACGGTTATACGCGTATAGTTCATAATTGAGACGTACATAGGTGAATCCATTTATTTCTCGACACCGCGCATAATCTAATATACTGGGTATATATTATTATTATTATTATTATTATTATTATTATTATTATTATTATTATTATTATTATTATTATTATTAATATTATTATTGTGTATAACAATAATAACTTATTATACGACTTTAGTATAAATTTTTGATTTACCGTTCACAATTCGCGTATTTACACGATAAGACACTGTATAACAATCAGGACATATTTTCGATTAAAAATTTAATAAATTATCGTATTGCGTAATAGGTTTTGTTTATTTATTATTATAATTACACTGCGTGCAATAAATTTATAAATATTTTAATTTAACTTAAGTAATTGTAACAATGTTATGAATATTTGATTTAAAACAAAATAAATAAATAAAAACAATAACGCAGCTTAAAAGATTAATCGTATTTCCTTTGATTTTTATTTATTTTTTTTTTTTTATTGTAACAATCATAATTTGCTCGGCGTTTCCTTGTTCATTTTTGTTTTTTACTTTGGTTATTTCGTTACAGAAACCCGACCATGGGAGACGATTCGAACCCAATCCGTATTGATAAACACCCGATTTGGAGGATAGAAAAAAAAACTGTACCAATTTAAAAATAAAACCGAATTTTTCTTTTTGTCGCGTATTTCAACTCTTCACTCGTGATTAAATGTTGTATGTCGAACTCATCATAGACGTCACCGCGTAGCGTTTATTTAAAATATTGTATTGTTTAAAAAAAAAAAAAAAAAAAAGAAGAAGAAAGTATTTTGATTTTCGAACAAGACAAAAGTAAATTTCAACAATACAACATTATATAATAAATACTCATCATTTAAAAACGAGTACGAGACGAATTTTTGACACACACGCCGCAATTCTCTTCGCGTCAACCGCACGCCGTAAGTCGTCCGATAAACGCGCAATTGTTGCGGCCGATGTTTCTCGACGATTTTTCTTAGAAAACGCCATTTTTATTAGACGACGAGAACACGTTGTACGAAATCGGCCGATCGCATTGGTTTTTCGTTTTACGAAATTTCGAACGACGCTATATCGCTGGTATTTATTAAGATAAACGCGCGATAATTTTTAAAATTCGTTAATTATTATCGACCGCGCGTTGTTAATATTTCACGTAAACGCTGTGTGTTTAAAAAGTGGATTTTCTCTCTCTCTCTCTCTCTGTGCGTGTCGTAAAGGGTGAATATTTTTGGAAATCTCCGGTCGCGCGGACATAATAATAATAATATTCGGTGGCCCGTAAACGCGCGCGGAGAGTCGTCCGCCGCCGCCGCCGCACGTCTGATTGATGGAGTCGAACGCGCGCGCACGATGGTCGGAAGACATTAAACCGTGTCGCCCCTAAACTAAATATCGGCGGCAGTAGGTATAACACCTACCGGTCTATAGTTGTGTGCGCGCATCATTCACCGTAGCAGTAGCAGTAGTAGTAGTAGTATTATGATCGTAGGACGAAGGGATAATATAATAATATACGCGACGAGTTAAATGATGACGACGACGACGACGAGACCTTTTCGGACGAGCGTTTATTTTTTTCGGATTTTTTTTTCTCGCTCCCGAAACGCGGAGAGTGCCCGGGGGGCAAGAGGACGAGCGAACCGTTTTCCGGCACGACAGGAAATGAAAACCGGCCCCGTTTACCGTACGGGAGACGGAGGAGAAGGAGGAGATCTCTTCGTCACGACAAACTAATTTAAAACCCTCGTCAACTGCGTCCGATACACGCGAACGCGTATAGTCGCCGCGAGGGACGCGCGGCGTAGACGGAGGCGGCGATGATGATGATGATGATGATCAGTCGAGCGAATATTTCCCGTGACTCGCGCGCGTCGTCCATCATCGCCGCGCGCAGACCGCCTGCGCGCGCCACCGACGTCCGTCGTTTTTCGCCGCCGACCTCCCCGGGGTCCCAACGTTTTCGCCCGGGGCTTATTACGACGACGATACACCCGCCACTACCGTCTCCGCGCGAGACAGTTTTTTTTTCTCTCATTTTTCAACCCCTTTTTCACCGGCGTGTAGAAAAGCCGGTTTGAATTGCGACATCAAAAACAAACAAAAAACGAGAGAATATTGAATTTTTATTTTATAAACGGAAGAGGGCCCCGCCGCCGGGTGCGGCAATGTGTTCGTAACAAATCATAACGCACGTGCGTGTTTATTTATTAATATAATATAACCTAACCCGCCCCCGGGGCAAACGGGATTAGAAAATCCCATTTACGTAATGTATTCGCGTCGTTCCACGAATTCGTTCTCTCGTCCCTTTGGAAACGGAGCGTTTTTAATAACACGCGTTACGTATCACATGCGGGTATAACGGATCGTCCCGGTATCCGGTAACGAATGGAGAAAAAACAACAAAAAAAAAAATGGTAAAACACCTACGCGAACGCGACTTCGTATAACGCGCGTGCGTTCTATACCGAAATCCCATCGTTTTCGACGCTTATGAATACACCGTCTCGTTCACTATCTCTCGGTCAACTATTACGTGTCGTCCGTTGCGCTGCTTTCCGTCGAAACATATCTCCTCACCCGGAGAAAACCGTTCTTGGACAAATACACACGCTTGACCGTTTTATAGCGCAGTCGGGGGGAATGCTCGTTTTTTTTTTCTCTCTCTTTTTCCTCGCGTCTCTCGTGTCCGTACCGAAAATTCGACCGGGGGAAATAACGCTCCGGTCCGTACAGTTTAGCAAATCACGTCTGATCTCGGCAATAAGTATACGGAAAACGGTCCGTTTTTCGATGTTTATTTTTGTTTTTTTTTTTTGTTTTCAAGCGTCAGAAAAAACTATCGAAAAATTACCGATTATCGTAATGTTTTCTTTTCAATCTAAATGCGATCATAGAAACTCGAAATATCCACGCCATATATATATATATGCGACTCCGTGTTATGTTTAAGAAAAAAATCGCTTTTAATTCCGAGCTATTTATATATATACATATAGCAATCGCTAGATTTTTAGGGTATTCGATTCGCATGAAATAGGCAATTTTCGGTTTTAAGGATTGTAAATTCAATACGATGTCAGACGTACGGATTACTTCAATTATATACATATATATATATATATATAATCGAAAATCCGTATTTTACAATTTTCTTTTATAAATATTTAACGAAATTTTTAAATATTTATCCGAGTAATATCGACCACAATGGCTCGCTACATTTTTTCAAATATATTTAACGATCTTAAAAAGTTTTAGAAACACTGATTTTTTTTTTTAAAAAGAATCTCAAACTTCTTAAGAATTAAATAGATATTAAAAAAAAAAAAAATAATAATAATTCATAATCATCACTCCGCGGTCTTTATCGTAAATAAACCGCGTAATCAAAATATTCCGAACATTTTCCCGTACTTTCGCCGCGGTTCTCACTAACACATTAGGTTTGTATTGCCGGAAAATGTATAAATCGTGTCACTATTTTGTACCTCATACTCCTTCTCCTTCATTATTGGCTTTTACGGGCCTTTTAAGTCCATTACCGCAACAACCGATCGCCTTCATCCATCTCTATCTCGTGCCACTTCATCTCCGCATTATTCGCTCCCAACACTTCCGATGATCCTATCTCTCCGTCGTTATCTGGTCCACCCTCTCTCGGTCATCTTCCGTTCCGTTTCCGGCCTGTACACTTCAATATTACGCTCGCTTCGCCATGCGCACTCGAGTTCAAATATTTCTCGGTTTGTTCGTAATTCGGAATTACACCCTCTCTTAAAATTATAATTTATTCGCTACCGATAATTGTGCGTCATCGTTTCACGATTGTGTCTACATTTTGTTTCTTTCCTCCCCCCCCCCTCGTTTATAGGCACCTCTACCGATTAATCAAAAGTCGTCGCTTTTTTCCATTAATTTTGCCCATAACGTTTATACCTCCTAACCGTCCGTAACACAACAATTCTATCGTTTATACGCGTACACGCGTGCGCAGAACAAATATACGTTATACGTATATACATATATATATAAAGAATAATTTGTATAAACGCGAGTTCGTTGTGGTACAGACATGGGTCGTATACGAGCCCGGCGACGTCCGGCGCGTTATAAAATACACGTTGTGCAGGCGTACGCGCGCACACACGTTCACTATATTAATTCTAATCTGATCTCTTTATACATCCTTTTGGGGCGAGGTGGTTTTATTTATATATAAAAAACGAAAGAAACTGTTTTTGCGTCTCCTCGCGAGACAATATGTACACAGTCATCCGACTCGTTTTTAATACAATATATATATATATACGCGCGTCCTGTTATAATATTATACTTGTGCCAATCGCGATATTGCGCGATTCGAAAACTTGAACTTTCACCGTAAACACACACACACATTGCAGCCGTACGATGTCTGTACAATGTAATCAATCGGCTAACGCGCGTATGTAAAAATAATAATGTTTATAACGACGAAAAGTCGAACGTCTGACGACTGAGAAAATACTCGCGTGAAAAATATATTAACACGTCAATTGTTCCGGAACGATATCGAATAATAAATATTATACATTTAAAACAAGAACAAAAAATAAATAGCCAGCGCGTCGTCGCGCGTAAGTCGATGATAATTACATAATTATGGATCAAAAGTAAAAAAAAAAAAAAAAAAATGTTTGCGTTATTATATACGCAAATGATAATAGTCGTCATCGCGTTCGATAAAACCCGGATAATTCCGAACTCCGTCGGCGGTGTAACGGATTATTTATTTATTAATAATAATAATAATAATAATACAATTCAATACGTTTAATAATCAAAGTCCTATACGCGAATTGGCGGAAATCGGAAGGATTTTTTGTCTTCCGCATAAATATAATCACGTAGAAAATAATTGGTGTAAATTTCAACACTCTGTAGCAGTAATTATTATTATTATTATTATTATTATTATTAGTATTATTATTATTAGTATTATTGTGCGGCATGCGGTTGCACATAAAAACCGTTTGAGTGGACTGTATAGAAAAACTAACGGGCGTAAATGAAGAAATAATAGAATTTACACAAACGTATTATGAATCAAAAAAAAAAAAAAAAAACATATAATAATTTGTATAACAAAGAATATAATATATTGAGCGTTTATATATTTAACGGAACGTAATTTTGTAAACCGATTGACAGCGTTCGGTAATAATATGACAGGATACGACCTGATTAGACCTGACGACTGAACGTGGAGGCTGCAAGGCTGGAAACACGATGACGGTGACGATTGCGAACTGGATCGACAAAGACGAATGTGTAATGACGGTGCGTCGCGGAAACGGCGTGTGTAGACGCGGCCGATTATAATTCGCGGGCGACGTGAATACCGCGGTAAAGCGTGGTCTAGTCGGTCGGCGACGGTGCGAAACGCGAGTGGTCGGACGACCGCCGACGCAAAGACGAACGAGAGATTATGGTAAGAGCCGAGAAAAAAGATAAATAAATAAAACACGCAAAGAGGAAAAAAAGAAATGTACTATTTTTTTCGTGTGAGAAAAAACAGACGAGACGAGGCAGACAACCACATACGACGACGGTGGCGCGCGAGACGAAGCGAAAAAAAACTTCGTGACGGCGGCGACGACGTATCGCGATGACCACGATAATCACGTGGGTTCAAAGGTGGCAATGGAATGGTAGTTAAAGGCGCGCGCGCGCGTATTTTTAAATTTGAATTCTGTTCCCAACAATTATTATTATTTTTTTTTTTTTTTTTTTGATAACGCCAGAATGAAAAATTTTTTAGCAAAATTCCGCTCCCGAAAAATCGGTACGCGAGCACACACACACACACTTCTACAATATAAAATACTAATCGAAAAATCGTAGTGAACACAAAAAAAATAAATAAAATCATAAAAGCTATTCGCATTCAGAATGTAAAAAAGAGTTATGAAAATTAAAGAAAAAAAACGACGACGTCTCCCTCGCAAATTACGCGTATATATTATAATAAGAGATTACAATCGAAATTCAACGGATTATTCGAATATGTGTACAAATACAAAGGAAATACGGCGGCGGCGGCGGCGGCAGAGCGGAACGATCGCGATCGAATTACGTGTGTAAACGGTAGGAAAACGCGCGTCCGATGATAATAATAATAATTATAATAATAATTATTATTATTATTGTTAGTGTTAGGCGGGCCGCCATTCAACCGCGTGTAAATAATTTTTTTAAACACTTTTTTTCCGAAATTATTTTTTTACAATAATTATTAAATACTTCTGTAAAAGCGTTCCGAATCAGCGGCGTATTTAGATATATCATTTTTTTTTTTTTTTAGTGGCGAGGAGGAGAGCTGAAGACACTGATTACAATAATTATTTGTCGTCGTCGAGTAATTTTCAATGTATAAACCGAGAATAAAATTTATTAAAATTAGAAAAAAATTACGAAATTCTCGACATATTAAAAACATATTCGAATAAACAGGATTTATTAAATACAATATAATTTCCCTTGCGCCGTCGTCGTGTAAAAACGTATAAAAAGTTGTTGTAATAATTTTTATAACAAAAATATAACGCGGTATAGGAATTACATAGTAAAAATAGTGTGAAATTTCAGATGAGGAGGACGAAGCTGGAGCCGGGATCTGTTCCTCCGTAAATACCTTTTAAATTCACAATGTCGATTTCAAATAGAAACCAGATAGAAAAAATAAAAAAATTATAAAACAATATTATTCGAGAAAAAAACAATACGAGTAGCGACTAGCCGGTAACTATTTAAAACATGTAATGTATTAGTTTATCGAAAATAATCTTTCTATATTTGGCGTTTGAACCCAGCCCCATTCAAATAATCAAATACATTTCGATTACGCTATATATATATATATTTATTTATTTATTTATTATAATATCGTATTACATAAATATGTAATTTATTGCGTTTATTTATAAACACAAAAAAAAAACAATTATTCGACACAAAAAATTATATTTTTTTTTTTTTTGTTTTTAAATTCTCGAATATTATTTTTTAAGCGATATAAATAAATCTGATAATTTCATGGCACGACAAAGCGGCGTTCGTTTCACACACACACGCGTCGGACGTCCGAGTAGGGTTGGAAACACTTTGCTTATTGGAAAGGATACTCTCGGTCAGTGGTGTAGATATAGCTGAGGGGTTCAAGGGACTTTCGAGAAACTTCAAGGAACTACTGAGGAAGTGGAAAAATTACCTTCGTAGAGTACTAGCTGGATAAAATTTGTTACCGGAAACCGAGTGTGACCGTAATAAGGGTCGGAGAACACACCTTTCGGTAGCGGATTTGTCAACGGAGAAGAAAAAAAAAAATGTTTTTATAATATAATAAGGGATAACAAGGACGTGTTGTTGAAATACGGGACGATTGAGCGTCCCGATGGGCTATTTGTCGGGACAGCGGGACAGACTTTTGACGTGTACAATTCTGGGCGTCCGCTCCCATTCCAAACTCGTTTAGGGAAAAGAAAATCGTCCGATTTATCCGACGACACTATACGGTGGGGGGCCGAGTGCGCGGCGCGGGTGTCGGCGGCGTACAAAACCGTTTGTGCGCCGATGGGCGCGTCTCGTCGTCGTAACCGCCGTCTCCGCGACCGTGAAAACGGCCCCGGCCGAGGTCCGAGGTGAGAGAGAACGCCGTGACGATAATTCGCGCGCGCCTGTAGTATAATTGAGTCCGTTGTTGGTCGGTCCGACGACCGCGCGCGAGAAATATTCGTTCTGGCCACGCGCCGTGTGTACCGCGGCGGGCCCGCGTTAGTGTGTGTCTCTCGGTCGACGGGAAAGGGGGGAAAAAAAAAATGGCGCGGACGAGTGTGTGTAGACAAAAAAAAAAATAAGAAGACGAAAAAAAAAAAACGTATGTAAACAAAATACGGTCCGCGCGCAAACGGGACACCTATCGCGCGGAACGATAATAATAATAATAATAATAATATATACATCGCGATATACGCGTATATAATATACGGCCGGGCGAGCTGACGGTAACGGATCGCCGCCGCCCCACACCTCACCGCCACCGCAGCGGACGGATATCGTCGTCGAAGTCGTTAGTTTTTTTCTTCTATCATCTCGTAAGATAAACGATCGTCTCTCGCCCCGCGCGAATAATATATTTATATGAAATACATTCACACTACTCGGGACAAGAATTTTTCGCGCTCCCACATCGTTACGAATGGGCCCCCCCCCACCCGCATATGTGTGTATCTCTCTACATACGTATATTTATCTTTAATATATATATATATATATATATATATGTGTATTATAACATTACCATATAACTCGATAGAGTGTTAACGTTTATCGGTTAGGCGAAATGATTTTCCAAAAAAAAAATTTTTTTTCTTACATTCGGGGATTCGTATTGTTTACTCAATGCCGATTTCTACTATTCCGTATGCCACCGTGATGCTAAATCGCAGTATGAAAAAAAATAAAATATATATATATATATACTTATGACGATTAACGAGATGTAAAAAGTATAAGAAAAGCTTTTAATTTTCGTTCTGGTGACGGAAACGCGTTTGATGACGACAAATTCGAAAGAGTGGATGATTTCAAATGTTTAGGGGCGGACATTTATTAATATACAGCCATTAAGAAAGAAAATATACGATTAGCAAACAGACGCTACTCTGGATCGGTACGTCTATTTAAATCAAAGATTTTATCCCGTGAAAACACTTTACAGAGTTCTAGTGAGACCAGCATGTAGTAGTGCGTGATGGGCTACCACGAAATCGGACGAAGTCGAATTAGCGATTTTTGATATTAAGAAGAATCTATATGGATCCAAAAAAAAAAAAACAACGAAGGAGAATATGGGATGAGGACGAACCAGGAGATTAAAGACCTGTATGGAGAAGCGACCATCAATGGTGTTTTAAAAAGTAGTAGATCGAGATGGGTTGGACACGTGTGGAGATCAGAGAAAATAACTGGACGAGTTACAGAATGGAAACCAAACACAAAAAGACCAAGAGGACGTGCCAGACAAAGATGGAAGGATAGAGTGTACGAGGACTTAGAAGAGCTCGGAATTGAGAACGGAGTTGAACTGGGGCTGAGGAAAGAGATCAGCGGAGACAAGTGGTTGTTGCGGCAATGGGCCTAAATGGTTTGTGAAACGTCATAGATGGAAACGTGTTTCGACGCGTGTCGAATTGAAAGAAAAAAAAACAATTCTGTTACTTTTCTTTTCTTATACAGAAGAATCGCGTATTCGCTTACATATTATTATATTGTGTACTATTATTATTTTTTTTTATATACGCTTTTTAATTACAATCGCGATACAATACTTCGAATAAATATCGAACTTCCCCTTCGATATTTATTTCTCCGTTGATTGAACATCGGGAATCCGTATTTGAAAATATAATTATTTATACTCTGTTAGATTCGCGTGTAGAACTGGAAATACGCCTTCGGTCTTCGTATAGTTCATAAAATTTGTCCGAGATTTGACACGATCTGACTGGGACACAATACGTATTGTGCTTACAGATTTCCACAATTCGAATATTTGAAAACGAACGGTTTACACCGAGCCGAGTTGTTCTATTCTCTTAGATATATTTATTCTATTTTTTTTTACGGATAAAATCATTTCGTGTAACGCGTACGTGATCACGTACGGGACAGCAGCATCCCCCGCGGACACGGGGTACAAATTTTTATTCTTTACGGTAATTATCGTTATAAAATATGTGTTGTTCGCTCGTATACGAAATTCTTTCCGGTAGCACTGTGCGCGATAGCAACAATAATAATAATATAGTGTATGCCGTTTAAATTTACAAGCGCGTTACAACATTAATCGGTAAAACTGTGTCAATATAATATGTCGTATAAATAGATTATCCGACACATTTTTACTTTAAAATATTATTTATCCGACGATATTCCGTCGCACATTTTCTTTTGCTTTTTGCGAAAAAAATCCACGAACCAAGTGGTGCGGAGTCTGTCGCAACGTCATTTGTGTCGACACAGCTTCCGACGATTGTCGATGCAAATTACTTAATACAATATATTCCCGCGCATATCACCACCACTCTCGTTAATTTCATTTTCGTTTTTATTTCGCTTCGAACTCATATAAATATATACTTGTTGGGGATTGCTATAAACTGTTCACACATGCATGGCCATACGCGCATTCGATTGTTTATAATATATGACCGGCCATAAACAACATCCGATAAATGGCTTCGATAATAGTGTTTTTGGGAAAAGTCGGTAAACGAAAATAAATACTCAATATACGAGTGATATATATATATATATAAAATAAATTAATTCGAGTAAAATTTAACGAACCGGCCTGAATTCTCGGTGTTCATAATAGCGATTATCATTATAATAATAATAATAATTATTATTATTATAAAAATAGTGTTCTACTCGAGTCCGTCAATTCCGTTATACACGCGAGATATAAATAATGTAATACGGTCGCTATGATTTTTGAACTCCGTATAATTTTAGATTCTGAATGTGAAACGATGAAATTGCATTTGGATTTACAATTTTTTTTTTCTGCGAGTACAAGTTTTATTAAGTCTAATAAGAGTGCTCTCCCCGGATCGTTAAAATTTTGCCGGCCGTTTTTCGATTTTTTTCAATTGGTTTTTTTTTTAACTTGACTCCGAAAAGAGTATAAAAAAAAAAAAATAATAATAATAATAATTGTTGTTAAAAACGGCGGCAAAAACGCGCGATTTCGTACCAAATAAATAATTGTATTGTCGTATAATAAATAATATCACGTCCCGAAACAATTCGCATAGAATCGTATTATATGATTTATAACCGTATTGCTTTCAAATATATTTTATATAATAGGCAATAACGAAACTTTATCCAATTCACTTACAGCCCAAGACACCAATTTTTTTTTTTTTTAACTCGATTATTTTAATATTATATTATTACGTTTTTAATATATCGGTTATAATAAATCGCTCGAGATTATTTCAAATCGTTATTCGCGCGCGATGAAATTACATTATTTAAAAAAAAAACATCATTATTTTATACACAAAAATTTAACAGTTTTCAAACAGAAATACATTTTATATATATAGTTATATACGGCGTATAAATTATCGCTGTGTATTTGATTTTCATTTATAAATAATACATTATAAACGAACACCAAAAATGATCGGATTACGCGATTATTTCTCTATTATAATCGAGAGAAGAAAATGTAAACGGAAATAAAAGCCGCGTACGCATAATTAATTAATTTTTAACTCGACGAATTTAAATTGTCGCAAAGGATTAAGAAAGTAATTTTTTTTTTTTATTTTGAACATAAAAATGTTTTCAATTATAAGTCGAATAAGTGGTAAATTAGTTAATATTTTCATTATTTATTTATTTATTTTATTTTTTTTTTAGTTGCCATCGCAATATTCGCATTATTACAGTCGTTCTAATCTGATATAATGTTCGAAACGGACGCGTGATCGATCGATCATGTACGTAGAGGATAATAAAATAAAACAAGATATATGTATTATTATAATATTGTGTATAAATATACTATACAGGGCGTCTCTCTTACTAACGCGATACATTTCGTTCGATTCGATATAATTTTAAGTTTCATTTTTGACAATCCTGAGGATAAACAAATATTATTTATTGAAAAAAATAAATAAATAAAAAAAATCGATTCGATACCATTACATCAACACAGATTATCGAGAAAACGATTTGAACGTTAACTGCAAACACTGAAAAATCGTTTACAAATTAATGTTGCGTAACATAATGTTAAAGCTTTTGAACGCCGGCGGCGTTTCACCGAAAACGTATATTTTCATAATTGATTGTATTGTTTATTTATTTTTAATAGAATGAAATTATGATTTAAAAAAAATGTTAATCCCTTCGCCGTCATTTATATATCGCGCTAAAAAAAAATATATATATATTTATATATATTTATTACGTATACACATTAACTATATATTTATTACGATTATTTGAAAGGAAGAGAGAGAGAGAAAGGGGAAAAAAGCTAAAAGCCATTTTAAAAGATTGAATATAACGAGAACGGGGTAGTATTCGTGAGACACACACCCTGTATAATAATGTACGAGTGAGTAGAGTATAAATCTGTCGCCCGCGAATAACAACGCGTTCGGGTTGTTTGTCGTTTATGGATTGATGCGATGTGTCGAGTATCATGCCACTACCGCACGCACGATGTTTGCGTATTGAAATATATTGCGCATGTTCCCACACAGCGAATAACCTAACGTGCAGCAGCGCTGTTCGGGATTAAAAATCATCTTAAAATCGTCGAAACGACCGCTTGAAAACTGTTGATTATCATCGACGGATTAATGAAAAAGTACATTTCGCGAGTCCGTAGACAAACGGCGTTTTTTAACGGCGATAAAAAAAAATAAATCTTGAAAACATACCCCCCCCCCCCCGTTCGTAACCAAATCCAAATAGACATCGTCATATTCGTCGTGTGCGAACAGTCACAAAATTACCGTCCGAAGATTCTATACAGCGGTGAACGAAATGTCCACCACTATTAACGGTAAAATGTTCGACTATTGAGTAGGTTATTATATTTATTCTATGGAGACGAAACGCTCGCACGGGTCGGTCAGGTACGCGACGTTTGCGGTGTGCGTCCGTATATAATATTCGTCCGTGGACGGCTTCCGTTTTTATTTTCGAAAAAAGTGAATCGGTTACGATAAAATCGGTATGTTTCACGCAGAATCCATATGTTCGTCGATTAAAAGTGGTTTTGTTATTAATATTCAAAAATGTTATTTTTTGCGCGTACCGCAAACAGCAACGCGCGCGTACGCGTTTAGCCGGTGATCGATCCGACGGCACTAATCGAGCGCGTGAAAAAAAACCAACTCGGAAAAAACTCGAGGTATTATATCGTCTTAAAAATTCCGAGTGTTCGCTTTTAAAATACTAATTATTTGCCCTTCCCGTGCTGAGGGAATTTCAAAAACAAAAACGTTATTCGTGACACGATATGGCGTGAGTGAACGGTACGAAAGCGTTAATGTACGGAAAGAAGAGAAAAAGAAAATTTAAAACTTAAACGCGAGCGTTCCGAGCGAAACCGAGAAAAAAAAAATATCGTTTTCGCCCTTTTTCGTCAATTTAAATTTTCTTCGCAAATACTGACGGATTTCTTTTTTTGTTTCACCGCGTAAAATATCGATTGATATCATTGGATTTCGCTCGGTCAAGACCGAGACCTATTATAGTATTGAAATAAGAAAGAGAGAGAAATAACCGTTTGTACACACACACACACACACATATTTGTAGAACGTTTACTTGTGTACAAACGAGTTGTGTGTTTCGAAAGATCGATCGGTACGATTGTGCACGTTATATTATTTCAACGCGTACGAGAAGTTTTTTTTTGTCGTTTATTTTTATTTTTTTATTTCTTTCTTTGAAACAAACGCGTTACGTATGTCTGCAGTGTCACACACACACACACGCACGCACACACACAGATGCTACCGCGCGTTATAATTTATACCGAATATCATCGCGTTATCGAAATAGTGAAAAAAAATAAAAAATTCCATTAAAAGGAGAAGAAAAAAAAACGACCGCTCTCCGCGCTGTTCTAACGAGATCGTACGTGACGCGTCTCCGGCTACTCCCGATTTTATTGGCGCTCCGTGAAAAATCTATCGAATCTCGTCCAAAAAAAAAAATTAACGGATTCGAGTTTTCGTATTACGAAATTCCAACGTCTGCCACGTTGCACACGTGTAATTCATTGTACGACTAGTTTCTCGATCAAAACGTTCTTTTTTCGTTTGTTTTGCCATCCACATTACCGTTTCGTAGGATCGATTTCGTTCACGGAAAAACACGCCTCGGTCGTCCGAAGAAGATAATTAACGACACGCACGGAGGAGACGGAGGAACGTTAAGACGTTTCTCGTTTTCAGACCGGCCTTACGATTTCGTCGAAGCGACGGAATAGGTCCCCGTGAAACGATTATTCACAGTCTCGGCGCTGTGTGGATCGACGAATACGAAAGAGGTCGTCGCGCGCGTATTACTGACAAAAAAAAAAAATTCGATTAACTCTAATGGCATTTACGAGTCTTTTTGGACGTATTGGAGGAAAAGCGTACGAGTACGCGTATTAATCGATAGGAATCGCATTCATCTAATCGAATTTCGTATATTCTTTATCGGCCGACATTGCTGTGTCGTTAGAAATCAACGCGCGAGATAATAAAAAAAAAAAAAAACATAAAAACGTACGACTTATCTCGGAACACCTCGTTCGCTCTGAGGTGCGACCAGTTTTTTTAGATGACGTCAACTAAATATATACGTGTTACTGTCTGGTCGGGTTAACGAACGAGCACACCGGGTCCGCCTTTCGGTTCGGTTCAATTCAGTTCGGCCGCATTTTGTATGCGACTGATTAATAATAATAATAATAATAATAATCGTCGTCGTTATTACAACAGGACAACCTAACCTATTCAATTCGATTTTAAATTTTCGCCGGCTGAATTTTCAATAATTCCTGCTCGTGCGCTTTTCTCGTCGGGCTGATGTCCGCCGACTGATCGTCTCGCGCGTAATAATAACAAATAGTAATAATCGACGTTTCGGCGCCCGCCGCGGTGCACGTTCAGTCGTATTCGCTCGTACAGTCAAAACGTGTAACGGATAAAGAGACTCGCGTACGTTGAAATGAACTGAACGGATACAGTGCAGGGCATCGCGTCGCGGTATAAATTCATATACGCTTTTATCAACCGAACGAACTGAAATGGACTGAACCGAACGGATATCCCGCGTGATGGTTTCGCAGCGCGCGGAATTCGGTCGTTTCTTGGAGTGAATACGGCATAGTCATCCATTTCGTAGCGTCCTACGGGTGGTGAGGGGGAGTCGCGCGTTCTTTCACGATTCTTTCGTTTTTAACGCATATACAAATCAAAAACCTTTTACGCGATAAATACGATATACGAATGTATTGTAGACATTCGCATTTGTGCATTAACGCGAGTTAAGAGGTAAAAAAAAAAAAAAAGTTAATTTTCGTTGATGTACGCGTCACACTTTTTTTCCACTTCGGTACGAATAAGGAAAATAGACTATTGGCAACGATATTATACGTTATTACACTATAGTTTAATTTCTTGAACATCGTTCAAACGTCTATGGACGTTCTTAAAATGTAGTTAAATCCTTACAAGTAGTCTAAAAAAAAAAACCTTCAAATTAACAGTTTGAAAATTTTTTTAATTTTTAATAAAAGAAAATCCTATATATATATATTAAATTATTACGACCGTTATATTGTCGGCAATAGAAAGGCACAAACGCATAATTAATTTTAATTTTAACGATTTCTAATCAAAATACCAAAACGATTTATATTAGTATAACGTATGGGCGTTTAAATCTTTTTACAATAATATTTCCTATTTAATTACGCATTAATAAAAATATATATATTTTCTTTTCTAAAATAGAAAAAAGAGTAACAAAAAGCTAAGTAATAAAACGCGTAAATGGATTCCCTGTATTTCGAATGGCATTTTGATTTGAGTCTGCTACGTGTTTAACTATCCAAAAAAAAAACCACGCAAATGCTAGAAGTACCTTAGTCTATTTAGAACTACGCCAGGAAGTCATATATCTGATTTTCGTGTTATTTCATAGAAGAGAAACTCTTAACTTTTAACTTTCTCCGAATCGACAAAAACAACGACACGAATAATACGCGTTTGACTGTGTAATTTGTACGAGTAAAAAAAAAAAAAAAACGAACTAGACATTATCGTAGACCAGCCTCGCGCAGACGTTTGACATGAAAGAGTCCACCACAATCGTTCGCGGTAGATATATTTAAAATAATTCTTTTTTTTTTTAATATCTTTACACGCGACGTCCTGCAATTATTATTATTATTATTATTTATTACATTGCTCTCGCTATTCGTTTGTCCAGGAATTAATAACGATTGTGTACGTATTACACGCGACAATCGAATCGTATCGTACACACGTATCTCTCGTAGATGAATGAATTATAATATTCTATAAGTCCGAGAGTGTGTGAGAGAGAGAGAGATACTATCTGTATAGGTATATAAAATATAATAATATGTAATATTATTAAATCATTACGGTAGGTACGCAACACTACGTGCGACACAAAGACCGCACGGGTCTATATTATTAAATTTTGCATAATTTACCATTTTTATTACACACACACGCACACGTATGTTTATACGCTATTTACTCGGACGGCAAAACGATCGGTGCCGATTTAATTTTCGTGCATCTTAACGATTAAGAGCGCTCGCACACGCTACACGATATTGTCGTATACGCTCGTTATACTACTATTGTACCGAATCGACGGGGACTCAATCGATATTAGATGAAAATTCAAATGAGACGTATATCGGTACAACATACACGGTTTTTTCGTTATTTTCAAAAGTCTGGAGAACAATATGGTTTTCTCGACGTTTCCGTTTATGCGCGTGACGAGTAATAAGAAAGAAAAAAAATACGTACGAAATTTTTATAAGTCGTAAAACGCATTAAAAAATCTTATACATATATATAAAAAAAAATTGTAGTAGTAGTAGTAGTAATAATAATTTACACCGCGGAGAATAGAATGTTTTTCTAATACCCGATTTCACGACAATCTCCGATGCTTGTCACTTTATTATTTTTCTCTGTTTCGCTGTTGTTGTTGTTGTTGTTGTTTTTTTTTGTTAGATGCATATGATATATATCTCCGACGACGATGCCACGTTGTATATAAGAGTGTAGTACGCAATAAATAAATATATAAGTACTTGATCTCATCTGGTCGTTTCAACATAATCTCGCCCGCATTCTTTGTTTTACGTTTAATTTCGTTTTAAGCGTACGCGCGCGTACACGTATATAAAATAAAATAGAAGAAAGGAATAATAATAATAATAATAATAATAATAATAAAAAATCTCAAAACGAGTGATTAATGAACAGTGATAAATATGATAACGCGAATGATCATTACCAGTTGGCACGAATGGTAAATACGACGGATATATAATGCACGGCTGCCATACATTTACGTGTATATAATGAAAAACGTGCGGCCGTATCGGTCCGATATCATCTAACGTCGTGTATACTATTTTTTTTTTTCTTTTTCGTGATTTTTTATTTTTTCGTTTTTTTCTCCCCTTTTGTACACGATACCGTTCGATATTACGATATAGACGTGTAGAAGTTATAATAGTACACGTTTTGCGTTCGTGTGTGTTTATATAATCGAAACGAAAAAATATTTTGTTTTCGAAAGGATTGAGAAGTAGAAATTCGACGTTTTAGGGCGTGAGACGCGCATAGTCCTCGTTGAATTACGCGCGGTTCGCGCGATTCGTTTGTCACTGTTTTTTTCCTCCTCTCCCCGCGTCGAAATAAAATCGGTTATGTTTTTTATTTTCGTAGTTATTCCACGGAGGAAAACATAAAAAAAAAAAATTCTTTTTCGCGCGACGAAAACTTTGGTTGTGCGTTGAAGACGGACAATGCGCGCCGGAACGCGGACGAGAAAATTCGGACGTTTCGAATATACTTAAAAAAAAAGCCGTTTTTTTTCCCATTTTCAAAATTATATCGTCTTTTTCGAATCGTTTTTTCGGATATTTTTCGTCGAACCGATTGATTGTAACGCGCGCGCGCGAATATTTATAATTATGATAATATTGTAAATAACGATCGTTTTACGGACGAATTTAAAAAATAAAAAAAATCGAAAAACGAATATTTCAAACGGCGTTTACTCGCGCCGAGGAGAAGATCCTTATACACATTGTCAATTAACCGCATAAAATATTTCGAAACAAATAGCGTTTTTTTTTCACTATATGACGCGCGCGTCTTTATAAATAATTACCCGCGGTATAACCTTGACTAATATATGTGTGTGGTGTGTATACACGAAATTCGATATATTTTATATTATACGATAATTTATATAGTATATTATTATTATTATTATTAACGCTTATGGTGGTTTTTTTTACGGTTAAAGAAAATACTTATATAATCGCATTAAATCTGTCCAGTCCAAGCGCGTAACTAAAAATAACGAATTCAATTAGAGTGAGAGAGATTCGACGAGATTATTATTATTCACCGAACACCAGTGTACGATGTACGGCGCAATCACATATGTCGGAAATCGATCGTACGCGTGTATTTATAATGCGATCAGAGTAAGCAGCATTACTGGAAAACGCGTTTATTTTTTTTTAGAATTTAGAACAAAATATTTTATTTTTTAATAGGATCAATATTTTAACGAATAGACGTACGCGCGGTTATGTATACTCGTATAAAATCGACGCGTATAATGTTCTTTAAAAAAAAAAATCGACCCAACGAGTTTTTCCGTACAATTGCGATGAAATTTTCGTATGACCCTACGGCTTGAATCTGCACGGTTTTTATGTCACCGACTTTGTATTTTTAATACTCGAATTTTTCGACTTTATACGCATCGACAACACGCGTCGTTGTTTCAGAAACGTCGTCTCCGCACCGACCATTTTCGACGGTAAAAATAACGTAAAACAGGAACAAAAAAAATAAATACCGTTCAGAGTGGATTTCAAAGATTAAAAAAAAAGAAAGACACGGCAAAGACTGTTTTTTTTTTATCAGTCGTACGTTACGATCCGCTTGTACTATATATATACGTGCATTTGCGACTATTTCTCTAATGTTTTTTTTTTTTTTTAAATTGCCGGATTTTTTCTCGAAATTTCACAAAACTTCGGAACCGGGACATTGATCTTAGAAAAATTGTTCAACGAGCCGTTTATGTACATTACGGTATACGTATGCTGTGCGGAGGAGACTAATACGCGTGTATTTGAATTCTAACGATCGCGAAACGAGACGAAAATTATTATAAATAAACTATGCGTTTTATCGCCTTCTTTTCCGGCCTACGTACATCGTTAAGGACCATTTCCTACGTCTTTCCGCGTTCCGTTTCAAAACACTCATTCTGATCACATTGTCATCAGATCTTTGGCAACCGTACACTTTTTACACATCGATTGCGTCCTATATAATTTCCGCCAATACTTTCTTTGGCCGCGAGACAATAATGCACGTCCGCCGTGCTTGTCTTGTACGCTTGTCTCTGTTGTACACTCTTCATTTTTTCGTTTCTCTCTTTCTCTCTTTTTTTATGTTTCTCCATTTTGTAACTACACACGGTCCGAGTATACGCGTAATTTATTAGTACGTTACGAAATACTTTTCGTTCATCACGTCAACGACTTAACAACAATAGGATATCCATTAATATTTCGAAAACGTTCGAGCGACGTAAATCGTTTTAAAACATATTTTTAATACTTAATCGATGGTTGAAATAAAAAAAAAAAAAAACCGCGCGACAGGATTTTATGCTCGGTAATAGGTAGAAATTTTATATTTTATATTTTCGTTTGACTCTAAAGTGTATGGGTGAAAAAATGCTCGTGAACGATTCAAAACTTGTAAAACATTTTTCCGATTCACACTAACACGTATGTGGAATTCGAAATATTTTTTTCCCGAATTTTAAGAGGTGTGTTCGAATAGTTAATTCCGTATAGTTCGTAACGATAAAAAGCGAAAGAGAAATGAAAATCGTATTTTCTATCGTCCTTACACGTGTCACAATAAATAACAATATTCGAGAATTAAAGGAAACAAAACGCGCTTGTATAATAACCGCCACAGGTTATTGCCCCGAACTCTATATGCTCGTATACATATTATACCAGACACGTCCATTTTCATGGTATAAGCTTTATTATCTAACGAACGGATTTATATTGTTATTGCGCTTACATTTATAAATGTAGACGAATTTCGTCTTAATCAGAAAACGTAAAAACATGGATTTAAAAAAAAAAAAAATGCTGGAGACACTCGGTTGTTGACCCTGTTCCGATTTCGATTATATACTGCGTAGTGAAACGTCTGTTCCCGCACTGTTCTAGGTTCTCTCGTTTATTTCTACCGCTATTTTCGTGTTTTCTCCATGTAAAGGCATTGTGAAAACCGTTTTACAAATCTCAAAATGAAGTCGTTTGCATTTCTATTGTTTCTTGACATCACAGCGTCGTTACTTCTATATCGTTTAATCGCCGTTAAAACGACAACGCCTACACACATACTGGCTTTAAGAGTGAATTCGCAGTCGTTTAAACGATTCTGTGTCTCTACAGTCTCTCGAATTGTTAACAACGTCTACGTCGTCAGCTCGTGTCAAAAATGTCTTCGCGTATTACCGTCTTTTCTCTCTCTCTCTCTCTCTCTCTCGAACACTCGTATCTCTTAAAAATCATCATACAGGTGAATCCCCGATCGAATGAAACGCATGGACTCTCTGATTTCACTTCAAACGGCAACATTTTTCAGAAATCCTAAATGATATGAATTACATCATAATAATATGTTTCTCGGATGCTCCAACAGTACACGTGATTGTCTTTTTCCAAAGCTCGTTTCTATATTTTATGCTGTCGTGCTGCCACTACAGTTTGACAGTATCCGTAATAAACATTAAATAATTTCTATTATTATTCGTGTCGGAATTGACGGTTAACGGCCGGTTTGCCTGTTCGGAAATAACTCTACGTCGATGTACTTCCAACGAGTTGTTCTTTTTCTGACAGTACAGCGTTGGACTTTAATATGCACTCGTCCAATAGAGACGTTTCTCCGTAAAACTATGTTTTACGAATACATTAGCCACGAATCATATAGCGCAGTATTCGCGTCTCCTGAACGTTTTCTGTTTTTAACTACTGAATACACCGAACAACGAACGATTTTATTATAATTTATAATTGGTTTTTCGTTGACGTTACCGCCGACACAACACTGTTCGGCCGAAATTCGCGTTAAAAACGAATTCGACATTCAACGAAACTCGTCGAATTCGAATACGATAAAAATCGTAGGAGAAACACGAATATTTTAAAAAAAGAAAAAAGAAGCGAAATCGCGTCGTGTTTTTTTGCAAATCGATTGATTCATACGGTAATACATTGTTGAAGAAATGACTTTTTCCACTTACCGCACCGCTCGGAGCTTGTGTAATTTTTAAAAATATGTGATATTTTTTTGTCGTTATTTTAAAACGATCCTTTTAGTATTTGTGTAAGAATCGACTCGCGATTAACTTACAAAGAAATGTAAAAAAAAAAAAACAGTTTTTTTCTACAATATTTTTTGTACATAAATAGCGTTTATAGGACGTCTATAAGTTTATTACATTTTTATCGATTATGGTAGTTTCGTTTCACTTACGTAGAGACGTGGAGCTGATGGCGTTTTATATTAATAATATTATTATTAATAATAAATCGTATTAATACAATTTTTCGTACGGGCAAACGTCCCCGCGTTCAGGCTATAACGTCGATAACGTGTGCGCGTTCACATTAAAAAAAAATACGCGCACACGCAAAATCGGATTCAGATGTTTCCCATCTTGGTATTAAAAATAAATTTAAAAAAAAATCCAAACCATATAAACGCATTGGACTCGTTATATAAAAATGTATGTATTATATTATTTATTTAATGCGTATATAATGCGTAACTCGAGCCACGTTTCCGCAAACGAGATCGAATATAGTTTGTTTCGACAACGGCGAGAACCGGGCAAACGATTTCGTAAAAATAGAAGACAAAACGAAAAGCCACTTAATAATCTTACGACTAATGTGACAATATGTGGAACAGCACGTATTACGAATATGAAAAACCGGGAAGTTACTTGACATTATTAAAAAAAGAAGATGGAACATGATTGGTCACGTATTAAGACACGAAGAAGAGCTTCCATGTATTGTAATAGAAGGGCAAAAGATGTAGAGGACGACCAAGAACGACTTATATTGAAAACATAATATCCGATGCAGGTATAACGGGAGTTGTTAAATTGCAGGGAATCGAAGGGACTAGCTAGTGATAGAGACGAGTGGAGAAATAACGTAAAACTGCGAAACAGACCTCGGGGTCGATCACAAAAAAAAAAAAAATAAAAATAAATTACGAACACATATATAAGCGTACGTGCGTTAAACGGCAATAAACAAATATTATTGGCGTTCTCTCCGGCGCGTTTACAATCGTTTTAAATTCATTTCCAAACGTTATTTTACGTTCGCGTGTTTTACGAAAACGCGTATTTTTTATCCGACGTTCCGTTATTAATCATTTTTGTTTTTGTTTTTGTTTTTGTTTTTTTTTTTGTGCCTCCTCTCCTCTCGAACCGATCGGCAAGAGCGGGGACGGCGTGTGGACTTAATCCGGCGTCGAATTACAAACGAATAAATGGACCCGGACGGGGCGGAACGAGCGCGACTCCTCCGTTGCGCACACAGTGCGAGGGGCGGTGTTAATGAGAAAAACGCCCCCCCCCCGAAACGAAAAAAGCGCCAAAAAGGAAAAAAAATAAATATATACGTAAACGATATCTCATCCCGATGGAATTCAATGGCGACGGGTGTGGTGGGGGCGATATAACGAGTTAGATCGACCGTCGTTTTTCGATAACATTGTACGCGCGTATCCGGTGGTTGTGGCGCGATAAAAACGTTTAAGGTGTGTGTGTGTGTGTGTGTGGACGGGGGTAAGGCGTCGAGAGGAGATAGACCGAAGAGAAATTCACATAGCGCGAGCGTATAAATCGAATTGAAGAATGTAACCGACCACGATAAGAATAAATGTAATATATGACATTCCGCGGATAAAAAAAAAAAAAGAAAGAACGGGGGTAGGAGGGAAACGAAAGAAATTCACCGAGCCGCATTAATAATAATAATAAATAAATAACAAAGTAGTGAAAACAAAAAGAAATTTAAATCAAAAACAAAAACCAAAAGGATATGTAAAAATAAATAATTAAAAAGATAGAAATAAAAAATTATAAGTCAATACTCGTGATAATAAATAAGAAAATATATATAAAATAAATATATATGTATATATATGTATCAAAATGTATACTTAAATATACAATAAAAGCCAAAGAGTATTAAATAAAATAAAATAAAAGAAAGTTGTTGAAAAAAAATATTTTATTACTACCGGTTTCGACAAAAAGTCATCATCAGGTAATTTAAAAAATATATGTATATTTAAGTATACATTTTGATATATATATATATATTTATATTTATTTATTTTATATGTTTTTTCTTATTTAATAATAATAATACGTACGAGTAAATATTCCCCCCGTACACGCGAAACGATATGAATATAAAAATTTTGCGAAAAAGAATAAATCGGCGGTTTTTTTTTTTTTAAACATTATTTATTCAAAAAAAAAAATGAAAAAAATACTCGAATATTATTTTTTCGCGTGATTTAATAATCTGAATTATTATTATTTTTTTTTTTTTAAGTGTTCATTACAAGACTTACTGATACGCGGATCACTGTGTGATCCAAACTCTTTACTAGAAAAAAAAAAAAAACATTATT
Organism: Chaetogeoica ovagalla; assembly: GCA_032441825.1. Taxonomy (NCBI): domain Eukaryota; kingdom Metazoa; phylum Arthropoda; class Insecta; order Hemiptera; family Aphididae; genus Chaetogeoica; species Chaetogeoica ovagalla. The sequence continues at coordinate 7,347,814 of CM063745.1, read as the reverse complement.
TTCGGTTGAAATCATAAAACTCGGCGACGAGGGGACTCGTGAATACTTCGACGTCGGGCGTGCTGCAATGAAAAAATATTTTCCTCCCGGTTTTCGTTTTTGCTTCTCATTCTCCCCGCGGTAGCGTTTCGTTGTTAAAAGTGAGTGCCGCGCGCCGCCCCCGTACACTCGCTGCACTGGCGCGACATGCCGAAACACGACGGGAAAATCTTCCGTTTTTGAAAACGTAGTAACGGAAACGTTTATCAAAATAATCGTTTCGCGTGTTTGTCGACACATTAATCGAATTAATTTCTTTTTTCGACGAATTTTTCAAAAAAAAAAAAAACAATACGAAACGAAACCGTTTAAATGATATAATTCTTAACTAAATCCCGAACACGTCAATCCTGCTCGCCGTTTTCGAGAGCTCGAGAGCGCAACGAGTATCGTTTTATAATAATATCGTTTTGCCGGGAGGTTTTTTTTTTTGTCGTTTCTGCGCTCATAATACATATATATATTTGTCCATTCGCCAGTTCCGATTATTATTAGCGCGTTATCGAAATGTCATTTGGTAAGGACTTCTGGAAAATTCTTACGTTTTTTTTTTTCCCCGGAGTTTACACGAAATGCGGATAAGGCAACTGCACCTCTCCCCACACACAAATGTCGCCTAAAAATAATATGATATTGTCCATTCTATACGTAATCCGTACCGTTTTATAAGTGTGTACACGCTCGCGTATAAGTACGTTTTATATTGTCTTATTATTGTTATTATAATAATAATAGTCACCGAATCCCGTCCGAAATGTTTCCTAAAAAGAAAATAGCGAGTGTATATTATATAGGTGTAATAACAATAACGCTCTATTACGCGGCATTATTATTATTATTATTATTAAAAACGTTTATTTTAAATTGAACGGGATACATATTATTTGTATTGCGATGAAAAAACAGATTCTTCGCAGTATGCGCATGTGAGCGTTATTATTATTTATTTATTTATTTTTATTATTATTATTATTATTATTATTATTATTATTTTCGGAGACGTCGCTTCGTCGTCCGGCCTATCTCGTCGATTAATCGAAACGAAATTAAGATTATACATCTCTGGCTGTTGTATATTCTCGAGGAGAGAAAAAAAAACACTTCGAGACCAGCCCGCCGACGTAATATATATATATATATATATATATACATATGTATAAATAATAATTCAACGTCTCCTCCGCCGGCCGATCGAATGGAAACGGGATACACGCGAGATTTACGATTACGGTTTCCTCCATAAAACGTATTTATTTTATAATAATCGTGTAAAATCCGTCGATAAATATTAAACTGGAGCTTGAATATTTATACGCCATAATCAAAATCGTAATTTATTTACAAAAATACGGAGAAAAAAATAAATAATTTTTACATCGGAAACTAATTAACGATTATTATTATTATTATAACGGTTATTTTCTATATTTTTTGATTATTTATAATTATAAGATATTAATTTATGTTATTACACGATGTAATTGTATGTCTATAGCTTTACGTTTTCAGATACCAACGAACGGTGATTGGAACGCAGAATGAATTTAAAACTGTATACTCTTATAATACACACCGGATTAATATGATTCTTACGAATACGCGTTTAATAATGAACGAGATAAATACATTATACTTCATAATATTGAGTGATTTCGTAAAAAAAAAAAAAATAGGAAATTATAATAATTCTCCAAAAAAGCATTTTAATCGAACGAAACGTAAACGCGGTGCAAAAAACTCGCCCGACAAATATTTTACACGCGAATCGTTCAATCCGTTCAATTCATCTCGTTTGTCATAGGGTGGCACTCGACCAGATTGTTAAAAGCCACAGGTCGAGTTCGGCCAACTTTTGGTTTTAAGTTCGTATAATTAATTTTTTTGCTTCAGGTTAATATCGGTTTTTGTACGCAAAAAGTAATAATTCGTTTTATATGACGACCCACACCCTATCTTCCTCGCTTTTTTTGTACAGTTCGTATGTAAGCGATTGAATAAAACAAAAAATATTAAAACGAACGCGTTCAGTTTTTCAACGTTCCGCGAACACACTGTTCATATACAATAATAAACTTTTATTATAAACGTTTAAATTTAGAAAACAAATAGTTTTATTATTATATTCGTGTAGTTTATAATTATAATAATAATAACAATAACAATAATAATAATAATAATAATAATAAACATTTTGAAACGAATCTATCCGAATCTACTGCAGTAGCAGTTTTGTCGTTGTGAAGTAATATTGACAACACACACACAAACGATCGATTTTCACTTGTTGTTGGCCTCGAGGCGTGTATTGATATAATTATAGTAGACTTGATAAAGTTCTCGTTGTGTTGTCGCAGTTTCAGGCACCGAAAGAGTGAGTTTACCTTAATCGCATTTAGCGTTGTGTTGTTATTGTTCAGTCTCGATAAAACGTACCATCATCACGTTCAGAAAGAATAACGTTGTGTAATCACGCGTTCGACATTGTTACTTATAATAATTTTAATCATTTTGTAACGCGACGTTATTGGAGATGACGTATTTGTTGAAATACGCGTATGCGCAATATTAAATTATATTTTGCGATTTGGCTTCGTAATATATTTATAAATAACAACGTGTCTTTTTGCAATATTCCAATGGATGTATTTCTATTATTTTGAATTCGAACACAACGCATATTTATATTTACATACCGTAGCTCTTCAATAATGTTATTATGCGCTCCGGAAATATCAATTCGCATCGTTGCAATTTACGCGCGTTTCGTTTGAAGCGCGCGCGTAAACGACATTTTCAATACGATCAATATCCACCGCAATCAACACGCGATTCAAAGGTTTTCATCAGTTAGAAGAAGCGTAAATAAAATAATATTTTTATTTTATAAATATATATATATATATTCCAATATGGAGTTGTGGAAAAAATAAGCCAGTCAATTTCCACACGTCTTTAATACGCGACAATGTAGAAAATTCTTCGAAGGGCCAGTGTGTAAATTATGAAGTACGGCGCATACGTCAGTAGTATACTGACAATATCGTTTCACCTGCCATTACCATAAAGAAAAATGCAGATTACGCGTTTATATCCAACGGTTCACAACCCGGAACACTGTAACAGATGAAATGAGCATTTCGAAAAAAAAATCCGTAGTCCTCGTATCGATAATCTAATTGCACGTATAATTTTAACACGCTTTTACTTTCGTATACTACAGAATGTACCGGCTTATTACAGTCACACACGCGTACATTATATCGTTTATATCGTACAGTTTCCCTATATTTTATATTAAAAAAACGGAAAGTTTAAAATGTAAAATTTAATGTTCTGTTAAAAACGAAAATAAAAAAATTACACGATGAACTCTATATATTGCACGCGCAATTAGGGAATAATATTAGAGAAAAATCGAAACCGATTGATTGTACAAACAGACTGTTGAACAATAATATTATTATGCCGACGTCTTCGATTAACGAGTACAGGCCAGGTACAATAACATATAGGGAGAAAGCGAACTTTCAAATTGTATAATTCGTAAAGATTCTAATTTCGGTAATTATACAATAATACACGAACGGTGTTTTACAACTCGCAGGCGCAAAACGGCGGAGAAGCTGTATAATACGTGCGTTAAAATACCGTTCGAGCGATATAATAAATAATAAAATTAAACGTGCATAGTTGTATTTTCATTTCATTCTAATAAAATATATCGTAAAAATCGTCGATATAAATAACGTATTTTTTCATGTCGCGACTCTAATAAAAAAAAAAAAAAAATAAATATCGTTCAACGTAATTTAATTAAACGCCCGGAAAGTGATCAATCGCTATATATACACTATTATATCTGCGATGATGTTCTAAAAATCCACAATTAAACCGTTACAATACAATATTGTAGTTAATTCGATGTTCTTTAAACATTTTATCCGTGAAAAACAATCAATATTGTACTAACCGTAGAGTTTTTTTCGTCTAAAACATAATTGAAGAAAAAGTCGTTTATTTCCAATACATTCGTTGATTAAATAAATCGCACGAATGGCCAGCTGATATTTCCCGTACGGTATGCATCGATTCTTCTGTTTCTTTTCTATTTTTTCAAACGTTTTAAAAACACGCGTTAAAGCGCGGAACAATAACGTTGTCAATAATATTGTCGCTTGCATATTGTCAACGCGCACCGACGTACCTACTTATGATGTAACTGTACGCAAATCAAATAATTTTACAAGTGTACACAAATTTTACAAAAACAACACGCACGTAATTATTATTAAACGGTAATAATAATAATTTGTTCTCCGTCAAAACACGTGTATTCGTGGGCTAGTACGACGAGTATATAATATTCACGAATACGTAAATACAATTGACGTAGAGGTATAATAACAAAAATAAATAAATATATTTATATAAGTATTATTATTTATTATATAAATACGATCGGTTTACGTCGTCGCGTGTGCAACGACGGACTTTTCGAAACTGGTAACGGGCGGACGGGGGGGGGGGGGGGCAGAACAAATACAGTTTTCTGTAAATGCGTGTGCACACGCGTAACGCGACAATCGGTTTTTTTTTTTCGTTCACTCCCTTAACGCGTTACTCCCTATACGTAAATAATAATCGATCATTTAAACATGTTGTGTTGTTGTTGTTGTACCGCCTACGTGATGTGCGCGTTTTTATATAATATAGAAAACAAAAATGCGGAAAAGAAAACCGTGACAACGAAAAATTTCTTTAAATATATAATAATAATAACGAGAAAAAAAAATTATAATAACGCGCGGCCAATCGTTCAGCGTGTGTTTTCGTCGAAAATAATATTTCGTTATCTGCGTCCACCACGGGTCCCCGCCGCAGCAAGTTCGTATTTTCATTACAACGTGTATACGGAATTCGTGTTTATAATATTATTATTTTTTTACACATATACGTACGTGCGACGATCGGGGGCCGTTAGCGTGTTTACTCGCATATCGTACGCGACACGAAACGACGACTTACCCACACTTTCCACTGTTGCTCGTTCCGGAATATTTTCGCCGAAACCGAAGTTGTAAAAAAACAGGCCTTAAAATACCACGAAAACCGAATGGGTGGGGAAAACGTTAAAACATGCAAATTATATATCGATACGAGCGCGTTATACTAATGTTTTTTTTTTTTTTTAATCCACTCGTATATTACGCGCGTTGACCAAATATTTTTTCACATAACTGTACGGCGGAACCGTTTTTCCCGTCGTACGAAAAACAATATTACATTAAAATAAATAAAGATTATATATACGTATATATATTTTATTTTGACGCGAACGGTTTAAAGTCCGCTGTCCAAATCGTATACGTTCACTCGTACAGTGGCGTATCTTAGACCGGGAGACAACAGGAGCGTTTGCCTCTTCCCACTCCCGAGAAGCTTCGAATCGATGTAAAATCATGTGATACGTGTTCGAGTGACAGTAAAACATGAAAGAAAAAAACGAAATTCGGATTCTAGATTATTTTAGTAGGCGTGTTAAAAATGTCGGAAATATAAAAACAAAAAGACTCAATAGTAACTAATAATTAGAAGAAGAAAAAAAACTTCGATTGAATTCCCATCGGAAAATTTAGTGAATTGCGCGTTCCGATAACGTTATTATTACACGAACGAATACTCACAAGACTTTGGCATTTATAAATTTCCAAAAAAAAAAAAAAAAAAAACCAATCGATATTGAACGTCTGTGTCGCAGCACACGGGTAAAAACGTGGTATAACGAAAAATTTTACACTAAAAATAATAATAATAATACTTAATTGCCGTGTAATTGAACGTTTACACATATAAATCACGAACAATATTATCAGAAATTCGCAGCAAAAACTATTAGCGATAATATTTAAAACGAAGAGCAGTCGACTACCGCATGTTTACTAGATCGTCTAAAGTCGTTACCGTTACTGACGTTGGAAAACGAAATGACGTTTAAAGCGTATAATAATAACATTGACTTCTGGAGAACAATTAATTGCGGGTGTTAATAATTTTTTATTCGTTGGACGCAATATTAATTACGTGGAAAAGGCTAGGCAACGCAATTAACATATAATATACGTATCCGCCAATCATCATAAAAAACCACCGAACGCTTCTTAAAAAAAAAAGAAAAACCAACAAGCGATTATCTGAGTTCGTTGCGCCAATTGATGATGAATCACAGGATCTTACCTAACCTGCAAATGAATAACAAACGGCGGCTAGCGAAGCTGCTTTTTGAGTCGCCTCTTTATGGAATCGAAAAGAAAAAAGTAACTCCGTAACGCATTTTTTCTACAATTTATTTAGAATTACTCTCTAAACCGCGCATTCGAACTGAACACGGAGTCACTGCAGTGACTGTTCGATAATATTTTATGATGTTCCTATTGGGCATTCGGCATTCGACGAAAAACCTGAAAATTTGCCGTGGCTTCTACAAAATGGATATAAAAAAAATGCTCGACATCAAAATACATAATATATCGCTTAATCTATTCTTATAATAGTACTGTAATACTTTTTTTTTTAGGTGTTCCTTGTCATACGAATAATAATTTTAAAAAATTCGCAAACGAGCTTTTCAAAGTATATCAACAGGTAACGCCGCTATACATGTAACGTATTTTTGGAATCGATGAGAAAAACACATACCGTAACATACGCGTATCTCCACCGCTCTTTCGAGCGCATAAATACTTAAGTAGACCAAATTTTTTTTTCGTTCGTTCATCAGCACTTACCTGAAACAGAAAAAAAAATTATGCATATATATATATAAACAACGTAACGTATTCGTATATAATAGTGTGATTCAGGAACGGCTGCAGCTTATCCCACGATTTGAGATGAACCAATGAAAATCATAGGAACGAGAAGAATTTGTAACAATTATAAGCGTGTTTACATCGGGAGATAGTTTAAAACGCGTTTTTAAGATATATCGAGTAAGTTTCGGAAAGGTTTTATTACGCGTTTTGTCCAGCTTCTCTCGCGATCATATTCGTAACACCCGCGCGCGCGTCTCGCTCTCGCATAGCGCCACGCTCCAAACGTAATAAACAGCCTTTAACAAGTTTTTCCTCGTTTTCACGTCAAGTAATTTTCATAAACTTTTCCCTTCCTCCTAATCCACATTTAGCTACAATTATTGTGACAATTACATTTCACTCGCTCAAACGTATCACCGGTGCGTCATCCAGTGCTCATTTTTCATCACGACCATACGCAGACGAGAATTTTAGTTTTCGAATGTCGCATTAATTTTTTATCGATCGATCGTTCTCATAGGACTGGACTGTCGTGCAAATCGTTTTATTTTTCTGTTACTCTCGCAAACGTCACTTTATCCTTACAAAATTTAAAAATAATAATAAATCCATCATTCGAACTCTCTTTGTCTCCACCACGATGTATCGTATTTTCAAGAGGTTTCCCCCCCCCCCCCAAACACCTGCATTTACGATTTGCCATGTCCTATACATTCTTTAGAAAAGAAAAACGGTCAGCGAGCCGTGTGGGCCGGTGTTTAGGATGTCGTTCAAACGGATTACTCCTATAATATAATTATTTATTTATTTTTTTTTTTTGTACAGACATTGTAAAATCAACTCGCTCCGTTCCGAATCTAAAACGAACGAATTCGTCTCCGAATCCGGAAAATTAAAAAAAAAAAAAGAAAAGAAAAACGGTTTTTTTTTTCGGACTTCTTCGCGGCAATTCAATCGCTTTTGCTTTTTTTTTTTCGGACTCCTTCGCGGCATATCGTATTATAATATTGTCATTTCCCTATTGGAATCGAACGAGGTAAGAACTGGTGTATAAATTATTAATTTTCCTACATAAAACGATCGTACCGCGCGATTAGCCGCGAGATAAACGCGACGACGCCGTCGCGGACTTTATTGCGGTTTTGATTAAAACGCAATCTACAGACGCGAACGGGTGTACGCGGACGAGGGAGCCGAAACGGGGAGACATCGGTGCGCGGCGAGGAGTGAAACTTTTAAAAGCGCCCTTATCTCTGCGCGTCCGTGTCGCAGTGCACACGCCACTTATCGGCGCTGCGCGTCCCTGTACAGGGTGTGTGTGTGTGTTTGAACACAGCGACTGTACCCCGCCCCCGTTAAACTTATTTATATAAATATATAATTAATATTAATCAGTGTTTGACATGTTATAATATTCATATTCGGCGATATTTACACGTTATTCCGCGTATAATTCCGTATTTATCAATACGTCCCCCGCTGACCTAACCTAACTGCTGTTAGCGGTACACGCGGCTGCTGCAGCCGTTTGTCCGGATTAAAGATGCCTGTGATCATTGGAGGATCCGAGCGGCAAAAAATCCACGCGTTATTATTATTATTATTATTATTATTATAAGTAATTTTATATTGAAATAAATGCGTATTTTTTTCCCCACATTTAATTGGCATAATTAAAATATATTACTATAATAATGAAATATACGCACACCGATTGTCGGTGTGAATGTTTATCGTTTTTGTTGTTATAATACAGAGACCGTATTTATATTAATATCGATCGGTCGAGAACGCGTCTTATCGATCAATCCCTGTGCAGGGATATCGATTGAAAACAAACTCGTTTCAACCGCGATATAAACACTCCGATCGTATTGTATTCGACGATTCGCTGAGGAAAAAAGAGCCTCGATTTTTTTTTACACGCCCAAAACAATGTGCGTCGAGGGAAGCTGCGCTTATAATAATAATAATAATAATAATAATAATAATTAAAAATACTTGTTTTAGAACATTTCTATAACGCGGTTGAATAGCTCCTTTTTTCCACGCGATCAAATCGTATTGAGAAAGAAAAATTCCTCGACAACGATTCTTACACAACCGAAATTGGTATACCGCGTATGGCAACTGTACGGAAGAATGTTAAAAATTAGTGTTTTACGTCTTCTGCACTCGGTGTCTATTAGAGATGCCTTTCGGACATTGTCCGTTACAACCTATATTTCAGAAACGAAATCAGACGGATAGTCGGAGTCAACTGCAGAAATTTTTTTGAGATACGTTATTTTGCGGGCGCATGTGTTGAAATTATACGAAAATTGTCCGCTTCGTAATGGGAAAAAAAACGTATTTTCTCGTGTGAAATACTTTCGAGAATTGGTCACTCTCACCTCACCCCATACGAATATCTTTCAAACCGTGCCCTGCGAAAACGATCCGCGTAAATTACAAAGCGCATCTCCACACATTTTCGTTATATTTTCTAAGCGCTCGGACACAAAACGAGTTACGATTTTCTTAATTTTTTTTAAATCGTACACGTCCGAAATACAATATTATTATAGCGTTGTTATTTTTATTATTATTGCAAATAGTCAAAGTCGAATTAAGAGAGAGAGAGAGAGAATTCTGTCGTCGGTTCGTTTTCTATATATGATTTGTTGTACACATATTTCTATAATAAACAGCTGCAGAACACGGACGATTTTATTCGCATATTTTCATAAAAGCGAAAATTATAATGTGGAAGCCGTTACGTGTTTCGCGCGGCATAAAATAACATTAAAAATACGATAATTTTATTTTGCAATATATTTTACCGTTTTCGACGACGGCCGTATAATACAAGCGGTGCGCGTTTCAGGTTTTCGCGCCGTCAATTAAATATTTTTTATAGTTGAATTTCATAAATTTTTTTTTTGGGGAAAATACGTAAATAATTATACGTGTTAAAAAAAACGCGTATCAAATATATATATAAAAAAAAAAAAAATACCGGATAACGCGTTATATAAACTACGGGATTTTTCAAATATACGCGCGTATACATATATAAATATTTCGTTTATTCTTTTTATTTTTTATATACGACAATAATTTAAACGCGCGCACAAATTTCATTTACGGCTGTAAAACAGAACGTTGGTCTTTGGAATTCGGTAGAGATTTGTCATTTTCGAAAACCCCGCGTACTGTACGATTGTTATATTCCGTTTCGATCATTTATCTTTGAACAACGAGTTTTCTTCGCACGTCACACACACACCGACGAGAACACCGTCAGGAGAATGTTTGGTGTACACTACGTGACGATAAACGTATATAATACTGGCCGATATGTATTCCAAGGAAGAACCTTCTGACCTCATTATTTATATATGGCAACGATCGAATGCTTGTGTGTGTGTGTGATGGGACATGGTGTTTATTGTCGCCGTTGAAAGTATTTGGAATGATTAAATACAATTTGAGTAAAAGTATTTTGTTATATTATGTAACGTGGGGTTGTTCGTTGCGTCGAAAATTAGCCGAGTGTGCCCGAATTGTAGTCTTCTTGGTCCAACGTGGAAGTACACAACGAGAGATGATTTGATTATAATTTTAATCGTCCGAGCCTCCTCCTTATATATCCGGGTCGGGACTCTCAGTTATTTCTGTAAACGAATAAATTCCATTGCCGTATAATATATTATGGTCACGAGATTATTATGTGCAATACGAAAATAGTTAGCATGAAAACAGTGACGTATAGATTACAATATATAAAATCGGGGAAAAAATAATAATTCATTTTGTATAGCAAAAATAACCGATATTATACATAGCGAAAATAACTGATAATATAATATATTTACAATATAACGAGTATATCAATAGTGATAATTAAACGTTAATATTTCGTTCTCATACGGAAAACGTACGTGTAAAAAAAAAACTGAGTTTTTCTAAAAGCAGCGAGTCTTTAATAATAATAATAACGTTCATTATATATATATATTTTTTTTTATTTTACTTTTGATACAAATTTGTTCGGTATTTTAAGATTTTTTCTTTTATCCGTAGGTTGAGTTTTTTTTTTAACGCTGTATTATACGAGCGCCTCGATCACGAGTGGATATACGTCGTCGCGATTTCACGCGTACATATAGTATATAAAAAATAAATGACCGAATATAAGTTTTTACCGCCAATCCGCTTCCCGCTACAAAACGTTATACAAACAAACCGTTTTGGAATCGTATTGAAAAAGAAAAAAATCACTCGAAAAATATTGCCGAAATGAAAAAAAAAAACGAAAACGATAACCAAAAGTCGCGCTTATTATATATATATATATATAGCGTTTTTGTCTGCAGTTACACGCGGCGTCCTGCAGATGTTACACATCCTGTACACTATTTAAGTTCTCGTTCAACTCTCCGTATCGATGTAGTTTCATCTCGCGCCGTCGTTATTCTCGTTTTATCTGCATTAAATCTGTATGTAATGTTAATATCGTACAGTTCAGCACTCCTCGATCTCTTGCAGCTCATTCGCGAGCGGCCGCCGCCACCGTCACCGTTGCCATTACAATAATATGCGCAAAACCGATTTAACAATAGTCGACGGGGAGTAGCGAAGGAGAGACAGCTGCGCCAAGCGGTTGATGATAACGTTTATATAATAAGAATCCCCGTTTTTTTTAAATAATTTTAATTTTGAAAAAAAAATTGTATTAATCGTGTATTTTTTAATTTTAGGATAAAATTCAACGATTTTTTTTTTTTATAACAAAGAGTACTCAAAGTCATGTTATCAATGGTGTTTGGAAATTGATATGGCTAATTTTGGAACGAACCGCAATCCTAATCCGCGTTAAATCGTAGACACCACAACTGCAGGTTATAACGAGTACGACAGTATAAAAATAATTTACTTTTAAACATGTATCGAGAAATAAACATTGTACAACTAAAATGATTAGCACGTGAGTATTTTCAACGAATTTTTCAAATAAACTGTTGATATGTTTTTTTTTTTTTGCTTCATAAAAGAAAAATTTTTCTCCTTCGTCATTTTTTATTATGATTACAATACTCACGAAACATTATTTCAATTACGAACAATATTTAATACTACAATAACTGTTCAAATGCTTTACGAAATTGTCGACTGAATTCGCATTTGCGTATTTAAAAAGGAGTAATACGGAGAGTGAGGTACGAACGTAATTTAAAACGGTTGTGGATATTCATATATTCACATTTCTATAAAAAAAAAAATTATCAAATTAACGATAAACTAAGGGCGTTTCAAATAATCAACACTTAGTTTAATAATATTATTTAGCTTTTAAAATAATTTTACGTATTTTACTCGTATTCATTTTCAATAATTTGTAATAATTACAAGTCGTAATCGGTATTGAATTAATGAAACGTCGATTTTGCGCTCGTAAAATACAAATTATTATTTAATACATAAATACAGCAAATGTGAGGGACGGATGCTCCTTGTATCATCCCTTAAATACGCTACTGATTGAATAGTTGCGAAACGAAACTTTTCACTCATTCCATCGGCGTATGTTAATAAATATTTTCAAGAAGAAAATAAAAATAATTACGATTAATTCTCGCTAGTAATTCCTATTACAACAACGGTACAATGCAAAAATAATTTTTTTTTTACACAATTATCCATAACTTTCGTCGATTCGTATATATATATATATATCATTAAACGAATATTTTCATATCGACCGTTGATAAAAAGAATAATAATATTATTACCACTACTGGCAGTACCTCAAACGTCCAGACGAATGTAAACTTTTTATTTTCACACTACTATTTTATTGTGTCTACGCTATTTCAGAAAAATAAAAATGCTTTTTAGTGCTTTTTAATTTACAACGTTCCGTTTACGAACAGTAATCACGTCTTATAAATGCAGTCGTCATTTTGTCGTACAGTTCCTCGGAAACGGTGTATGTGTATAGGATAAATATTTTTGATAATGAACGTATTTTTGACGAAACCAATTTTTGTCTTTAGATGCGTCTTTCGTTGCGCTGTCACTAATCATATCAACAAATGTCGTGCCGTCGGTATTTTATAAAATCAGCTAATAAATCAATATTAATATCGAATGTTAATAATAATAATAATAATAATAATAAACTGAAAATTATATCGAGAAACACTTTTTCGGGTACCACAGCAGGTTGAAAACCGCTGCCTTACTTTGATATTGTCTCCTTATTTATTTACTCGTATTCAAAATAAATATACTGAATTGTGTCATATCCCGTTGTACATATATACACAAACACTGCGGTAGAAATACATCTGAGACGTTTCGATTAATTTTGCGAGAGAATTTACCGTTTTTTTTTTTTTGTTTTTATTTCGAACGTTTTCAAACACTTTCAACCGGATCGTATATTATTTTTCTAACAACGGCGAAAATACTTTTAAAAAAAGTATTTCGCGTACCCGTGAAATCGATTATATTTTACGATATTTACGTATTCGTATACTATAAAAAAAAAAAAAGCGCCGTTATTTATAATACATATACGTTATAATAACATATGGATTACGTCCTGCCCGCGCATACGATTTTCAAGTCCAGATTCAAATAGGATTTATACGTTTTTCGAATCACGCGCGTCAAGAAAACTTTCTATAAAAAAAAATACTCGTATAAAACAACAACTCACAGCCGACCGAATTATAACGCGTGCGCACTCTGTACGCTGTACACACACACACATACACATATCGCGGTTTAATCCGCTTAGTTAGAAAAAAAATAAACGAAAAAATGTCACGAACGAATCCATAAAATTTCATAAGAACTACACACAGTTATATTAACAACTACACGACGACGACGACGACGACGACGATCAATTGCCAGTGAATTTCGAAAACGAGATAAACACATACACGCACATCGAAATCGTAATCGGGTTAATTATTTTCTCTCTGAAAGACGGACGAATAAAATTATTTTTTAATCGACTTTTAATAATAAATATCGCGTGAGTCACGCGCTATATTCTGCGCCTGTGTATTATTGTTATTATTATTTTAAAATAAAAACCTCTACGCGTATTAAGACGCGTCGTGTACAAAAAAAAAAGAAAGAAATTTTTTTTTTCTTAACGAAAAACGTCTAAACCGTCAGGCTGGCTCTCCCCACCCGGCCGGCCGGTCACTCGTCAAACGCTCATGTATTCAACATCATATCCAACACGCTACGCTAGCAGATGATATTATTATAATAATATCTAATTATTATTTTTTTTACATGACGTTTCTTTTAGTTCTCTTATTTCATCAATCCCTACGGTGTTTTCCATTAACCCGTTTTTCCTCGACTGCTACCTATATTAGCGAACTACAACGCTCCTCCTCGCATCTCCTCGCACAAATATCATATTATTTACTCGGTAACGCTCTCAATCCGTATCTCCGCTCTAATCCGGCAGGTTTTTTTTTTATGTTATCCTCTTTTGCCATCATCTCGATCTGTCACTTTCCGATCGTATTCTCCTTTCCCCCTCCCCCTCTTAGTTTTCAGCGGACGAACAGCCCAAGCTCTGCGCTCTCTGTCAATCGCCGTTTTCTTCGTATACTTTTGAAATTCCAAAACATTTTAAGTATACGATTTTACTGTTTTCTCTTTTCGTTCTGTCATCAAGTTAGCGTGTAATTGTTAAACGAATTTCAAATTATACAAAGGATTTGAAATAATAATTGAAATTTATAAAAAGTGAAAAACATTTTCGTCTTACGACAACGTGAATAATAATAATAATAATAACGTACTCCAATAATTTTATTTTAAATTTTTTATTCATTCGACCAGATATTTATGTCTGCACAAGATAATTCAAATCCGAGTTTCGGAAGAAGAAAAAAATAGAAAAATTTCAAATCCATTAGAAATTTACCGTCAATAAAAAAACGGCCGATCCATCGAGAATTTTAATCATTTATACAAAAAAAAAATTATCTGCTTATTAAAGCACAATTTATAATCGGTTTTTTTTTTTTTTTAAAAAACATGCAGAATTACTTGAAAAATTGCAATTTGTTTTTTGTTTCGCTGACGCGTGTCTATCTATATAACTCGGTCGATTTTTACTCGATTTCTTCGCGTTTATTTCAAATCGAGCAGAATGCACACATATTCGCAGCAACGTTAACGAAAAACTATAATATTATAATAACGATTGTTTTTCGACAAATACGTTTTGTTTTTTCCGTTTGAAATTCGTGTTTTTATATTTTGGATACGACGTAAACGATTTTAGCCACTTAATTCACAACGAAATTCCGTATACAATGGTTTTCGAACGCGCGCGTTCAAAACTATTATTACTAGGGCGGGCTCATAGGATTTTGCGTGTTTTTTTTTTTGTAATAATCATTTAAAACGTAGCTTAGTGATATAATAACGTGTTGCGTGATAATATTGAGAGCACATTTCTTTTGCATACTTAGCTCTTTTTGCACGCGCTTTAATGCGTATTTTGTTATATTCGAATTTTATTAGCACAACATTTCGCTAAATTAAATAACAAAAAATTAATAAAAAAAAAATAAATGTTTACACAAAAGAATATCATATCGAGTGTATTGCCCCCTCCCCTCCACCGTTTTATCGATAATCTCTATATTATGAAATTATGAAGATTATGTATTGAAATTTTATTTCACGCGGATTACACGTGTGTTGTAATGCGTATATATACCGTATGCTTAATAGTGTTTTATTATAGTAAGTGTTACGGCGTTTTAATACGCATTTTTTAACAAAATAAATTAATAATTTTTTTTTTGTATTTCTATTAATTTACTTATCCGGTGTATACAGGTGCGGAGGTATATTATATAGTATAATAGAAACGATTCAATGTTTATTGATTTCAAACGCGTATTTCAGCAAATGTACATTGTAGTATTTTAAGAGAAAATTTAGTTATCATAAACGCATATATTTTTTTTAAGGTCTTAACAATATTACTTATTATTCAAATATAATAAAGTGGGAAAAAATTATTATCTTATCCATCTGGGTGTAATACGCGCGATTGCTGGTTAGTAGTGTATTTCGCGCGTTGAGAAGACAACGAATCGGTAAAACCGCAATGATCGGCGATTATTATTATTATTATTATTATTATTATTATTATTATTATTATTATTATTATTATATCGTATAAATTCAACATGCTATGTGCAAGAATAACATATGAAAAGCGCCGTCGTCACCTATTAGTCACAATTGCAAATCTCTCCAAGGATAACCGCTTATGTATGCGCTCGAGCGAGTGATAAATCGAATACGCGTTATAATCGTGTGGAGAAAATCGAACGCGAAAACCGGTCGAATTCGAATTTACATATATGTGACTGATGACCGTATGGAGCACAATCTCCTATGATTTTCATCGAAACAATATTATTTATATTCGGGAAACGACTCCCCCGAACGTTATACTACACTATATCGGTACCTATACGAAAATTCTTACACGACATAAATATTATCAGGTGGTCCGTATTTAGCGATTTGTCGCCTTGGGATACCAAAAAAAGAAAATTATAATACAAATTCAACGCAATACAAAAACGATTTTATTTTCAATTTACAATTAAATTTTTTTCCCCGATCGTGACTCCGCAAAATTCTTTAATAATATTATATTATCGTAATATTGATGCTGGAAGTTAGGGTAACGCATTTCAATGTCTAATACAACCAAAAAAAAATTAACTATTATATCTCGATAATAGATTTTTAAAAGTTACGTCACGATAAAAGTATAAATAATAAAATAATATTACGCGTAAAAATTGACCGAATAAAATTTCGAGATTATTAAACTAATGAAATTACGTGTAAAAATATTTAGACGCCCGGGGCTAAATAGCCCATACACGACAAAAACGCAACAGTTTTTTTTTTTTTTTAATATCTTCTTTAATTCTCAATAAGAAAAAGTTATAAGCGTTTTAAAAATACAATTTTCTTGTTTTTTTTTTTTTTTTAATCTCATAACTTCATACGAATTTAAAGTATTAAACAGCCCCGTTATATTGCATATTAACAATATTTATTAATTTATTTTGTGTAAAAATTTGATTTCTTCAACCTTAAGTGTTTCATTTCCCCCAGCGAAACGCGTTTACAGTAAATGCATGAATATTTTCCGTATTTTCGCAATAGCGCGTTGTGCCTGCGTGTATCGTCCTCTCAATAATCCGGTGACATTTTCGAATTCTTCATATCGGATACTATATTATTATTATTAGGATTATAGTGCACGCATTAAAAATATGAAAATGTTGCGTAAATATGCCAAAAAAAAAACCAATAAATAAATACCTTCGTGTTAATTTAATTGAAAGTTTAAAAATGTATAAAATACATCCAGCGTGATAATTAAATAAAAACGTATGAAATAATTGAAATAACTCTGAACTCGTATTGAATTGTTTGTTGGCGTTGCACACACGGGGGGCACGTGCTGTATTTTCTTCAATATTTACTCGTCTAAATAAATAGTCATTGACGAAAATCGATTTAAAAAAAAAAATTAGTAGATAATCGATATTATTACCCGAGGACACTTACTGTCGGACCACTGAAGACGCGAATAAGTTTTCAATATAAAAATATGCTCGCCGGTTCTCATCGAATATGTTGTGTGGCACGAAATGTGCCATTGCTCTACACTTCTTTTAGTTACCATACTCCCCTGATTTTATTTAAAATTATTCGTCGCTCTTGGATTTTCGAAATTTTTTTTTCATAATTTATAATTGTTACGTTGCGATTTTGTTTTTTCTCCAAAAGAACTGTTTTGTTTTCTAAAATTTTAACATTCGGTAGATCTAAACGTCTCTTAATCGCAATCGTCAAAAATTCAGTTCACCGCCGAATAGCAGTTATTAATATAGCGCCGATTTTAAATTCTTTCTTATTGTAACTCATTTTTCATAAACATAAACCGTTCACGACTTTGCCCTCCCCCTGTTCCTCTTTCAAGACTTAATGTGATGAGACACTGCTTTCGTCCCTTCGTGCTTATTTTGATTCGCATCGACCTGCACTGTTATACGGGTAAAAATAAATTTAAAAAACGCGAACGTATCATTAGAAATGGATATTTTTTCGACTATTCTAATAAACCACTCATTTTTTCGTTATGCGCGTTGTGTTTGAACGGTTTTATCGCAATTACAAAAAAATCATTAAAAATTTTTAACATTATCACGCGTAAAACTAAATATTTACATATATCGTTTTAAAAAAAATAAATTTATTTTAAAAAGCTTTGGAAAGCAAAACGTTTGCGTTTTTCTCGACATCAAACAACAACAAAAAAAAAAAGAAGCGAACGAATGATTTTGTTATTCTTTACCCGTATCCCTCTAAACCGCTTACAAATACACACATAACACGCCGCCTGGATTTTCGTAAATATTTTTATTTTATTTTTATATAGAAAATAAAAAATATCTATTGAGGTATAAAAATATGCGCATTGAAAAAAAAAATAAATAAAATACGCGTATGCTTATTATTTATACCGAATCCGTTTGTTACGTCTGATACTATTACAACGTTTACTTTGACGAAATTTAATAATAATAATAATAATATACTGCACGTGGCGTATAACTGTCGCGGGGTTATCGTCGGCATCGAAAACGGACGAGAGCGTATTTATAATATTATAATATGTAAAACACGGTGCAGTTAGACGCGTGAATCTGCGTATCGTATCTTATGAGTATTGTGCCGAGATTGTCGGATAAATGAGCGTATACCAACGCAGTGGTACCCAAACTGATGGGCGGTGTCAACGCGTTTACCGGTATTTACTACTATACCAACAGCGGTAACCCGAATTTATCGGGATCGAATATAGTCAGGGCCGGGGATTAAGGTTTTCGCCGCCCATAGGCTGAAATAAATTTATCGCCTAATTTACATAGGCATTGATATAATAAATATATCAAAAAAAAAAAATTTTCCGCCCTAGGTTTTAGCCTACACAGCCCCTAAGCGATAATACGGCCCTGAATATAGTGCTAATAATAGTAACTACGAGTTTATAACAACAATATTAAAACTTATTCGGTTACACACTGTTTGTGTGTAGTGTATTGAATTCAACGAGCATTGGGAATCACTGCGCAGCCGGGGGAGGGGGGGCGCCTTCATCCCCATATTATATATATATAATACGATACACAATACGATATACGTGACGAAAATCTACCGGAATGATCTGTACTGTTGTATTACAATAATAATAATAATAATAATATATTTATATTGTTCTTATTGTTGTTGTTTAGTTCCGAAAAATCTCGGATAACGCATCTGTATATGGCCATATGTATATTACGAATGTAGTAGTAGTAGTAGTAGTAGTAATACGTCTGTACGTAATATTGTCAAGGATTTGTTTTCGTAAAACAATAAAATATAATACGCGTGCGATTCGATTGTGATAACGGCCGCGGGGCGATGGTGCGCACACCGAATACGCGCGTATGTAACGCGGGACAAAAAAAAACGACGACGACGACGACGTTCTATACGCGCGCCGCACTGGACCCGCCGACAGATCTCCCGTCCCAAAACGTATTTTCATTCTTTTCCGCCAAAAATAAAACATTTATTATTATTATTATTATTACACGCGTCGAAATAACAGATACATTTTTTACTTATAATTATAATTTTTTTTTTTTTAAATCGAGACGGAAAAAATCTTCTTTTTTTTTTTTTTACAATACGCTCTATAATATAAGACTAGGATATAAGACTAGGATTTATATACGTAATATATATATATATTTTTAAAAAAGCCGGTAAAATACGCGTTTTATTATGTAAAAAAAAATTCTTTTTTTTTTTTTTTACATCGATGCCAGAAATTGTAATGGATAAATAACGGTCGTTTATTGTTGTTGTTATTATTATTATAAGATATCAATGTATTATTACGTTAAATACCACGGCATTTCGTATTCAATACGAATGAACAAGGATTGGAACGAAAAACTACGGATTTGTAATATTGAATTTTCCGCCGCGAGTCTCACTACGACATTCGAAAAACGCGTTTTTTTTTTTTTTGTATGTGTGTGTGTTTTTGGAAAGCGCTCTCGTGGAAAACGGTTGATATTTATTTATTTATTTTCAAAGAAAAATACGATTTTATGAGAAAAATTGCCTCGTTGATCGAACCTAATCGGTTATACGAATAAGAAACTAAACGCGCGCGTACCGTGCCGCGTCAAAAATAGTGTGCCCTGAATTTATCGAAAAATCATCTCGTTTCCAACGTTGTGTGAAAACTATTGCCAAACGGCAAAGTGCCCTCTAACAACGATATCGTGCGATTCAAGAACGTTTTCACTAAAAATCAGTGTAAACCATTATTTAGCCGCAGACGACAAAAATTATTATTATCGACGTATCGAATTTTGAAAAATGGAAGAGAACACGCACAATCTTTTTTTTTTTTTTTTTTTTTTGAAAAGGGGGAGGAAATCACAAGCTCGACGTTATGTAATGTCACTAAAACGATGTTTTAGTGGTCTTCTCGTTCTAGAGCGTCGGCGCGACACTGCAGCAGATAATACGCGCGCGTTAGTACATTTAAACAGCCATAATGGTGTCCGGCCAAAATCCCGCAGCGAAACGAAAATATGGAGAAAAAATAATAATCGAAATGAAATTGAAAAAAAAAAAAACGACGTTAGATGAAAACAATATATGAGATTGAAATGCTCGTGTATAGATGTATATGCGCTGAATAACGCGTAGGTACTTGTGAAGATATAAATCCCGCAATGGCTCCGGAACGTCAGCAAAATACTGAAGACGTGGAGTATTTCCGAGAGTAACAATAGTATTATTATTTTTTTTTTTATTATTATTATTATTATTATTATTATTAAATTTATTTAAATTATATTCCGATCGCTTATCGGCAATAAAATCGTTTAACACGAGTCAAACACTTCAAATATCAAATGTATAATATATGTAATACCGTATGAAAATAAATACGTTTTTTTTTTTTTTAAGCCATGTGCGCAGGCTGCGTAAAAGCAGGTTTGCGACGTTCAACAATACGAATTGTCACGGACAAGTGTCCCGGGTGCCTGAACTCAGAAATCCTGGACGATTTTGACACGCCTGCAGTAGGTAGTTGAAGAAAAATGTATGTATGGATTACAATGGAAACGTAAAGAATTCGCGTGTTGTCGCAAAAACTATCGGCAAACGATAATAGCGTAATATTTTTCTTATACGGTACGTACAAAAAACATATAAAACAATTAATAAATAACGTGAAATGTTGTACTGAATTCTTGCGTAAAATAGTTCCGAAACAATATAAAGCGTGTAGTAAATAATTTCCGGAAAAATCAAAATGTGCACATTTTCTTTACACCGCGCTATTAAAAGACTTTTTTTTTAAAAAAAAAAAACTTTTTTCGGCAGTGTCCGCTATACGACGTTAGTTACTGACATTTTTTTTTTTTTTACCAAAACCTAACCCTAAACCCCGCGTGTACAGTTTACGGAGCAAAAATAAAAAAAAATAAAAAACTGTTTTATTCGCCATTTAGACGTGGTTTTCTTCCAATTTTAAACGATTAAGCGCCCACAGTATTCAATGGGCCCGACGGACATTGAAGAATACTGAAATTTCACTCGAGAATAAGTACACGAGGGATTTCAAAACCGTATACGAATATATATATATTATTTTCGGCGAAAAAAATTTAATTTTGTACCGAGAAATAAAAAGAGTTTCTGTGTCGGAATTCGTTGAACATTGCGGTGACAATTTCGAATCGGCGACACCGATGATATTTTATCGACGGATATCGCAACGATAGCTATTTATATATATATATAATAAATTATACGTCTTTTTTTTCCTTTTTTTTTTTTTGTCGTTTTTCATTAATATAATATATTATATTGTATATTATGCCCTATCGATCGTAATCCGTACCGAACGAAACTGTAGTGTATTACAACAACGTGCAGTGTTATTTAAATAATTCAAGTCTGGATCGCGCATATATAACGCAACCGGTTCGAAACGCGCGCGCAACAATATCGTATTGCGTTTAAAACCGTTTGACGAAAACACACACACACAAAATGAACTACGGTAATAAAATATTATCGAAAATTTATACGAATTCGTCAAAAATAAAAAAACGGCAATAATTGAGCGGAGGATAAGTGCTGTGCAAAAAATTGTGTATCACGTTCGTAATGGGGAGTTTCAAATAAACTGGAAACGCGTTCCGTGTTCATTTATAACGTTAATGGTACAACGCAGCGGCAAACGTCCGAATCAACTCTCCGAATCCCAGTCGTATCCCATCACAACAACAACGACGACACATCGCGAATGTTACGTGTCCCGTAAAATGTACACAGCCGCGTATACTCTTACGTCTTCTCCTATAGTGTCATCCAATAACACTAACGATTGGTTTCCATGTTTCTCCTCTTCAAAACGTTTTCGATGTGAACTACGTTCTCCGTCTTGGACTTAATTGTATTGCAACCGCCGCGGTCTTCCTCTGTGATTTTTTTTTCCCCATCAATCATCCATTCGAAGATTAGTCCTTCGCGTCTCAAATTATCGCATTCATTCCGTTTTTTCTTTATACTTTTCCACAGAGATTTTCTTTCTGAGTACTTCTTCGTTCGCGATCCCCAGCTTTTCTTTCGCATCCTCTCCTGTACATCATCACGTTTCAAACGCTTCTGTTCCGCTCATCCCGTCTTTTGCCGCCGTGGCCCGCGTGTTTCGCGTCCGCCAGTCGGTGGTACGTTTCTCTAGACGATTTTCAAGGTAAACGTTTTACGAATAGCGCGCGTGGAACACGAAACGAATTGTCGAAAAACCGCGGTTTTTTTTTTTTTTTTTGTTTTCAAAAACGACACGGATTTACGACGTACTCGACGAGAACGCGTAACGCGCTGCAGGCGGGGACGAATATTTCGTAACGGTTTCGTCATTGCGAAACGATAAATGAAATCGCGGCTACACAAAAATATTATTAACACGCGGGAGGCTGCTGCAGGCCTCCCGACCGGAGCTGAGAGCATTGTAAAACGGGCTCGCGGAGTCCTCCCCTCGTTTTCTCGTTCGACGAAAATTCTCGCGTACCGTTTCGGTTATTATTAAACGCGTATTTCGCCTCTCCTCTCGACAATTCCGTCGAAGGCCGAGAAAAATTAATAAAATAAATAACAAACATAATATAATGGAACGCAATTATTTAATAACACACGTATTTAAGCACACGCGCGTACGTGCGCGTTTACGATAACGATAACGCGCGCACACGACGCATTCGTCCGACGCGCCCGTTTACCCATATGATATACGCGCGTATTATTAACGCGGTCCGCGCGTCCTCGTCGTCGTCGTCGTCGTGCACGGTTAATAGAAGTTTCGGAACAACACCCGGGCCCCGCCGACAGATTGTTCATATACACTCGTATATATTATATTATATATGCGTACGTGAAGTGTGAAGTTATACGGTTTTTTTTTTTTTCTTTTTTTTTTAATTTATATATAATATAACATCGGGCTATCGTATAATCCGGTTAAGTGGTTTCGGTTCTTTGGCCTCCGCTGTCGTGTACAGTACACGCATAAATGTATATACACACATACGCGTGTGTGTCCGCAGTGTGTGTTTTTGTGCGCACGAGCGGACGATCGGTGGAAGCGTAAAATAAAAATAAAAAATCGATTTCTCCCCGCGTGTATCCGCAACACGAGATTTCATCAACGGCGGCAGCTGCGGCGGCGGGGATGGGAGAAGAAAACTATATTTGCGCCGGGAATATACTGTTGTAACGATAATTATATATTTTGTTATTATTAATTAAGGGGAAGGAGATACGCAGTTTTTTTTTTGGTCATACAGTTTCGCAGATTCGCGCGAAAACGCGAATCGTCACATCGTTCTTCGTTGCTTTTTCTCTACGATTCAACGCACCGGAAAAACGAACGCAAAGTATTATAACGACTATTACTCCTTCTGGTAACGCGTACCAAAATATTTCAACGAGTGTTGTCGACAAATTAACGCGGGGATGGGGGGGGGAGGGACTCATATTTTCATCTGTTCGTATAATTCCGACCGTTGGCGCGGGGATTCGTGATTTTCTATTATATATTATTATTATATATAAATATATCATTCTCCTCGAAAACACCGACCGTTTTAATAATAATAATATTTATAGGTCACCAGTTTTTTTTTTTTTTTTTTAATTAATGTTGAAAATAATGGAAAAGTGAAGTGTTGAATAATTTAAAAAATATACGGAGATTTGAGTCCTAAATTTGAAATAATAAATAATGTTTTTGTTTTTTTTTTACGATAAATGATATACGGTGAAGGACTCCTCGCTCAACTCTGAGTATTTCAAAACATCGTGTTTTGGTTCCGGGCGCTATGTACAATTCTAATACACCGCACGAGTGGACAAGGCGACTATATTTCGTTTTGTCATCGCGTTCGGTTAAAAGTATTGGCACGAAAAATAATTAATTTTTTTTATATAAATTATTTTCTCTCTTTTCTTGCGCTACACTGCACGAAATATAAGAAAACTGACGTTTCTTCGGTTACATCAAAAGATCTATCACATTTGTGCGCAAATAAGATATTTCAAAACGGATTTGAATTTGTCGTCATAATAGTAATCGATTTTTCTATATTTCCGATTTTTTTTTTTTTTTAACAAATTTAAGAAAAAAATACTTAATTTTTAAAAATCTTAAGATAAAAAAAATAATCGTCTCATATATATATATATATATAATAAAATTCACAACGTATTCAAATCTGTTTAACCTTATCGTATCGTCTAGTCGAAAGTGGGAAACGTCTATTTTATACTATAATTTATTATACGCTGGACGACAAAAAGAGAAAATACCGTTTCTCTTTAATAGAAAAAAAAACTCAACTTTGATTTTAAAAATAAATTGAAAAAATACACAATTAAAATTCCAGTCATGTCGGTCAATATATTATATACTGCGGAAAAAGTTCGTTACTCGTGCGTACACATTATAAATGTCTTAAAATGTTCAAAAATATCGCTCTAATCAGATGATGGATAAATTGTTTATCTTTATGCCATTTAATTCCGTCCATGATTGTCTGCTATTACTTCCAGACTTAAATTCATAGTTTCGTCGAATGATATAAAATTAATTACGGTTTAACTCTCAATGTAAGTGTACATTTTCAGTCGTATATCCTTAATTCCAAAAAAAACAAAAAACGTCTTTACCGCATTAACACATTATAAATAATTGTCTACTTCTTCTTATAAAGCAGACAATGTTTTTAACACATAAGTGTGGCTTATGATG